>CM063089.1:113057279-113119779 GCA_031876335.1 Hipposideros larvatus | reverse complement strand
CCTGTCCCTAAACCTAAACTTAAGCATCAGACAAAACCTAAACTTAATATAACCCTAACACTAAACCTAACCATGTCTCAAACCCGAAACGTGTACCTAACCCTAACACTAACCTTAACCCTAACACTAAACCCGAAACCCTAACACTAACCCTAACCCTAAACCTAAACCCTAAACCCAAACCCTAACCCTAACGCTAACCCTAAACATAAACACTAAACCCTAACCCTAACCCTAACACTAACCCTAAACCCTAAACCCTAACACTAACCCTAACCCTAAAGCCTAAACCCTAACTCTAACCCTAACCCTAACCCTAAACCCTAAACCCTAACCTTCACCCTAACCCTAACCCTAAACCGTAACCCTAACCCTAACCCTATCCCTAAAACCTAACCCTAACCCTAACCCTAACCCTAACCCTAACACTCAACCTGTAACAAACCCTGTCCCTAAACCTAACCTTAACCATCAGCCAAAACCTAAACTTAACCATAACCCTAACACTAAACCTAAACATGTCTCAAACCCTAATCGTGTACCTAACACTAACCCTAAACTTAACCTTAACCCTAAACCCGAAACCCTAACCCTAAACCTAACCCTAACCCTAACCATAACCCTAACCATAACCCTAACACTAAACCTAAACATGTCTCAAACCCGAATCGTATACCTAAGCCTAACCCTAAACTTAACCCTAACCCTAAACCCGAAACCCTAACCCTAACCCTAACCCTAACCCTAACCCTAACCCTAACCCTAACCTAACCCTAACCCTAACCCTAACCCTAACCCTAACCCTAACCCTAACCCTAATGCTAACCCTAACCCTAACCCTAACCCTAAACCCTAAACCCTAACCTTAACCCTAACCCTAAACCTAAACCGTAACCTTAACCCTAACCCTATCCCTAAAACCTAACCCTAACCCTAACCCTAACCCTAACCCTAACCTAACCCTAACGCTAACTTTAACACTGTCGCTAAACCTAACTCTGACCCTTACCGTCTATCTACCTTTAACTCTAACCCTCACCCTGTAACTAACCCTGTCCCTAAAACTAACCTTAACCATCAGCCAAAACCTAAACTTAACTATAACCCTAACACTAAACCTAACCATGTCTTAAATCCGAAACATGTACCTAACCCTAACCCTAACCTTAACCCTAACCCTAACGCTAACCCTAACTATATACACTAAACCCTAAACCTAACCCTAACCCTAACCCTAACCCTAAACCCTAAACACTAACACTAACCCTAACCCTAAAGCCTGAACCCTAACTCTAACCCTAACCCTAACCCTAAACCCTAAACCCTAACCTTAACCCTAACCCTAAACCTAAACCGTAACCCTAACCCTAACCCTATCCCTAAAACCTAACCCTAACCCTAACCCTAACCCTAACCCTAACCCTAACTCTAACCCTAACCCTAACCCTAACCCTATCCCTAAACCCTAACCCTAAAATGTAAACACTAACCCTCCCCTATTCCTAACCCTAACCCTAACCCTAACCCTAAACCCTAACCTAACCTGATCCCTAACCCTAACACTGTCGCTAAACCTAACTCTGACCCTTACCTTTTCTCCAACCTTAACTCTAACCCTCACCCTGTCACTAACCCTGTCCCTAATCCTAAACTTAAGCATCAGACAAAACCTAAACTTAATATTACCCTAACAGTAAACCTAACCATGTCCCAAACCCTAATCCTGTCCCTGACCCTAACCCTAACCCTAACCCTAACCCTAACACTAACCCTAACCCTAAACCTAAACACTAACCCCAAATCCTAACCCTAACGCTAACCCTAACCATAAACACTAAACCCTAACCCTAACCCTAACCCTAACCCTAACCCTAAACCCTAAACCCTAACACTAACCCTAACCCTAAAGCCTAAACCCTAACTCTAACCCTAACCCTAACCCTAAACTCTAAACCCTAACCTTAACCCTAACCCTAAACCTAAACCGTAACCCTAAACCTAACCCTTTCCCTAAAACCTAACCCTAACCCTAACCCTAACTCTAACCCTAACCCTAACCCTAACCCTATCGCTAAACCCTAACCCTAAAATGTAAACACTAACCCTCCCCTATTCCTAACCCTAACCCTAACCCTAACCCTAAACCCTAACCTAACCTGATCCCTAACCCTAACACTGTCGCTAAACCTAACTCTGACCCTTACCGTCTCTCCAACCTTAACTCTAACCCTCACCCTGTCACTAACCCTGACCCTAAACCTAAACTTAAGCATCAGACAAAACCTAAACTTAATATAACCCTAACAGTAAACCTAACCATGTCCCAAACCCTAATCCTGTCCCTAACCCTAAACCTAATGCTAACCCTAACCCTAACCCTAACCCTAAACCCTAAACCCTAACCTTAACCCTAACCCTAAACCTAAACCGTAACCCTAACCCTAACCCTATCGATAAAACCTAACCCTAACCCTAACCCTACCCCTATCCCTAACCTAACCCTAACCCTAACCCTAACACTGTCGCTAAACCTAACTCTGACACTTACCGTCTCTCTATCTTTAACTCTAACCCTCACCCTGTAACTAACCCTGTCCCTAAACCTAACCTTAACCATCAGCCAAAACCTAAACTTAACTGTAACCCTAACACTAAACCTAACCATGTCTCAAACCCGAATCGTGTACCTAACCCTAACCATAACCTTAACCCTAACACTAAACCCGAAACACTAACACTAACCCTAACCCTAAACCTAAAACCTAAACCCAAACCCTAACCCTAACGCTAACCCTAACCTTAAACACTAAACCCTAACCCTAACCCTAACCCTAACCCTAACCCTAACCCTAACCCTAACCCTAAACCCTAAACCCTAACACTATCCCTAACCCTAAAGCCTAAACCGTAACTCTAACCCTAACCCTAACCCTAAACCCTAAACCCTAACCTTAACCCTAACCCTAAACCTAAACCGTAACCCTAACCCTAACCCTATCCCTAAAACCTAACCCTAAACCTAACCCTAACCCTAACCCTAACTCTAACCCTAACCGTAACCCTAACCCTATCCCTAAACCCTAACCCTAAAATGTAAACACTAACCCTCCCCTATTCCTAACCCTAACCCTAACGCTAACCCTAAACCCTAACCTAACCTGATCCCTAACCCTAACAATGTCGCTAAACCTAACTCTGACCCTTACCGTCTCTCTATCTTTAACTCTAACCCTCACCCTGTAACTAACCCTGTCCCTAAACCTAACCTTAACCATCAGACAAAACCTAAACTTAATATAACCCTAACACTAAACCTAACCATGTCTCAAACCCGAAACGTGTACCTAAACCTAACACTAACCTTAACCCTAACACTAAACCCGAAACCCTAACAATAACCCTAACCCTAAACCTAAACCCTAAACCCAAACCCTAACCCTAACGCTAAACCTAACCATAAACACTAAACCCTAACCCTAACCCTAACCTTAACCCTAACCCTAAACCCTAAACCCTAACACTAACCCTAACCCTAAAGCCTAAACCCTAACTCTAACCCTAACCCTAACCCTAAACCATAAACCCTAACTTTAACCCTAACCCTAACCCTAAACCGTAACCCTAACCCTAACCCTATCCCTAAAACCTAACCCTAACCCTAACCCTAACCCTAACCCTAACACTCAACCTGTAACTAACCCTGTCCCTATACGTAACCTTAACCATCAGCCAAAACCTAAACTTAACCATAACCCTAACACTAAACCTAAACATGTCTCAAACCCGAATCGTGTACCTAACACTAACCCTAAACTTAACCTTAACCCTAAACCCGAAACCCTAACCCTAACCCTAACCCTAACCCTAAACCTAACCCTAAACCCTAACCTTAACCCTAACCTTAAACCTAAACCGTAACCCTAACCCTAACCCTATCCCTAAAACCTAAGCCTAACCCTAACCCTAACCCTAACCCTAACTCTAACCCTAACCCTAACCCTAACCCTAAACCTAAACCGTAACCCTAAAATGTAAACACTAACCCTCCCTATTCCTAACCCTAACCCTAACGCTAACCCTAAACCCTAACCTAACCTGATCCCTAACCCTAACACTGTCGCTAAACCTAACTCTGACCCTTACCGTCTCTCCAACCTTAACTCTAACTCTCACCCTGTCACTAACCCTGTCCCTAAACCTAAACTTAAGCATCAGACAAAACCTAAACTTAATATAACCCTAACAGTAAACCTAACCATGTCCCAAACCCTAATCCTGCCCCTAACCCTAACCCTAACCATAACCATAACCCTAACCCTAAATCCTAAACCCTAACCCTAACCCTAACCCTAAACCCTAACTCTAACCCTAACCCTAACCTAACCGTAACCCTAACCCTAACACTGTCGCTAAACCTAACTCTGACCCTTACCGTCTCTCTATCTTTAACTCTAACCCTCACCCTGTAACTAACCCTGTCCCTAAAACTAACCTTAACCATCAGCCAAAACCTAAACTTAACTATAACCCTAACACTAAACCTAACCATGTCTCAAACCCGAAACGTGTACCTAACCCTAACCCTAACCTTAACCCTAACACTAAACCCGAAACCCTAACACTAACCCTAACCCTAAACCTAAACCCTAAACCCAAACCCTAACCCTAACGCTAACCCTAACCATAAACACTAAACCCTAACCCTAACCCTAACCCTAACCCTAACACTAAACCCTAAACCCTAACACTAACCCTAACCCTAAAGCCTAAACCCTAACACTAACCCTAACCCTAACCCTAAACCCTAAACACTAACCTTAACCCTAACCCTAAATCTAAACCGTAACCCTAACCCTAACCCTATCCCTAAAACCTAACCCTAACCCTAACCCTAACCCTAACTCTAACCCTAACCCTAACCCTAACCCTATCCCTAAACCCTAACCCTAAAATGTAAACACTAACCCTCCCCTATTCCTAACCCTAACCCTAACCCTAAACCCTAAACCCTAACCTTAACCCTAACCCTAAACCTAAACCGTAACCCTAACCCTAACCCTATCCCTAAAACCTAACCCTAAACCTAACCCTAACCCTAACCCTAACTCTAACCCTAACCGTAACAATAACCCTATCCTTAAACCCTAACCCTAAAATGTAAACACTAACCCTCCCCTATTCCTAACCCTAACCCTAACGCTAACCCTAAACCCTAACCTAACCTGATCCCTAACCCTAACAATGTCGCTAAACCTAACTCTGACCCTTACCGTCTCTACAACCTTAAATCTAACCCTCACCCTGTCACTAACCCTGTCCCTAAACCTAAACTTAAGCATCAGACAAAACCTAAACTTAATATAACCCTAACACTAAACCTAACCATGTCTCAAACCCGAAACGTGTACCTAACCCTAACACTAACCTTAACCCTAACACTAAACCCGAAACCCTAACAATAACCCTAACCCTAAACCTAAACCCTAAACCCAAACCCTAACCCTAACGCTAAACCTAACCATAAACACTAAACCCTAACCCTAACCCTAACATTAACCCTAACCCTAAACCCTAAACCCTAACACTAACCCTAACCCTAAAGCCTAAACCCTAACTCTAACCCTAACCCTAACCCTAAACCATAAACCCTAACTTTAACCCTAACCCTAACCCTAAACCGTAAACCTAACCCTAACCCTATCCCTAAAACCTAACCCTAACCCTAACCCTAACACTCAACCTGTAACTAACCCTGTCCCTAAACGTAACCTTAACCATCAGCCAAAACCTAAACTTAACCATAACCCTAACACTAAACCTAAACATGTCTCAAACCCGAATCGTGTACCTAACACTAACCCTAAACTTAACCTTAACCCTAAACCCGAAACCCTAACCCTAACCCTAACCCTAACCCTAAACCTAACCTTAAACCCTAACCTTAACCCTAACCTTAAACCTAAACCGTAACCCTAACCCTAACCCTATCCCTAAAACCTAAGCCTAACCCTAACCCTAACCCTAACCCTAACTCTAACCCTAACCCTAACCCTAACCCTAAACCTAAACCGTAACCCTAAAATGTAAACACTAACCCTCCCTATTCCTAACCCTAACCCTAACGCTAACCCTAAACCCTAACCTAACCTGATCCCTAACCCTAACACTGTCGCTAAACCTAACTCTGACACTTACCGTCTCTCCAACCTTAACTCTAACTCTCACCCTGTCACTAACCCTGTCCCTAAACCTAAACTTAAGCATCAGACAAAACCTAAACTTAATATAACCCTAACAGTAAACCTAACCATGTCCCAAACCCTAATCCTGCCCCTAACCCTAACCCTAACCATAACCATAACCCTAACCCTAAATCCTAAACCCTAACCCTAACCCTAACCCTAAACCCTAACTCTAACCCTAACCCTAACCTAACCGTAACCCTAACCCTAACACTGTCGCTAAACCTAACTCTGACCCTTACCGTCTCTCTATCTTTAACTCTAACCCTCACCCTGTAACTAACCCTGTCCCTAAACCTAACCTTAACCATCAGCCAAAACCTAAACTTAACTATAACCCTAACACTAAACCTAACCATGTCTCAAACCCGAAACGTGTACCTAACCCTAACCCTAACCTTAACCCTAACACTAAACCCGAAACCCTAACACTAACCCTAACCCTAAACCTAAACCCTAAACCCAAACCCTAACCCTAACGCTAACCCTAAACATAAACACTAAACCCTAACCCTAACCCTAACCCTATCCCTAAACCCTAAACCCTAACACTAACCCTAACCCTAAAGCCTAAACCCTAACTCTAACCCTAACCCTAACCCTAAACCCTAAACCCTAACCTTCACCCTAACCCTAACCCTAAACCGTAACCCTAACCCTAACCCTATCCCTAAAACCTAACCCTAACCCTAACCCTAACCCTAACACTCAACCTGTAACAAACCCTGTCCCTAAACCTAACCTTAACCATCAGCCAAAACCTAAACTTAACCATAACCCTAACACTAACCCTAACCATAAACACTAAACCCTAAACCTAACCCTAACCCTAAAGCCTAAACCCTAACTCTAACCCTAACCCTAACCCTAAACCCTAAACCCTAACCTTAACCCTAACCCTAAATCTAAACCGTAACCCTAACCCTAACCCTATCCCTAAAACCTAACCCTAACCCTAACCCTAACCCTAACTCTAACCCTAACCCTAACCCTAACCCTATCCCTAAACCCTAACCCTAAAATGTAAACACTAACCCTCCCCTATTCCTAACCCTAACCCTAACCCTAACCCTAAACCCTAACCTAACCTGATCCCTAACCCTAACACTGTCGCTAAACCTAACTCTGACCCTTACCGTCTCTCCAACCTTAACTCTAACCCTCACCCTGTCACTAACCCTGTCCCTAAACCTAAACTTAAGCATCAGACAAAACCTAAACTTAATATAACCCTAACAGTAAAGCTAACCATGTCCCAAACCCTAATCCTGTCCCTAACCCTAAACCTAATGCTAACCCTAACACTAACCCTAACCCTAAACCCTAAACCCTAACCTTAACCCTAAACCTAAACATAAACCGTAACCCTAACCCTAACCCTATCCCTAAAACCTAACCCTAACCCTAACCCTAACCTAACCCTAACCCTAACCCTAACACTGTCGCTAAACCTAACTCTGTACCTTACCGTCTCTCTAACTTTAACTCTAACCCTCACCCTGTAACTAACCCTGTCCCTAAACCTAACCTTAACCATCAGCCAAAACCTAAACTTAACCATAACCCTAACACTAAACCTAAACATGTCTCAAACCCGATTCGTGTACCTAACCCTAACCCTAACCCTAACCCTAACCCTAACCCTAACACTAACCCTAACCCTAAACCTAAACACTAAACCCAAACCCTAACCCTAACGCTAACCCTAACCATAAACACTAAACCCTAACACTAACCCTAACCCTAACACTAAACCCTAAACCCTAACACTAACCCTAACACTAAAGCCTAAACCCTAACTCTAACCCTAACCCTAACCCTAAACCCTAAACCCTAACCTTAACCCTAACCCTAAACCTAAACCGTAACCCTAACCCTAACCCTATCCCTAAAACCTAAACCTAACCCTAACCCTAACTCTAACCCTAACCCTAACACTAACACTATCCCTAAACCCTAACCCTAAAATGTAAACACTAACCCTCCCCTATTCCTAACCCTAACCCTAACACTAAACCTAAACCCTAACCTAAACTGATCCCTAACCCTAACACTGTCGCTAAACCTAACTCTGACCCTTACCGTCTCTCCAACCTTAACTCTATCCCTCACCCTGTCACTAACCCTGTCCCTAAACCTAAACTTAAGCATCAGACAAAACCTAACCTTAATATAACCCTAACAGTAAACCTAACCATGTCCCAAACCCTAATCCTGTCCCTAACCCTAAAACTAATGCTAACCCTAACCCTAACCCTAACCCTAAACCCTAACCCTAGCCCTAACCCTAACCCTAACCTAACCCTAACCTAACCCTAACACTGTCGCTAAACCTAACTCTGATCCTTACCGTCTCTCTATCTTTAACTCTAACCCTCACCCTGTAACTAACCCTGTCCCTAAACATAACCTTAACCATCAGCCAAAACCTAAACTTAACTATAACCCTAACACTAAA
This sequence comes from Hipposideros larvatus, assembly GCA_031876335.1. Taxonomy (NCBI): domain Eukaryota; kingdom Metazoa; phylum Chordata; class Mammalia; order Chiroptera; family Hipposideridae; genus Hipposideros; species Hipposideros larvatus. The sequence goes on along the minus strand of CM063089.1, from coordinate 113,111,079 downwards.
CCTAACCATGTCTCAAACCCGAAACGTGTACCTAACCCTAACCCTAACCTTAACCCTAACACTAAACCCGAAACCCTAACACTAACCCTAACCCTAAACCTAAACCCTAAACCCAAACCCTAACCCTAACGCTAACCCTAACCATAAACACTAAACCCTAAACCTAACCCTAACCCTAACCCTAACCCTAAACCCTAAACCCTAACACTAACCCTAACCCTAAAGACTAAACCCTAACTCTAACCCTAACCCTAACCCTAAACCCTAAACCCTAACCTTAACCCTAACCCTAAACCTAAACCGTAACCCTAACCCTAACCCTATCCCTAAAACCTAACCCTAACCCTAACCCTACCCCTAACCCTAACCTAACCCTAACCCTAACCCTAACACTGTGGCTAAACCTAACTCTGACACTTACCGTCTCTCTATCTTTAACTGTAACCCTCACCCTGTAACTAACCCTTTCCCTAAACCTAACCTTAACCATCAGCCAAAACCTAAACTTAACTATAACCCTAACACTAAACCTAACCATGTCTCAAACCCGAATCGTGTACCTAACCCTAACCATAACCTTAACCCTAACACTAAACCCGAAACCCTAACACTAACCCTAACCCTAAACCTAAACCCTAAACCCAAACCCTAACCCTAACGCTAACCCTAACCTTAAACACTAAACCCTAAACCTAACCCTAACCCTAACCCTAACCCTAAACCCTAAACCCTAACACTATCCCTAACCCTAAAGCCTAAACCCTAACTCTAACCCTAACCCTAACCCTAAACCCTAAACCCTAACCTTAACCCTAACCCTAAACCTAAACCGTAACCCTAACCCTTACCCTATCCCTAAAACCTAACCCTAACCCTAACCCTAACCCTAACTCTAACCCTAACCCTAACCCTAACCCTATCCCTAAACCCTAACCCTAAAATGTAAACACTAACCCTCCCCTATTCCTAACCCTAACCCTAACGCTAACCCTAAACCCTAACCTAACCTGATCCCTAACCCTAACACTGTCGCTAAACCTAACTCTGACCCTTACCGTCTCTCCAACCTTAACTCTAACGCTCACCCTGTCACTAACCCTGTCCCTAAACCTAAACTTAAGCATCAGACAAAACCTAAACTTAATATAACCCTAACACTAAACCTAACCATGTCTCAAACCCGAAACGTGTACCTAACCCTAACACTAACCTTAAACCTAACACTAAACCCGAAACCCTAACACTAACCCTAACCCTAAACCTAAACCCTAAACCCAAACCCTAACCCTAACGCTAACCCTAAACATAAACACTAAACCCTAACCCTAACCCTAACCCTAAACCCTAAACCCTAACACTAACCCTAACCCTAAAGCCTAAACCCTAACTCTAACCCTAACCCTAACCCTAAACCCTAAACGCTAAACTTCACCCTAACCCTAACCCTAAACCGTAAACCTAACCCTAACCCTATCCCTAAAACCTAACCCTAACCCTAACCCTAACCCTAACACTCAACCTGTAACTAACCCTGTCCCTAAACCTAACCTTAACCATCAGCCAAAACCTAAACTTAACCATAACCCTAACACTAAACCTAAACATGTCTCAAACCCTAATCGTGTACCTAACACTAACCCTAAACTTAACCTTAACCCTAAACCCGAAACCCTAACCCTAACCCTAACCCTAACCCTAACCCTAACCCTAAACCTAACCATAACCCTAACACTAAACCTAAACATGTCTCAAACCCGAATCATATACCTAAGCCTAACCCTAACCCTAACCCTAACCCTAAACCATAAGCCCTAACTCTAAATCTAACCCTAACCCTAAAGCCTAAATCCTAACTCTAACCCTAACCCTAACCCTAAACCCTAACCTAACCTGATCCCTAACACTAACACTGTCGCTAAACCTAACTCTGACCCTTACCGTCTCTCTAAACTTAACTCTAACCCTCACCCTGTCACTAAACCTGTCCCTAAAACTAACCTTAACCATCAGCCAAAACCAAAACTTAACTATAACCCTACACTAAACCTAACCATTTCACAAACCCTAATCCTGCCCCTAACCCTAACCCTATCCCTAACACTAAACCCTAACCTAACCCTAACCCTAACCCTAACACTGTCGCTAAACCTAACTCTGACTCTTACCGTCTCTCTATCTTTAACTCTAACCCTCACCCTGTAACTAACCCTGTCCGTAAACCTAAGCATAACCATCAGCCAAAACCTAAACTTAACTATAACCCTAACACTAAACCTAACCATGTCTCAAACCTGAATCGTGTACCTAACCCTAACCATAACCTTGAAACTAACACTAAACCCGAAACCCTAACACTAACCCTAACCTTAAACCTAAACCCTAAACCGAAACCCTAACCCTAACACTAACCCTAACCTTAAACACTAAACCCTAACCCTAACCCTAACCCTAACCCTAACCCTAAACCCTAAACCCTAACACTATTCCTATCCCTAAAGCCTAAACCCTAACTCTAACCGTAACCCTAACCCTAAACCCTAAACCCTAACCTTAACCCTAACCCTAAACCTAAACCGTAACCCTAACCCTAACCCTATCCCTAAAACCTAACCCTAACCCAACCCTAACCCTAACCCTAAACCCAAACCCTAACCCTAACGCTAACCCTAACCTTAAACACTAAACCCTAACCCTAACCCTAACCCTAAACCCTAAACCCTAACACTATTCCTAACCCTAAAGCATAAACCCTAACTCTAACCCTAACCATAACCCTAAACCCTAAACCCTAACCCTAACCCTAACCCTAACCCTAACCCTAACCCTAACCCAAACCCTAACCCTAACCCTAAACCTAAACCTAACCCTAACCCTAACCCTAACTCTAACCCTAACCCTAACACTAACCCTATCCCTAAACCCTAACCCTAAAATGTAAACACTAACCCTCCCCTATTCCTAACCCTAACCCTAACCCTAACCCTAACCCTAACCCTAAACCCTAACCTAACCTGATCCCTAACCCTAACACTGTCGCTAAACCTAACTCTGACCCTTACGTCTCTCCAACCTTAACTCTAACCCTCACCCTGTCACTAACCCTGTCCCTAAACCTAAACTTAAGCATCAGACAAAACCTAAACTTAATATTACCCTAACAGTAAACCTAACCATGTCCCAAACCCTAATCCTGTCCCTAACCCTAACCCTAACCCTTACCCTAACCCTAACACTAACCCAAACCCTAAACCTAAACACTAAACCCAAACCCTAACCCTAACGCTAACCCTAACCATAAACATTAACCCTAACCCTACCCCTAACCCTAACACTAAACCCTAAACCCTAACACTAACCCTAACCCTAAAGCCTAAACCCTAACTCTAACCCTAACCCTAACCCTAAACCCTAAACCGTAACCTTAACGCTACCCCTAAACCGAAACCGTAATCCTAACCCTAACCCTACCCCTAAAAGCTAACCCTAACCCTAACCCTAACCCTAACCCTAACCCTAACCCTAACCCTAACCCTAACCCTAAACCTAAACACTAAACCCAAACCCTAACCCTAACGCTAACCCTAATCATAAACCCTAAACCCTAACCCTAACCCTAACCCTAACCCTAACACTAAACCCTAAACCCTAACACTAACCCTAACCCTAAAGTCTAAACCCTAACACTAACCCTAACCCTAACCCTAACCCTAATCCTGTCCCTAACCCTAAAACTAATGCTAACCCTAACCCTAACCCTAACCCTAAACCCTAAACCCTAAACTTAACACTAACCCTAAACCTAAACCGTAACCCTAACCCTAACCCTATCCCTAAAACCTAACCCTAACCCTAACCCTAACCCTAACCCTAACCTAACCCTAACCATAACCTTAACACTGTCGCTAAACCTAACTCTGACCCTTACCGTCTATCTATCTTTAACTCTAACCCTCACCCTGTAACTAACCCTGTCCCTAAACCTAACCTTAACCATCAGCCAAAACCTAAACTTAACTATAACCCTAACACCAAACCTAACCATGTCTCAAATCCGAAACATGTACCTACCCTAACCCTAACCTTAACCCTAACCCTAACGCTAACCCTAACCATAAACACTAAACCCTAAACCTAACCCTAACCCAAAACCCTAAACCCTAACACTAACCCTAACCCTAAAGCCTAAACCCTAACTCTAACCCTAACCCTAACCCTAAACCCTAAACACTAACACTAACCCTAACCCTAAACCTAAACCGTAACCCTAACCCTAACCCTATCCCTAAAACCTAACCCTAACCCTAACCCTAACCCTAACCCTAACCCTAACTCTAACCCTAACACTAACCCTAACCCTATCCCTAAACCCTAACCCTAAAATATAAACACTAACCCTCCCCTATTCCTAACCCTAACCCTAACCCTAACCCTAAACCGTAACCTAACCTGATCCCTAACCCTAACACAGTCGCTTAACCTAACTCTGACCCTTACCGTCTCTCCAACCTTAACTCTAACCCTCACCCAGTCACTAACCGTGTCCCTAAACATAAACTTAAGCATCAGACAAAACCTAAGCTTAATATTACCCTAACAGTAAACCTAACCATGTCCCAAACCTTAATCCTGTCCCTAACCCTAACCCTAACCCTAACCCTAACCCTAACACTAACCCTAACCCTAAACCTAAACACTAAACCCAAATCCTAACCCTAACGCTAACCCTAACCATAAACACTAAACCCTAACCCTAACCCTAACCCTAACCCTAAACCCTAAACCCTAACACTAACCCTAACCCTAAAGCCTAATACTAACTCGAACCCTAACACTAACCCTAACCCTTAAACCCTAAACTTAACCCTAACCCTAAACCTAAACCGTAACCCTAACCCTAACCCTATCCCTAAAACCTAACCCTAACCCTAACCCCAACCCTAACCCTAACCTAACCCTAACCTAACCCTAACACTGTCGCTAAACCTAACTCTGACCCTTACCGTCTCTCTATCTTTAACTGTAACCCTCACCCTGTAACTAACCCTGTCCCTAAACCTAACCTTAACCATCAGCCAAAACCTAAACTTAACTATAACCCTAACACTAAACCTAACCATGTCTCAAACCCGAATCGTGTACCTAACCCTAACCGTAACCTTAACCCTAACACTAAACCCGAAACCCTAACACTAACCCTAACCCTAAACCTAAACCCTAAACCCAAACCCTAACCCTAACGCTAACACTAACCTTAAACACTAAACCCTAAACCTAACCCTAACCCTAACCCTAACCCTAAACCCTAAACCCTAACACTATCCCTAACCCTAAAGCCTAAAGCCTAACTCTAACCCTAACGCTAACCCTAAACCGTAAACCCTAACCTTAACCCTAACCCTAAACCTAAACCGTAACCCTAACCCTTACCCTATCCCTAAAACCTAACCCTAACCCTAACCCTAACCCTAACTCTAACCCTAACCCTAACCCTAACCCTATCCCTAAACCCTAACCCTAAAATGTAAACACTAACCCTCCCCTATTCCTAACGCTAACCCTAACGCTAACCCTAAACCCTAACCTAACCTGATCCCTAACCCTAACACTGTCGCTAAACCTAACTCTGACCCTTACCGTCTCTCCAACCTTAACTCTAACCCTCACCCTGTCACTAACCCTGTCCCTAAACCTAAACTTAAGCATCAGACAAAACCTAAACTTAATATAACCCTAACACTAAACCTAACCATGTCTCAAACCCGAAACGTGTACCTAACCCTAACACTAACCTTAACCCTAACACTAAACCCGAAACCCTAACACTAACCCTAACCCTAAACCTAAACCCTAAACCCAAACCCTAACCCTAACGCTAACCCTAAACATAAACACTAAACCCTAACCCTAACCCTAACCCTAACCCTAAACCCTAAACCCTAACACTAACCCTAACCCTAAAGCCTAAACCCTAACTCTAACCCTAACCCTAACCCTAAACCCTAAACCCTAACCTTCACCCTAACCCTAACCCTAAACCGTAACCCTAACCCTAACCCTATCCCTAAAACCTAACCCTAACCCTAACCCTAACCCTAACACTCAACCTGTAACAAACCCTGTCCCTAAACCTAACCTTAACCATCAGCCAAAACCTAAACTTAACCATAACCCTAACACTAAACCTAAACATGTCTCAAACCCTAATCGTGTACCTAACACTAACCCTAAACTTAACCTTAACCCTAAACCCGAAACCCTAACCCTAACCCTAACCCTAACCATAACCCTAACCATAACCCTAACACTAAACCTAAACATGTCTCAAACCCGAATCGTATACCTAAGCCTAACCCTAAACTTAACCCTAACCCTAAACCCAAAACCCTAACCCTAACCCTAACCCTAACCCTAAACCATAAGCCCTAACTCTAAATCTAACCCTAACCCTAAAGCCTAAATCCTAACCCTAACCCTAACACTGTCGCTAAACCTAACTCTGACCCTTACCGTCTCTCTAAACTTAACTCTAACCCTCACCCTGTCATTAAACCTGTCCCTAAAACTAACCTTAACCATCAGCCAAAACCAAAACTTAACTATAACCCTACACTAAACCTAACCATTTCCCAAACCCTAATCCTGCCCCTAACCCTAACCCTATCCCTAACCCTAAACCCTAACCCTAACCCTAACCCTAACCCTAACCCTAACCCTAAACCCTAAACCCTAACACTATTCCTATCCCTAAAGCCTAAACCCTAACCCTAACCCTAACACTAACCCTAACCCTAACCCTAACTCTAACCCTAACCATAACCCTAAACCCTAAACCCTAACCCTAACCCTAACCCTAACCCTAACCCTAACCCTAACCCAAACCCTAACCCTAACCCTAACCCTATTCCTAACCCTAACTCTAACCCTAACCCTAACACTAACCCTATCCCTAAACCCTAACCCTAAAATGTAAACACTAACCCTCCCCTATTCCTAACCCTAACCCTAACCCTAACCCTAAACCCTAACCTAACCTGATCCCTAACCCTAACACTGTCGCTAAACCTAACTCTGACCCTTACGTCTCTGCAACCTTAAATCTAACCCTCACCCTGTCACTAACCCTGTCCCTAAACCTAAACTTAAGCATCAGACAAAACCTAAACTTAATATTACCCTAACAGTAAACCTAACCATGTCCCAAACCCTAATCCTGTCCCTAACCCTAACCCTAACGCTTACCCTAACCCTAACACTAACCCAAACCCTAAACCTAAACACTAAACCCAAACCCTAACCCTAACGCTAACCCTAACCATAAACATAAACCCTAACCCTACCCCTAACCCTAACACTGAACCCTAAACCCTAACACTAACCCTAACCCTAAAGCCTAAACCCTAACTCTAACCCTAACCCTAACCCTAAACCCTAAACCGTAACCTTAACGCTACCCCTAAACCTAAACCGTAATCCTAACCCTAACCCTATCCCTAAAACCTAACCCTAACCCTAACCCTAACTCTAACCCTAACCCTAACCCTAACCCTAACCCTAACACTAACCCTAACCCTAAACCTAAACACTAAACCCTAACACTAACCCTAACCCTAAAGTCTAAACCCTAACCCTAACCCTAACCCTAACCCTAACCCTAATCCTGTCCCTAACCCTAAAACTAATGCTAACCCTAACCCTAACCCTAACCCTAAACCCTAAACCCTAACCTTAACACTAACCCTAAACCTAAACCGTAACCCTAACCCTAACCCTATCCCTAAAACCTAACCCTAACCCTAACCCTAACCCTAACCCTAACCTAACCCTAACCATAACCTTAACACTGTCGCTAAACCTAACTCTGACCCTTACCGTCTATCTATCTTTAACTCTAACCCTCACCCTGTAACTAACCCTGTTCCTAAACCTAACCTTAACCATCAGCCAAAACCTAAACTTAACTATAACCCTAACACCAAACCTAACCATGTCTCAAATCCGGAACATGTACCTAACCCTAACCCTAACCTTAACCCTACCCCTAACGCTAACCCTACCCATAAACACTAAACCCTAAACCTAACCCTAACCCTAACCCTAACACAAAACCCTAAACCCTAACACTAACCCTAACCCTAAAGCCTAAACCCTAACTCTAACCCTAACCCTAACCCTAAACCCTAAACACTAACCTTAACCCTAACCCTAAACCTAAACCGTAACCCTAACCCTAACCCTATCCCTAAAACCTAACCCTAACCCTAACCCTAACCCTAACCCTAACCCTAATTCTAACCCTAACCCTAACCCTAACCCCATCCCTAAACCCTAACCCTAAAATAAACACTAACCCTCCCCTATTCCTAACCCTAACCCTAACCCTAACCCTAAACCCTAACCTAACCTGATCCCTAACCCTTACACTGTCGCTAAACCTAACTCTGACCCTTACCGTTTCTCCAACCTTAACTCTAACCCTCACCCAGTCACTAACCGTGTCCCTAAACATAAACTTAAGCATCAGACAAAACCTAAGCTTAATATTACCCTAACAGTAAACCTAACCATGTCCCAAACCCTAATCCTGTCCCTAACCCTAACCCTAACCCTAACCCTAACCTTAACACTAACCCTAACCCTAAACCTAAACACTAAACCCAAATCCTAACCCTAACGCTAACCCTAACCATAAACACTAAACCCTAAACCTAACCCTAACCCTAACCCTAACCCTAAACCCTAAACCCTAACACTAACCCTAACCCTAAAGTCTAAACCCTAACTCGAACCCTAACCCTAACCCTAACCCTTAAACCCTAAACTTAAACCTAACCCTAAACCTAAACCGTAACCCTAACCCTAACCCTATCCCTAAAACCTAACCCTAACCCTAACCCTAACTCTAACCCTAACCCTAACCCTAACCCTATCCCTAAACCCTAACCCTAAAATGTAAACACTAACCCTCCCCTATTCCTAACCCTAACCCTAACCCTAACCCTAAACCCTAACCTAACTTGATCCCTAACCCTAACACTGTCGCTAAACCTAACTCTGACCCTTACCGTCTCTCCAACCTTAACTCTAACCCTCACCCTGTCACTAACCCTGTCCCTAAACCTAAACTTAAGCATCAGCCAAAACCTAAACTTAACTATAACCCTAACACTAAACCTAACCTTGTCTCAAACCCGAATAGTGTACCTAACCCTAACCATAACCTTAACCCTAACACTAAACCCGAAACCCTAACACTAACCCTAACCCTAAACCTAAACCCTTAACCCAAACCCTAACCCTAACGCTAACCCTAACCTTAAACACTAAACCCTAACCCTAACCCTAACCCTAACCCTTACCCTGAACCCTAAACCCTAACACTATCCCTAACCCTAAAGCCTAAACCCTAACTCTAACCCTAACCCTAACCCTAAACCCTAAACCCTAACCTTATCCCTAACCCTAAACCTAAACCGTAACCCTAACCCTAACCCTATCCCTAAAACCTAACCCTAACCCTAACACTGACCCTAACTCTAACCCTAACCCTAACCCTAACCCTATCCCTAAACCCTAACCCTAAAATGTAAACACTAACCCTCCCCTATTCCTAACCCTAACCCTAACGCTAACCCTAAACCCTAACCTAACCTGATCCCTAACCCTAACACTGTCGCTAAACCTAACTCTGACCCTTACCGTCTCTCCAACCTTAACTCTAACCCTCACCCTGTCACTAACCCTTTCCCTAAACATAAACTTAAGCATCAGACAAAACCTAAACTTAATATAACCCTAACACTAAACCTAACCATGTCTCAAACCCGAAACGTGTACCTAACCCTAACACTAACCTTAACCCTAACACTAAACCCGAAACCCTAACAATAACCCTAACCCTAAACCTAAACCCTAAACCCAAACCCTAACCCTAACGCTAACCCTAACCATAAACACTAAACCCTAACCCTAACCCTAACCTTAACCCTAACCCTAAACCCTAAACCCTAACACTAACCCTAACCCTAAAGCCTAAACCCTATCTCTAACCCTAACCCTAACACTAAACCCTAAACCCTAACCTTAACCCTAACCCTAACCCTAAACCGTAACCCTAACCCTAACCCTATCCCTAAAACCTAACCCTAACCCTAACCCTAACCCTAACCCTAACACTCAACCTGTAACTAACCCTGTCCCTAAACCTAAACTTAACCATCAGCCAAAACCTAAACTTAACCATAACCCTAACACTAAACCTAAACATGTCTCAAACCCGAATCGTGTACCTAACACTAACCCTAAACTTAACCTTAACTCTAAACGCGAAACCCTAACCCTAACCCTAACCCTAACCCTAACCCTAACCATAACCCTAACACTAAACCTAAACATGTCTCAAACCCGAATCGTATACCTAAGCCTAACCCTAAACTTAACCCTAACCCTAAACCCGAAACCCTAACCCTAACCCTAACCCTAACCCTAAACCATAAGCCCTAACTCTAAATCTAACCCTAACCCTAAAGCCTAAATCCTAACTCTAACCTTAACCCTAACCCTAACCCTAACCCTATTCCTAAACCCTAAGCCTAAAATGTAAACACTAACCCTCCCCTATTCCTAACCCTAACCCTAACCCTAACCCTAAACCCTAACCTAACCTGATCCCTAACACTAACACTGTCGCTAAACCTAACTCTGACCCTTACCGTCTCCCTAAACTTAACTCTAACCCTCACCCTGTCACTAAACCTGTCCATAAAACTAACCTTAAACATCAGCCAAAACCAAAACTTAACTATAACCCTACACTAAACCTAACCATTTCCCAAACCCTAATCCTGCCCCTAACCCTAACCCTAACCCTAAACCCTAAAACCTAACCTTAACCCTAACCCTAAACCTAAACCGTAACCCTAACCCTAACCCTATCCCTAAAACCTAACCCTAACCCTAACCCTAACCTAACCCTAACCCTAAGCCTAACACTGTCGCTAAACCTAACTCTGTACCTTACCGTCTCTCTAACTTTAACTCTAACCCTCACCCTGTAACTAACCCTGTCCCTAAACCTAACCTTAACCATCAGTCAAAACCTAAACTTCACCATAACCCTAACACTAAACCTAAACATATCTCAAACCGGAATCGTGTACCTAACCCTAACCCTAACCCTAACCCTAACCCTAACACTAACCCTAACCCTAAACCTAAACACTAAACCCAAACCGTAACCCTAACGCTAACCCTAACCATAAACACTAAACCGTAACACTAACCCTAACCCTAACACTAAACCCTAAACCCTAACACTAACCCTAACACTAAAGCCTAAACCCTAACTCTAACCCTAACCCTAACCCTAAACCCTAAACCCTAACCTTAACCCTAACCCTAAACCTAAACCGTAACCCTAACCCTAACCCTATCCCTAAAACCTAACCCTAAGCCTAACCCTAACTCTAACCCTAACCCTAACCCTAACCCTATCCCTAAATCCTAACCCTAAAATGTAAACACTAACCCTCCCCTATTCCTAACCCTAACCCTAACCCTAAACCTAAACCCTAACCTAACCTGATCCCTAACCCTAACACTGTCGCTAAACCTAACTCTGACCCTTACCGTCTCTCCAACCTTAACTCTAACCCTCACCCTGTCACTAACACTGTCCCTAAACCTAAACTTAAGCATCAGACAAAACCTAAACTTAATATAACCCTAAAGGTAAACCTAACCATGTCCCAAACCCTAATCCTGTCCATAATCCTAAAACTAATGCTAACCCTAACCATAACCCTAACCCTAAACCCTAAACCCTAACCTTAACCCTAACCCTAAACCTAAACCGTAACCTTAACCCTAACCCTATCCCTAAAACCTAACCCTAACCCTAACCCTAACCCTAACCTAACCCTAACCTAACCCTAACACTGTCGCTAAACCTAACTCTGACCCTTACCGTCTCTCTATCTTTAACTCTAACCCTCACCCTGTCACTAAACCTGTCCATAAAACTAACCTTAAACATCAGCCAAAACCAAAACTTAACTATAACCCTACACTAAACCTAACCATTTCCCAAACCCTAATCCTGCCCCTAACCCTAACCCTAACCCTAACCCTAAACCTAAACCTAACCCTAACCCTAACCCTAACCCTAACCCTAAACCCTAAACCCTAAATTAACCTGATCCCTAACCCTAACACTGTCGCTAAACCTAACTCTGACCCTTACCGTCTCTCCAACCTTAACTCTAACTCTCACCCTGTCACTAACCCTGTCCCTAAACCTAAACTTAAGCATCAGACAAAACCTAAACTTAATATAACCCTAACAGTAAAGCTAACCATGTCCCAAACCCTAATCCTGCCCCTAACCCTAACCCTAACCATAACCCTAAACCTAAATCCTAAACCCTAACACTAACCCTTACCCTAAACCCTAACTCTAACCCTAACCCATACCTAACCCTAACCCTAACTCTCACCCTAAACCCTAAAACCTAACCTTAACCCTAACCCTAAACCTAAACCGTAACCCTAACCCTAACCCTATCCCTAAAACCTAACCCTAACCCTAACCCTAACCTAACCCTAACCCTAAGCCTAACACTGTCGCTAAACCTAACTCTGTACCTTACCGTCTCTCTGACTTTAACTCTAACCCTCACCCTGTAACTAACCCTGTCCCTAAACCTAACCTTAACCATCAGTCAAAACCTAAACTTCACCATAACCCTAACACTAAACCTAAACATGTCTCAAACCCGAATCGTGTACCTAACCCTAACCCTAACCCTAACCCTAACACTAACCCTAACCCTAAACCTAAACAATAAACCCAAACCGTAACCCTAACGCTAACCCTAACCATAAACACTAAACCCTACCACTAACCCTAACCCTAACACTAAACCCTAAACCCTAACACTAACCCTAACACTAAAGCCTAAACCCTAACTCTAACCTTAACCCTAACCCTAAACCCTAAACCCTAACCTTAACCCTATCCCTAAACCTAAACCGTAACCCTAACCCTAACCCTATCCCTAAAACCTAACCCTAAGCCTAACCCTAACTCTAACCCTAACCCTAAACCTAACCCTATCCCTAAACCCTAACCCTAAAATGTAAACACTAACCCTCCCCTATTCCTAACCCTAACCCTAACCCTAAACCTAAACCCTAACCTAACCTGATCCCTAACCCTAACACTGTCGCTAAACCTAACTCTGACCCTTTCCGTCTCTCCAACCTTAACTCTAACCCTCACCCTGTCACTAACCCTGTCCCTAAACCTAAACTTAAGCATCAGACAAAACCTAAACTTAATATAACCCTAAAGGTAAACCTAACCATGTCCCAAACCCTAAACCCTAAACCCTAACCTTAACCCTAACCCTAAACCTAAACCGTAACCTTAACCCTAACCCTATCCCTAAAACCTAACCCTAACCCTAACCCTAACCCTAACCCTAACCTTAACCCTAACACTAAACCCGAAACCCTAACACTAACCCTAACCCTAAACCTAAACCCTAAACCCAAACCCTAACCCTAACGCTAACCCTAACCGTAAATACTAAACCCTAACCCTAACCCTAACCCTAACCATAACCCTAAACCCTAAACCCTAACACTAACCCTAACCCTAAAGCCTAAACCCTAACACTAACCCTAACCCTAACCCTAAACCCTAAACCCTAACCTTAACCCTAACCCTAAATCTAAACCGTAACCCTAACCCTAACCCTATCCCTAAAACCTAACCCTAACCCTAACCCTAACCCTAACTCTAACCCTATCCCTAACCCTAACCCTATCCCTAAACCCTAACCCTAAAATGTAAACACTAACCCTCCCCTATTCCTAACCCTAACCCTAACCCTAACCCTAAACCCTAACCTAACCTGATCCCTAACCCTAACACTGTCGCTAAACCTAACTCTGACCCTTACCGTCTCTCCAACCTTAACTTTAACCCTCACCCTGTCACTAACCCTGTCCCTAAACCTAAACTTAAGCATCAGACAAAACCTAAACTTAATATAACCCTAACAGTAAACCTAACCATGTACCAAACCCTAATCCTGTCCCTAACCCTAAAACTAATGCTAACCCTAACCCTATCCCTAATCCTAAACCCTAAACCCTAACCTTAACCCTAAACCTAAACATAAACCGTAACCCTAACCCTAACCCTATCCCTAAAACCTAACCCTAACCCTAACCCTAACCTAACCCTAACCCTAACCCTAACACTGTCGCTAAACCTAACTCTGTACCTTACCGTCTCTCTAACTTTAACTCTAACACTCACCCTGTAACTAACCCTGTCCCTAAACCTAACCTTAACCATCAGCCAAAACCTAAACTTAACCATAACCCTAACACTAAACCTAAACATGTCTCAAACCCGAATCGTGTACCTAACCCTAACCCTAACCCTAACCCTAACCCTAACCCTAAAACTAACCCTAACCCTAAACCTAAACACTAAACCCAAACCCTAACCCTAACGCTAACCCTAACCATAAACACTAAACCCTAACACTAACCCTAACCCTAACACTAAACCCTAAACCCTAACACTAACCCTAACACTAAAGCCTAAACCCTAACTCTAACCCTAACCCTAACCCTAAACCCTAAACCCTAACCTTAACCCTAACCCTAAACCTAAACCGTAACCCTAACCCTAACCCTATCCCTAAAACCTAACCCTAACCCTAACCCTAACTCTAACCCTAACCCTAACCCTAACACTATCCCTAAACCCTAACCCTAAAATGTAAACACTAACCCTCCCCTATTCCTAACCCTAACCCTAAACCTAAACCTAAACCCTAACCTAAACTGATCCCTAACCCTAACACTGTCGCTAAACCTAACTCTGACCCTTACCGTCTCTCCAACCTTAACTCTATCCCTCACCCTGTCACTAACCCTGTCCCTAAACATAAACTTAAGCATCAGACAAAACCTAAACTTAATATAACCCTAACAGTAAACCTAACCATGTCCCAAACCCTAATCCTGTCCCTAACCCTAAAACTAATGCTAACCCTAACCCTAACCCTATCCCTAAAACCTAACCCTAACCCTAACCCTACCCCTAACCCTAACCTAACCCTAACCCTAACCCTAACACTGTGGCTAAACCTAACTCTGACACTTACCGTCTCTCTATCTTTAACTGTAACCCTCACCCTGTAACTAACCCTTTCCCTAAACCTAACCTTAACCATCAGCCAAAAGCTAAACTTAACTATAACCCTAACACTAAACCTAACCATGTCTCAAACCCGAATCGTGTACCTAACCCTAACCATAACCTTAACCCTAACACTAAACCCGAAACCCTAACACTAACCCTAACCCTAAACCTAAACCCTAAACCCAAACCCTAACCCTAACGCTAACCCTAACCTTAAACACTAAACCCTAAACCTAACCCTAACCCTAACCCTAACCCTAAACCCTAAACCCTAACACTATCCCTAACCCTAAAGCCTAAACACTAACTCTAACCCTAACCCTAACCCTAAACCCTAAACCCTAACCTTAACCCTAACCCTAAACCTAAACCGTAACCCTAACCCTTACCCTATCCCTAAAACCTAACCCTAACCCTAACCCTAACCCTAACTCTAACCCTAACCCTAACCCTAACCCTATCCCTAAACCCTAACCCTAAAATGTAAACACTAACCCTCCCCTATTCCTAACCCTAACCCTAACGCTAACCCTAAACCCTAACCTAACCTGATCCCTAACCCTAACACTGTCGCTAAACCTAACTCTGACCCTTACCGTCTCTCCAACCTTAACTCTAACGCTCACCCTGTCACTAACCCTGTCCCTAAACCTAAACTTAAGCATCAGACAAAACCTAAACTTAATATAACCCTAACACTAAACCTAACCATGTCTCAAACCCGAAACGTGTACCTAACCCTAACACTAACCTTAAACCTAACACTAAACCCGAAACCCTAACACTAACCCTAACCCTAAACCTAAACCCTAAACCCAAACCCTAACCCTAACGCTAACCCTAAACATAAACACTAAACCCTAACCCTAACCCTAACCCTAAACCCTAAACCCTAACACTAACCCTAACCCTAAAGCCTAAACCCTAACTCTAACCCTAACCCTAACCCTAAACCCTAAACGCTAAACTTCACCCTAACCCTAACCCTAAACCGTAAACCTAACCCTAACCCTATCCCTAAAACCTAACCCTAACCCTAACCCTAACCCTAACACTCAACCTGTAACTAACCCTGTCCCTAAACCTAACCTTAACCATCAGCCAAAACCTAAACTTAACCATAACCCTAACACTAAACCTAAACATGTCTCAAACCCTAATCGTGTACCTAACACTAACCCTAAACTTAACCTTAACCCTAAACCCGAAACCCTAACCCTAACCCTAACCCTAACCCTAACCCTAAACCTAACCATAACCCTAACACTAAACCTAAACATGTCTCAAACCCGAATCATATACCTAAGCCTAACCCTAACCCTAACCCTAACCCTAAACCATAAGCCCTAACTCTAAATCTAACCCTAACCCTAAAGCCTAAATCCTAACTCTAACCCTAACACTAACCCTAACACTAACCCTATTCCTAAACCCTAACCCTAAAATGTAAACACTAACCCTCCCCTATTCCTAACCCTAACCCTAACCCTAACCCTAAACCCTAACCTAACCTGATCCCTAACACTAACACTGTCGCTAAACCTAACTCTGACCCTTACCGTCTCTCTAAACTTAACTCTAACCCTCACCCTGTCACTAAACCTGTCCCTAAAACTAACCTTAACCATCAGCCAAAACCAAAACTTAACTATAACCCTACACTAAACCTAACCATTTCACAAACCCTAATCCTGCCCCTAACCCTAACCCTATCCCTAACCCTAAACCCTAACCTAACCCTAACCCTAACCCTAACACTGTCGCTAAACCTAACTCTGACTCTTACCGTCTCTCTATCTTTAACTCTAACCCTCACCCTGTAACTAACCCTGTCCGTAAACCTAACCATAACCATCAGCCAAAACCTAAACTTAACTATAACCCTAACACTAAACCTAACCATGTCTCAAACCTGAATCGTGTACCTAACCCTAACCATAACCTTGAAACTAACACTAAACCCGAAACCCTAACACTAACCCTAACCTTAAACCTAAACCCTAAACCGAAACCCTAACCCTAACACTAACCCTAACCTTAAACACTAAACCCTAACCCTAACCCTAACCCTAACCCTAACCCTAAACCCTAAACCCTAACACTATTCCTATCCCTAAAGCCTAAACCCTAACTCTAACCGTAACCCTAACCCTAAACCCTAAACCCTAACCTTAACCCTAACCCTAAACCTAAACCGTAACCCTAACCCTAACCCTATCCCTAAAACCTAACCCTAACCCAACCCTAACCCTAACCCTAAACCCAAACCCTAACCCTAACGCTAACCCTAACCTTAAACACTAAACCCTAACCCTAACCCTAACCCTAAACCCTAAACCCTAACACTATTCCTAACCCTAAAGCATAAACCCTAACTCTAACCCTAACCATAACCCTAAACCCTAAACCCTAACCCTAACCCTAACCCTAACCCTAACCCTAACCCTAACCCAAACCCTAACCCTAACCCTAAACCTAAACCTAACCCTAACCCTAACCCTAACTCTAACCCTAACCCTAACACTAACCCTATCCCTAAACCCTAACCCTAAAATGTAAACACTAACCCTCCCCTATTCCTAACCCTAACCCTAACCCTAACCCTAACCCTAACCCTAAACCCTAACCTAACCTGATCCCTAACCCTAACACTGTCGCTAAACCTAACTCTGACCCTTACGTCTCTCCAACCTTAACTCTAACCCTCACCCTGTCACTAACCCTGTCCCTAAACCTAAACTTAAGCATCAGACAAAACCTAAACTTAATATTACCCTAACAGTAAACCTAACCATGTCCCAAACCCTAATCCTGTCCCTAACCCTAACCCTAACCCTTACCCTAACCCTAACACTAACCCAAACCCTAAACCTAAACACTAAACCCAAACCCTAACCCTAACGCTAACCCTAACCATAAACATTAACCCTAACCCTACCCCTAACCCTAACACTAAACCCTAAACCCTAACACTAACCCTAACCCTAAAGCCTAAACCCTAACTCTAACCCTAACCCTAACCCTAAACCCTAAACCGTAACCTTAACGCTACCCCTAAACCGAAACCGTAATCCTAACCCTAACCCTACCCCTAAAAGCTAACCCTAACCCTAACCCTAACCCTAACCCTAACCCTAACCCTAACCCTAACCCTAACCCTAAACCTAAACACTAAACCCAAACCCTAACCCTAACGCTAACCCTAATCATAAACCCTAAACCCTAACCCTAACCCTAACCCTAACCCTAACACTAAACCCTAAACCCTAACACTAACCCTAACCCTAAAGTCTAAACCCTAACACTAACCCTAACCCTAACCCTAACCCTAATCCTGTCCCTAACCCTAAAACTAATGCTAACCCTAACCCTAACCCTAACCCTAAACCCTAAACCCTAAACTTAACACTAACCCTAAACCTAAACCGTAACCCTAACCCTAACCCTATCCCTAAAACCTAACCCTAACCCTAACCCTAACCCTAACCCTAACCTAACCCTAACCATAACCTTAACACTGTCGCTAAACCTAACTCTGACCCTTACCGTCTATCTATCTTTAACTCTAACCCTCACCCTGTAACTAACCCTGTCCCTAAACCTAACCTTAACCATCAGCCAAAACCTAAACTTAACTATAACCCTAACACCAAACCTAACCATGTCTCAAATCCGAAACATGTACCTACCCTAACCCTAACCTTAACCCTAACCCTAACGCTAACCCTAACCATAAACACTAAACCCTAAACCTAACCCTAACCCAAAACCCTAAACTCTAACACTAACCCTAACCCTAAAGCCTAAACCCTAACTCTAACCCTAACCCTAACCCTAAACCCTAAACACTAACACTAACCCTAACCCTAAACCTAAACCGTAACCCTAACCCTAACCCTATCCCTAAAACCTAACCCTAACCCTAACCCTAACCCTAACCCTAACCCTAACTCTAACCCTAACACTAACCCTAACCCTATCCCTAAACCCTAACCCTAAAATATAAACACTAACCCTCCCCTATTCCTAACCCTAACCCTAACCCTAACCCTAAACCGTAACCTAACCTGATCCCTAACCCTAACACAGTCGCTTAACCTAACTCTGACCCTTACCGTCTCTCCAACCTTAACTCTAACCCTCACCCAGTCACTAACCGTGTCCCTAAACATAAACTTAAGCATCAGACAAAACCTAAGCTTAATATTACCCTAACAGTAAACCTAACCATGTCCCAAACCTTAATCCTGTCCCTAACCCTAACCCTAACCCTAACCCTAACCCTAACACTAACCCTAACCCTAAACCTAAACACTAAACCCAAATCCTAACCCTAACGCTAACCCTAACCATAAACACTAAACCCTAACCCTAACCCTAACCCTAACCCTAAACCCTAAACCCTAACACTAACCCTAACCCTAAAGCCTAATACTAACTCGAACCCTAACACTAACCCTAACCCTTAAACCCTAAACTTAACCCTAACCCTAAACCTAAACCGTAACCCTAACCCTAACCCTATCCCTAAAACCTAACCCTAACCCTAACCCCAACCCTAACCCTAACCTAACCCTAACCTAACCCTAACACTGTCGCTAAACCTAACTCTGACCCTTACCGTCTCTCTATCTTTAACTGTAACCCTCACCCTGTAACTAACCCTGTCCCTAAACCTAACCTTAACCATCAGCCAAAACCTAAACTTAACTATAACCCTAACACTAAACCTAACCATGTCTCAAACCCGAATCGTGTACCTAACCCTAACCGTAACCTTAACCCTAACACTAAACCCGAAACCCTAACACTAACCCTAACCCTAAACCTAAACCCTAAACCCAAACCCTAACCCTAACGCTAACACTAACCTTAAACACTAAACCCTAAACCTAACCCTAACCCTAACCCTAACCCTAAACCCTAAACCCTAACACTATCCCTAACCCTAAAGCCTAAAGCCTAACTCTAACCCTAACGCTAACCCTAAACCGTAAACCCTAACCTTAATCCTAACCCTAAACCTAAACCGTAACCCTAACCCTTACCCTATCCCTAAAACCTAACCCTAACCCTAACCCTAACCCTAACTCTAACCCTAACCCTAACCCTAACCCTATCCCTAAACCCTAACCCTAAAATGTAAACACTAACCCTCCCCTATTCCTAACGCTAACCCTAACGCTAACCCTAAACCCTAACCTAACCTGATCCCTAACCCTAACACTGTCGCTAAACCTAACTCTGACCCTTACCGTCTCTCCAACCTTAACTCTAACCCTCACCCTGTCACTAACCCTGTCCCTAAACCTAAACTTAAGCATCAGACAAAACCTAAACTTAATATAACCCTAACACTAAACCTAACCATGTCTCAAACCCGAAACGTGTACCTAACCCTAACACTAACCTTAACCCTAACACTAAACCCGAAACCCTAACACTAACCCTAACCCTAAACCTAAACCCTAAACCCAAACCCTAACCCTAACGCTAACCCTAAACATAAACACTAAACCCTAACCCTAACCCTAACCCTAACCCTAAACCCTAAACCCTAACACTAACCCTAACCCTAAAGCCTAAACCCTAACTCTAACCCTAACCCTAACCCTAAACCCTAAACCCTAACCTTCACCCTAACCCTAACCCTAAACCGTAACCCTAACCCTAACCCTATCCCTAAAACCTAACCCTAACCCTAACCCTAACCCTAACACTCAACCTGTAACAAACCCTGTCCCTAAACCTAACCTTAACCATCAGCCAAAACCTAAACTTAACCATAACCCTAACACTAAACCTAAACATGTCTCAAACCCTAATCGTGTACCTAACACTAACCCTAAACTTAACCTTAACCCTAAACCCGAAACCCTAACCCTAACCCTAACCCTAACCATAACCCTAACCATAACCCTAACACTAAACCTAAACATGTCTCAAACCCGAATCGTATACCTAAGCCTAACCCTAAACTTAACCCTAACCCTAAACCCAAAACCCTAACCCTAACCCTAACCCTAACCCTAAACCATAAGCCCTAACTCTAAATCTAACCCTAACCCTAAAGCCTAAATCCTAACCCTAACCCTAACACTGTCGCTAAACCTAACTCTGACCCTTACCGTCTCTCTAAACTTAACTCTAACCCTCACCCTGTCATTAAACCTGTCCCTAAAACTAACCTTAACCATCAGCCAAAACCAAAACTTAACTATAACCCTACACTAAACCTAACCATTTCCCAAACCCTAATCCTGCCCCTAACCCTAACCCTATCCCTAACCCTAAACCCTAACCCTAACCCTAACCCTAACCCTAACCCTAACCCTAAACCCTAAACCCTAACACTATTCCTATCCCTAAAGCCTAAACCCTAACCCTAACCCTAACCCTAACCCTAACCCTAACCCTAACTCTAACCCTAACCATAACCCTAAACCCTAAACCCTAACCCTAACCCTAACCCTAACCCTAACCCTAACCCTAACCCAAACCCTAACCCTAACCCTAACCCTATTCCTAACCCTAACTCTAACCCTAACCCTAACACTAACCCTATCCCTAAACCCTAACCCTAAAATGTAAACACTAACCCTCCCCTATTCCTAACCCTAACCCTAACCCTAACCCTAAACCCTAACCTAACCTGATCCCTAACCCTAACACTGTCGCTAAACCTAACTCTGACCCTTACGTCTCTGCAACCTTAAATCTAACCCTCACCCTGTCACTAACCCTGTCCCTAAACCTAAACTTAAGCATCAGACAAAACCTAAACT
Organism: Hipposideros larvatus; assembly: GCA_031876335.1. Taxonomy (NCBI): domain Eukaryota; kingdom Metazoa; phylum Chordata; class Mammalia; order Chiroptera; family Hipposideridae; genus Hipposideros; species Hipposideros larvatus. The sequence continues at coordinate 113,089,074 of CM063089.1, read as the reverse complement.
TAATATTACCCTAACAGTAAACCTAACCATGTCCCAAACCCTAATCCTGTCCCTAACCCTAACCCTAACGCTTACCCTAACCCTAACACTAACCCAAACCCTAAACCTAAACACTAAACCCAAACCCTAACCCTAACGCTAACCCTAACCATAAACATAAACCCTAACCCTACCCCTAACCCTAACACTGAACCCTAAACCCTAACACTAACCCTAACCCTAAAGCCTAAACCCTAACTCTAACCCTAACCCTAACCCTAAACCCTAAACCGTAACCTTAACGCTACCCCTAAACCTAAACCGTAATCCTAACCCTAACCCTATCCCTAAAACCTAACCCTAAACCTAACCCTAACTCTAACCCTAACCCTAACCCTAACCCTAACCCTAACACTAACCCTAACCCTAAACCTAAACACTAAACCCTAACACTAACCCTAACCCTAAAGTCTAAACCCTAACCCTAACCCTAACCCTAACCCTAACCCTAATCCTGTCCCTAACCCTAAAACTAATGCTAACCCTAACCCTAACCCTAACCCTAAACCCTAAACCCTAACCTTAACACTAACCCTAAACCTAAACCGTAACCCTAACCCTAACCCTATCCCTAAAACCTAACCCTAACCCTAACCCTAACCCTAACCCTAACCTAACCCTAACCATAACCTTAACACTGTCGCTAAACCTAACTCTGACCCTTACCGTCTATCTATCTTTAACTCTAACCCTCACCCTGTAACTAACCCTGTTCCTAAACCTAACCTTAACCATCAGCCAAAACCTAAACTTAACTATAACCCTAACACCAAACCTAACCATGTCTCAAATCCGGAACATGTACCTAACCCTAACCCTAACCTTAACCCTACCCCTAACGCTAACCCTACCCATAAACACTAAACCCTAAACCTAACCCTAACCCTAACCCTAACACAAAACCCTAAACCCTAACACTAACCCTAACCCTAAAGCCTAAACCCTAACTCTAACCCTAACCCTAACCCTAAACCCTAAACACTAACCTTAACCCTAACCCTAAACCTAAACCGTAACCCTAACCCTAACCCTATCCCTAAAACCTAACCCTAACCCTAACCCTAACCCTAACCCTAACCCTAATTCTAACCCTAACCCTAACCCTAACCCCATCCCTAAACCCTAACCCTAAAATAAACACTAACCCTCCCCTATTCCTAACCCTAACCCTAACCCTAACCCTAAACCCTAACCTAACCTGATCCCTAACCCTTACACTGTCGCTAAACCTAACTCTGACCCTTACCGTTTCTCCAACCTTAACTCTAACCCTCACCCAGTCACTAACCGTGTCCCTAAACATAAACTTAAGCATCAGACAAAACCTAAGCTTAATATTACCCTAACAGTAAACCTAACCATGTCCCAAACCCTAATCCTGTCCCTAACCCTAACCCTAACCCTAACCCTAACCTTAACACTAACCCTAACCCTAAACCTAAACACTAAACCCAAATCCTAACCCTAACGCTAACCCTAACCATAAACACTAAACCCTAAACCTAACCCTAACCCTAACCCTAACCCTAAACCCTAAACCCTAACACTAACCCTAACCCTAAAGTCTAAACCCTAACTCGAACCCTAACCCTAACCCTAACCCTTAAACCCTAAACTTAAACCTAACCCTAAACCTAAACCGTAACCCTAACCCTAACCCTATCCCTAAAACCTAACCCTAACCCTAACCCTAACTCTAACCCTAACCCTAACCCTAACCCTATCCCTAAACCCTAACCCTAAAATGTAAACACTAACCCTCCCCTATTCCTAACCCTAACCCTAACCCTAACCCTAAACCCTAACCTAACTTGATCCCTAACCCTAACACTGTCGCTAAACCTAACTCTGACCCTTACCGTCTCTCCAACCTTAACTCTAACCCTCACCCTGTCACTAACCCTGTCCCTAAACCTAAACTTAAGCATCAGCCAAAACCTAAACTTAACTATAACCCTAACACTAAACCTAACCTTGTCTCAAACCCGAATAGTGTACCTAACCCTAACCATAACCTTAACCCTAACACTAAACCCGAAACCCTAACACTAACCCTAACCCTAAACCTAAACCCTTAACCCAAACCCTAACCCTAACGCTAACCCTAACCTTAAACACTAAACCCTAACCCTAACCCTAACCCTAACCCTTACCCTGAACCCTAAACCCTAACACTATCCCTAACCCTAAAGCCTAAACCCTAACTCTAACCCTAACCCTAACCCTAAACCCTAAACCCTAACCTTATCCCTAACCCTAAACCTAAACCGTAACCCTAACCCTAACCCTATCCCTAAAACCTAACCCTAACCCTAACACTGACCCTAACTCTAACCCTAACCCTAACCCTAACCCTATCCCTAAACCCTAACCCTAAAATGTAAACACTAACCCTCCCCTATTCCTAACCCTAACCCTAACGCTAACCCTAAACCCTAACCTAACCTGATCCCTAACCCTAACACTGTCGCTAAACCTAACTCTGACCCTTACCGTCTCTCCAACCTTAACTCTAACCCTCACCCTGTCACTAACCCTTTCCCTAAACATAAACTTAAGCATCAGACAAAACCTAAACTTAATATAACCCTAACACTAAACCTAACCATGTCTCAAACCCGAAACGTGTACCTAACCCTAACACTAACCTTAACCCTAACACTAAACCCGAAACCCTAACAATAACCCTAACCCTAAACCTAAACCCTAAACCCAAACCCTAACCCTAACGCTAACCCTAACCATAAACACTAAACCCTAACCCTAACCCTAACCTTAACCCTAACCCTAAACCCTAAACCCTAACACTAACCCTAACCCTAAAGCCTAAACCCTATCTCTAACCCTAACCCTAACACTAAACCCTAAACCCTAACCTTAACCCTAACCCTAACCCTAAACCGTAACCCTAACCCTAACCCTATCCCTAAAACCTAACCCTAACCCTAACCCTAACCCTAACCCTAACACTCAACCTGTAACTAACCCTGTCCCTAAACCTAAACTTAACCATCAGCCAAAACCTAAACTTAACCATAACCCTAACACTAAACCTAAACATGTCTCAAACCCGAATCGTGTACCTAACACTAACCCTAAACTTAACCTTAACTCTAAACGCGAAACCCTAACCCTAACCCTAACCCTAACCCTAACCCTAACCATAACCCTAACACTAAACCTAAACATGTCTCAAACCCGAATCGTATACCTAAGCCTAACCCTAAACTTAACCCTAACCCTAAACCCGAAACCCTAACCCTAACCCTAACCCTAACCCTAAACCATAAGCCCTAACTCTAAATCTAACCCTAACCCTAAAGCCTAAATCCTAACTCTAACCTTAACCCTAACCCTAACCCTAACCCTATTCCTAAACCCTAAGCCTAAAATGTAAACACTAACCCTCCCCTATTCCTAACCCTAACCCTAACCCTAACCCTAAACCCTAACCTAACCTGATCCCTAACACTAACACTGTCGCTAAACCTAACTCTGACCCTTACCGTCTCCCTAAACTTAACTCTAACCCTCACCCTGTCACTAAACCTGTCCATAAAACTAACCTTAAACATCAGCCAAAACCAAAACTTAACTATAACCCTACACTAAACCTAACCATTTCCCAAACCCTAATCCTGCCCCTAACCCTAACCCTAACCCTAAACCCTAAAACCTAACCTTAACCCTAACCCTAAACCTAAACCGTAACCCTAACCCTAACCCTATCCCTAAAACCTAACCCTAACCCTAACCCTAACCTAACCCTAACCCTAAGCCTAACACTGTCGCTAAACCTAACTCTGTACCTTACCGTCTCTCTAACTTTAACTCTAACCCTCACCCTGTAACTAACCCTGTCCCTAAACCTAACCTTAACCATCAGTCAAAACCTAAACTTCACCATAACCCTAACACTAAACCTAAACATATCTCAAACCGGAATCGTGTACCTAACCCTAACCCTAACCCTAACCCTAACCCTAACACTAACCCTAACCCTAAACCTAAACACTAAACCCAAACCGTAACCCTAACGCTAACCCTAACCATAAACACTAAACCGTAACACTAACCCTAACCCTAACACTAAACCCTAAACCCTAACACTAACCCTAACACTAAAGCCTAAACCCTAACTCTAACCCTAACCCTAACCCTAAACCCTAAACCCTAACCTTAACCCTAACCCTAAACCTAAACCGTAACCCTAACCCTAACCCTATCCCTAAAACCTAACCCTAAGCCTAACCCTAACTCTAACCCTAACCCTAACCCTAACCCTATCCCTAAATCCTAACCCTAAAATGTAAACACTAACCCTCCCCTATTCCTAACCCTAACCCTAACCCTAAACCTAAACCCTAACCTAACCTGATCCCTAACCCTAACACTGTCGCTAAACCTAACTCTGACCCTTACCGTCTCTCCAACCTTAACTCTAACCCTCACCCTGTCACTAACACTGTCCCTAAACCTAAACTTAAGCATCAGACAAAACCTAAACTTAATATAACCCTAAAGGTAAACCTAACCATGTCCCAAACCCTAATCCTGTCCATAATCCTAAAACTAATGCTAACCCTAACCATAACCCTAACCCTAAACCCTAAACCCTAACCTTAACCCTAACCCTAAACCTAAACCGTAACCTTAACCCTAACCCTATCCCTAAAACCTAACCCTAACCCTAACCCTAACCCTAACCTAACCCTAACCTAACCCTAACACTGTCGCTAAACCTAACTCTGACCCTTACCGTCTCTCTATCTTTAACTCTAACCCTCACCCTGTCACTAAACCTGTCCATAAAACTAACCTTAAACATCAGCCAAAACCAAAACTTAACTATAACCCTACACTAAACCTAACCATTTCCCAAACCCTAATCCTGCCCCTAACCCTAACCCTAACCCTAACCCTAAACCTAAACCTAACCCTAACCCTAACCCTAACCCTAACCCTAAACCCTAAACCCTAAATTAACCTGATCCCTAACCCTAACACTGTCGCTAAACCTAACTCTGACCCTTACCGTCTCTCCAACCTTAACTCTAACTCTCACCCTGTCACTAACCCTGTCCCTAAACCTAAACTTAAGCATCAGACAAAACCTAAACTTAATATAACCCTAACAGTAAAGCTAACCATGTCCCAAACCCTAATCCTGCCCCTAACCCTAACCCTAACCATAACCCTAAACCTAAATCCTAAACCCTAACACTAACCCTTACCCTAAACCCTAACTCTAACCCTAACCCATACCTAACCCTAACCCTAACTCTCACCCTAAACCCTAAAACCTAACCTTAACCCTAACCCTAAACCTAAACCGTAACCCTAACCCTAACCCTATCCCTAAAACCTAACCCTAACCCTAACCCTAACCTAACCCTAACCCTAAGCCTAACACTGTCGCTAAACCTAACTCTGTACCTTACCGTCTCTCTGACTTTAACTCTAACCCTCACCCTGTAACTAACCCTGTCCCTAAACCTAACCTTAACCATCAGTCAAAACCTAAACTTCACCATAACCCTAACACTAAACCTAAACATGTCTCAAACCCGAATCGTGTACCTAACCCTAACCCTAACCCTAACCCTAACACTAACCCTAACCCTAAACCTAAACAATAAACCCAAACCGTAACCCTAACGCTAACCCTAACCATAAACACTAAACCCTACCACTAACCCTAACCCTAACACTAAACCCTAAACCCTAACACTAACCCTAACACTAAAGCCTAAACCCTAACTCTAACCTTAACCCTAACCCTAAACCCTAAACCCTAACCTTAACCCTATCCCTAAACCTAAACCGTAACCCTAACCCTAACCCTATCCCTAAAACCTAACCCTAAGCCTAACCCTAACTCTAACCCTAACCCTAAACCTAACCCTATCCCTAAACCCTAACCCTAAAATGTAAACACTAACCCTCCCCTATTCCTAACCCTAACCCTAACCCTAAACCTAAACCCTAACCTAACCTGATCCCTAACCCTAACACTGTCGCTAAACCTAACTCTGACCCTTTCCGTCTCTCCAACCTTAACTCTAACCCTCACCCTGTCACTAACCCTGTCCCTAAACCTAAACTTAAGCATCAGACAAAACCTAAACTTAATATAACCCTAAAGGTAAACCTAACCATGTCCCAAACCCTAAACCCTAAACCCTAACCTTAACCCTAACCCTAAACCTAAACCGTAACCTTAACCCTAACCCTATCCCTAAAACCTAACCCTAACCCTAACCCTAACCCTAACCCTAACCTTAACCCTAACACTAAACCCGAAACCCTAACACTAACCCTAACCCTAAACCTAAACCCTAAACCCAAACCCTAACCCTAACGCTAACCCTAACCGTAAATACTAAACCCTAACCCTAACCCTAACCCTAACCATAACCCTAAACCCTAAACCCTAACACTAACCCTAACCCTAAAGCCTAAACCCTAACACTAACCCTAACCCTAACCCTAAACCCTAAACCCTAACCTTAACCCTAACCCTAAATCTAAACCGTAACCCTAACCCTAACCCTATCCCTAAAACCTAACCCTAACCCTAACCCTAACCCTAACTCTAACCCTATCCCTAACCCTAACCCTATCCCTAAACCCTAACCCTAAAATGTAAACACTAACCCTCCCCTATTCCTAACCCTAACCCTAACCCTAACCCTAAACCCTAACCTAACCTGATCCCTAACCCTAACACTGTCGCTAAACCTAACTCTGACCCTTACCGTCTCTCCAACCTTAACTTTAACCCTCACCCTGTCACTAACCCTGTCCCTAAACCTAAACTTAAGCATCAGACAAAACCTAAACTTAATATAACCCTAACAGTAAACCTAACCATGTACCAAACCCTAATCCTGTCCCTAACCCTAAAACTAATGCTAACCCTAACCCTATCCCTAATCCTAAACCCTAAACCCTAACCTTAACCCTAAACCTAAACATAAACCGTAACCCTAACCCTAACCCTATCCCTAAAACCTAACCCTAACCCTAACCCTAACCTAACCCTAACCCTAACCCTAACACTGTCGCTAAACCTAACTCTGTACCTTACCGTCTCTCTAACTTTAACTCTAACACTCACCCTGTAACTAACCCTGTCCCTAAACCTAACCTTAACCATCAGCCAAAACCTAAACTTAACCATAACCCTAACACTAAACCTAAACATGTCTCAAACCCGAATCGTGTACCTAACCCTAACCCTAACCCTAACCCTAACCCTAACCCTAAAACTAACCCTAACCCTAAACCTAAACACTAAACCCAAACCCTAACCCTAACGCTAACCCTAACCATAAACACTAAACCCTAACACTAACCCTAACCCTAACACTAAACCCTAAACCCTAACACTAACCCTAACACTAAAGCCTAAACCCTAACTCTAACCCTAACCCTAACCCTAAACCCTAAACCCTAACCTTAACCCTAACCCTAAACATAAACCGTAACCCTAACCCTAACCCTATCCCTAAAACCTAACCCTAACCCTAACCCTAACTCTAACCCTAACCCTAACCCTAACACTATCCCTAAACCCTAACCCTAAAATGTAAACACTAACCCTCCCCTATTCCTAACCCTAACCCTAAACCTAAACCTAAACCCTAACCTAAACTGATCCCTAACCCTAACACTGTCGCTAAACCTAACTCTGACCCTTACCGTCTCTCCAACCTTAACTCTATCCCTCACCCTGTCACTAACCCTGTCCCTAAACATAAACTTAAGCATCAGACAAAACCTAAACTTAATATAACCCTAACAGTAAACCTAACCATGTCCCAAACCCTAATCCTGTCCCTAACCCTAAAACTAATGCTAACCCTAACCCTAACCCTATCCCTAAAACCTAACCCTAACCCTAACCCTACCCCTAACCCTAACCTAACCCTAACCCTAACCCTAACACTGTGGCTAAACCTAACTCTGACACTTACCGTCTCTCTATCTTTAACTGTAACCCTCACCCTGTAACTAACCCTTTCCCTAAACCTAACCTTAACCATCAGCCAAAAGCTAAACTTAACTATAACCCTAACACTAAACCTAACCATGTCTCAAACCCGAATCGTGTACCTAACCCTAACCATAACCTTAACCCTAACACTAAACCCGAAACCCTAACACTAACCCTAACCCTAAACCTAAACCCTAAACCCAAACCCTAACCCTAACGCTAACCCTAACCTTAAACACTAAACCCTAAACCTAACCCTAACCCTAACCCTAACCCTAAACCCTAAACCCTAACACTATCCCTAACCCTAAAGCCTAAACACTAACTCTAACCCTAACCCTAACCCTAAACCCTAAACCCTAACCTTAACCCTAACCCTAAACCTAAACCGTAACCCTAACCCTTACCCTATCCCTAAAACCTAACCCTAACCCTAACCCTAACCCTAACTCTAACCCTAACCCTAACCCTAACCCTATCCCTAAACCCTAACCCTAAAATGTAAACACTAACCCTCCCCTATTCCTAACCCTAACCCTAACGCTAACCCTAAACCCTAACCTAACCTGATCCCTAACCCTAACACTGTCGCTAAACCTAACTCTGACCCTTACCGTCTCTCCAACCTTAACTCTAACCCTCACCCTGTCACTAACCCTGTCCCTAAACCTAAACTTAAGCATCAGACAAAACCTAAACTTAATATAACCCTAACACTAAACCTAACCATGTCTCAAACCCGAAACGTGTACCTAACCCTAACACTAACCTTAAACCTAACACTAAACCCGAAACCCTAACACTAACCCTAACCCTAAACCTAAACCCTAAACCCAAACCCTAACCCTAACGCTAACCCTAAACATAAACACTAAACCCTAACCCTAACCCTAACCCTAAACCCTAAACCCTAACACTAACCCTAACCCTAAAGCTTAAACCCTAACTCTAACCCTAACCCTAACCCTAAACCCTAAACCCTAACCTTCACCCTAACCCTAACCCTAAACCGTAACCCTAACCCTAACCCTATCCCTAAAACCTAACCCTAACCCTAACCCTAACCCTAACACTCAACTGTAACTAACCCTGTCCCTAAACCTAACCTTAACCATCAGCCAAAACCTAAACTTAACCATAACCCTAACACTAAACCTAAACATGTCTCAAACCCGAATCATATACCTAAGCCTAACCCTAAACTTAACCCTAACCCTAAACCCGAAACCCTAACCCTAACCCTAACCCTAACCCTAAACCATAAGCCCTAACTCTAAATCTAACCCTAACCCTAAAGCCTAAATCCTAACTCTAACCCTAACACTAACCCTAACCCTAACCCTATTCCTAAACCCTAACCCTAAAATGTAAACACTAACCCTCCCCTATTCCTAACCCTAACCCTAACCCTAACCCTAAACCCTAACCTAACCTGATCCCTAACACTAACACTGTCGCTAAACCTAACTCTGAACCTTACCGTCTCTCTAAACTTAAGTCTAACCCTCACCCTGTCACTAAACTGTCCCTAAAACTAACATTAACCATCAGCCAGAACCAAAACTTAACTATAACCCTACACTAAACCTAACCATTTCACAAACCCTAATCCTGCCCCTAACCCTAACCCTATCCCTAACCCTAAACCCTAACCTAACCCTAACCCTAACCCTAACACTGTCGCTAAACCTAACTCTGACTCTTACCGTCTCTCTATCTTTAACTCTAACCCTCACCCTGTAACTAACCCTGTCCGTAAACCTAACCATAACCATCAGCCAAAACCTAAACTTAACTATAACCCTAACACTAAACCTAACCATGTCTCAAACCCGAATCGTGTACCTAACCCTAACCATAACCTTAAACCTAACACTAAACCCGAAACCCTAACACTAACCCTAACCCTAAACCTAAACCCTAAACCCAAACCCTAACCCTAACACTAACCCTAACCCTAACCCTAAACCCTAAACCCTAACACTGTTCCTATCCCTAAAGCCTAAACCCTAACTCTAACCGTAACCCTAACCCTAAACCCTAAACCCTAACCTTAACCCTAACCCTAAACCTAAACCGTAACCCTAACCCTAACCCTATCCCTAAAACCTAACCCTAACCCAACCCTAACCCTAACCCTAAACCCAAACCCTAACCCTAACGCTAACCCTAACCTTAAACACTAAACCCTAACCCTAACCCTAACCCTAAACCCTAACCTAACCTGATCCCTAACCCTAACACTGTCGCTAAACCTAACTCTGACCCTTACGTCTCTCCAACCTTAACTCTAACCCTCACCCTGTCACTAACCCTGTTCCTAAACCTAAACTTAAGCATCAGACAAAACCTAAACTTAATATTACCCTAACAGTAAACCTAACCATGTCCCAAACCCTAATCCTGTCCCTAACCCTAACCCTAACCCTTACCCTAACCCTAACACTAACCCAAACCCTAAACCTAAACACTAAACCCAAACCCTAACCCTAACGCTAACCCGAACCATAAACATAAACCCTAACCCTACCCCTAACCCTAACACTAAACCCTAAACCCTAACACTAACCCTAACCCTAAAGCCTAAACCCTAACTCTAACCCTAACCCTAACCCTAAACCCTAAACCGTAACCTTAACGCTACCCCTAAACCGAAACCGTAATCCTAACCCTAACCCTAACCCTAACCCTAAACCCTAACCTAACCTGATCCCTAACACTAACACTGTCGCTAAACCTAACTCTGAACCTTACCGTCTCTCTAAACTTAAGTCTAACCCTCACCCTGTCACTAAACCTGTCCCTAAAATTAACCTTAACCATCAGCCAAAACCAAAACTTAACTATAACCCTACACTAAACCTAACCATTTCACAAACCCTAATCCTGCCCCTAACCCTAACCCTATCCCTAACCCTAAACCCTAACCTAACCCTAACCCTAACCCTAACACTGTCGCTAAACCTAACTCTGACTCTTACCGTCTCTCTATCTTTAACTCTAACCCTCACCCTGTAACTAACCCTGTCCGTAAACCTAACCATAACCATCAGCCAAAACCTAAACTTAACTATAACCCTAAGACTAAACCTAACCATGTCTCAAACCCGAATCGTGTACCTAACCCTAACCATAACCTTAAACCTAACACTAAACCCAAAACCCTAACACTAACCCTAACCCTAAACCTAAACACTAAACCCAAACCCTAACCCTAACACTAACCCTAACCCTAACCCTAAACCCTAAACCCTAACACTATTCCTATCCCTAAAGCCTAAACCCTAACTCTAACCGTAACCCTAACCCTAAACCCTAAACCCTAACCTTAACCCTAACCCTAAACCTAAACCGTAACCCTAACCCTAACCCTATCCCTAAAACCTAACCCTAACCCAACCCTAACCCTAACCCTAAACCCAAACCCTAACCCTAACGCTAACCCTAACCTTAAACACTAAACCCTAACCCTAACCCTAACCCTAAACCCTAACCTAACCTGATCCCTAACCCTAACACTGTCGCTAAACCTAACTCTGACCCTTATGTCTCTCCAACCTTAACTCTAACCCTCACCCTGTCACTAACCCTGTTCCTAAACCTAAACTTAAGCATCAGACAAAACCTAAACTTAATATTACCCTAACAGTAAACCTAACCATGTCCCAAACCCTAATCCTGTCCCTAACCCTAACCCTAACCCTTACCCTAACCCTAACACTAACCCAAACCCTAAACCTAAACACTAAACCCAAACCCTAACCCTAACGCTAACCCGAACCATAAACATAAACCCTAACCCTACCCCTAACCCTAACACTAAACCCTAAACCCTAACACTAACCCTAACCCTAAAGCCTAAACCCTAACTCTAACCCTAACCCTAACCCTAAACCCTAAACCGTAACCTTAACGCTACCCCTAAACCGAAACCGTAATCCTAACCCTAACCCTAACCCTAACACTAACCCTAACCCTAATCCTAAACACTAAACCCAAACCCTAACCCTAACGCTAACCCTAATCATAAACCCTAAACCCTAACCCTAACCCTAACCCTAACCCTAACACTAAACCCTAAACCCTAACACTAACCCTAACCCTAAAGTCTAAACCCTAACCCTAACCCTAACCCTAACCCAAAACCCTAAACCCTAACACTAACCCTAACCCTAAAGCCTAAACCCTAAATCTAACCCTAACCCTAACCCTAAACCCTAAACACTAACCTTAACCCTAACCCTAAACCTAAACCGTAACCCTAACCCTAACCCTATCCCTAAAACCTAACCCTAACCCTAACCCTAACCCTAATCCTAACCCTAACTCTAACCCTAACCCTAACCCTAACCCTATCCCTAAACCCTAACCCTAAAATATAAACACTAACCCTCCCCTATTCCTAACCCTAACCCTAACCCTAACCCTAAACCCTAACCTAACCTGATCCCTAACCCTAACACTGTCGCTAAACCTAACTCTGACCCTTACCGTTTCTCCAACCTTAACTCTAACGCTCACCCAGTCACTAACCGTGTCCCTAAACATAAACTTAAGCTTCAGACAAAACCTAAGCTTAATATTACCCTAACAGTAAACCTAACCATGTCCCAAGCCCTAATCCTGTCCCTAACCCTAACCCTAACCCTAACCCTAACCCTAACACTAACCCTAACCCTAAACCTAAACACTAAACCCAAATCCTAACCCTAAAGCTAACCCTAACCATAAACACTAAACCCTAACCCTAACCCTAACCCTAACCCTAACCCTAAACCCTAAACCCTAACACTAACCCTAACCCTAAAGCCTAAACCCTAACTCGAACCCTAACCCTAACCCTAACCCTTAAACCCTAAACTTAACACTAACCCTAAACCGTAACCGTAACCCTAACCCTAACCCTATCCCTAAAACCTAACCCTAACCCTAACCCCAACCCTAACCCTAACCTAACCCTAACCTAACCCTAACACTGTCGCTAAACCTAACTCTGACCCTTACCGTCTCTCTATCTTTAACTCTAACCCTCACCCTGTAACTAACCCTGTCCCTAAACCTAACCTTAACCATCAGCCAAAACCTAAACTTAACTATAACCCTAACACTAAACCTAACCATGTCTCAAACCCGAAACGTGTACCTAACCCTAACCTTAACCTTAACCCTAACACTAAACCCGAAACCCTAACACTAACCCTAACCCTAAACATAAACCCTAAACCCAAACCCTAACCCTAACGCTAACCCTAACCATAAACACTAAACCCTAAACCTAACCCTAATCCTAACCCTAACCCTAAACCCTAAACCCTAACACTAACCCTAACACTAAAGACTAAACCCTAACTCTAACCCTAACCCTAACCCTAAACCCTAAACCCTAACCTTAACCCTAACCCTAAACCTAAACCGTAACCCTAACCCTAACCCTATCCCTAAAACCTAACCCTAACCCTAACCCTACCCCTAACCCTAACCTAACCCTAACCCTAACCCTAACACTGTGGCTAAACCTAACTCTGACACTTAACGTCTCTCTATCTTTAACTGTAACCCTCACCCTGTAACTAACCCTGTCCCTAAACCTAACCTTAACCATCAGCCAAAACCTAAACTTAACTATAACCCTAACACTAAACCTAACCATGTCTCAAACCCGAATCGTGTACCTAACCCTAACCGTAACCTTAACCCTAACACTAAACCCGAAACCCTAACACTAACCCTAACCCTAAACCTACACCCTAAACCCAAACCGTAACCCTAACGCTAACCCTAACCTTAAACACTAAACCCTAAACCTAACCCTAACCCTAAACCTAACCCTAAACCCTAAACCCTAACACTATCCCTAACCCTAAAGCCTAAAGCCTAACTCTAACCCTAATCCTAACCCTAAACCCTAAACCCTAACCTTAACCCTAAACCTAAACCTAAACCGTAACCCTAACCCTTACCCTATCCCTAAAACCTAACCCTAACCCTAACCCTAACCCTAACTCTAACCCTAACCCTAACCCTAACCCTATCCCTAAACCCTAACCCTAAAATGTAAACACTAACCCTCCCCTATTCCTAACCCTAACCCTAACGCTAACCCTAAACCCTAACCTAACCTGATCCCTAACCCTAACACTGTCGCTAAACCTAACTCTGACCCTTACCATCTCTCCAACCTTAACTCTAACCCTCACCCTGTCACTAACCCTGTCGCTAAACCTAAACTTAAGCATCAGACAAAAGCTAAACTTAATGTAACCCTAACACTAAACCTAACCATGTCTCAAACCCGAAACGTGTACCTAACCCTAACACTAACCTTAACCCTAACACTAAACCCGAAACCCTAACACTAACCCTAACCCTAAACCTAAACCCTAAACCCAAACCCTAACCCTAACGCTAACCCTAAACATAAACACTAAACCCTAACCCTAACCCTAAACCCTAAACCCTAACACTAACCCTAACCCTAAAGCCTAAACCCTAACTCTAACCCTAACCCTAACCCTAAACCCTAAACCCTAACCTTCACCCTAACCCTAACCCTAAACCGTAACCCTAACCCTAACCCTATCCCTAAAACCTAACCCTAACCCTAACCCTAACCCTAACCCTAACACTCAACCTGTAACAAACCCTGTCCCTAAACCTAACCTTAACCATCAGCCAAAACCAAAACTTAACCATAACCCTAACACTAAACCTAAACATGTCTCAAACCCTAATCGTGTACCTAACACTAACCCTAAACTTAACCTTAACCCTAAACCCGAAACCCTAACCCTAACTTAACCCTAACCCTAAACCCGAAACCCTAACCCTAACCCTAACCCTAACCCTAAACCATAAGCCCTAACTCTAAATCTAACCCTAACCCTAAAGCCTAAATCCTAACTCTAACCCTAACACTAACCCTAACCTTAACCCTATACCTAAACCCTAACCCTAAAATGTAAACACTAACCCTCCCCTATTCCTAACCCTAACCCTAACCCTAACCCTAAACCCTAACCTAACCTGATCCCTAACACTAACACTGTCGCTAAACCTAACTCTGACCCTTACCGTCTCTCTAAACTTAACTCTAACCCTCACCCTGTCACTAAACCTGTCCCTAAAACTAACCTTAACCATCAGCCAAAACCAAAACTTAACTATAACCCTACACTAAACCTAACCATTTCCCAAACCCTAATCCTGCCCCTAACCCTAACCCTATCCCTAACCCTAAACCCTAACCTAACCCTAACCCTAACTCTAACACTGTCGCTAAACCTAACTCTGACTCTTACCGTCTCTCTATCTTTAACTCTAACCCTCACCCTGTAACTAACCCTGTCCGTAAACCTAACCTTAACCATCAGCCAAAACCTAAACTTAACTATAACCCTAACACTAAACCTAACCATGTCTCAAACCCGAATCGTGTACCTAACCCTAACCATAACCTTAACCCTAACACTAAACCCGAAACCCTAACACTAACCCTAACCCAAAACCTAAACCCTAAACCCAAACCCTAACCCTAACGCTAACCCTAACCGTAAACACTAAACCCTAACCCTAACCCTAACCCTAACCATAACCCTAAACCCTAAACCCTAACACTAACCCTAACCCTAAAGCCTAAACCCTAACACTAACCCTAACCCTAACCCTAAACCATAAACCCTAACCTTAACCCTAACCCTAAATCTAAACCGTAACCCTAGCCCTAACCCTATCCCTAAAACCTAACCCTAACCCTAACCCTAACCCTAACTCTAACCCTAACCCTAACCCTAACCCTATCCCTAAACCCTAACCCTAAAATGTAAACACTAACCCTCCCCTATTCCTAACCCTAACCCTAACGCTAACCCTAACAGTAAACCTAACCATGTCCCAAACCCTAATCCTGTCCCTAAACCTAAACCTAATGCTAACCCTAACCCTAACCCTAAACCCTAAACCCTAACCTTAACCCTAAACCTAAACATAAACCGTAACCCTAACCCTAACCCTATCCCTAAAACCTAACCCTAACCCTAACCCTAACCTAACCCTAACCCTAACCCTAACACTGTCGCTAAACCTAACTCTGTACCTTACCGTCTCCCTAAACTTAACTCTAACCCTCACCCTGTCACTAAACCTGTCCATAAAACTAACCTTAAACATCAGCCAAAACCAAAACTTAACTATAACCCTACACTAAACCTAACCATTTCCCAAACCCTAATCCTGCCCCTAACCCTAACCCTAACCCTAAACCCTAAAACCTAACCTTAACCCTAACCCTAAACCTAAACCGTAACCCTAACCCTAACCCTATCCCTAAAACCTAACCCTAACCCTAACCCTAACCTAACCCTAACCCTAAGCCTAACACTGTCGCTAAACCTAACTCTGTACCTTACCGTCTCTCTAACTTTAACTCTAACCCTCACCCTGTAACTAACCCTGTCCCTAAACCTAACCTTAACCATCAGTCAAAACCTAAACTTCACCATAACACTAACAATAAACCTAAACATGTCTCAAACCGGAATCGTGTACCTAACCCTAACCCTAACCCTAACCCTAACCCTAACCCTAAACCTAAACACTAAACCCAAACCGTAACCCTAACGCTAACCCTAACCATAAACACTAAACCGTAACACTAACCCTAACCCTAACACTAAACCCTAAACCCTAACACTAACCCTAACACTAAAGCCTAAACCCTAAGTCTAACCCTAACCCTAACCCTAAACCCTAAACCCTAACCTTAACCCTAACCCTAAACCTAAACCGTAACCCTAACCCTAACCCTATCCCTAAAACCTAACCCTAAGCCTAACCCTAACTCTAACCCTAACCCTAACCCTAACCCTATCCCTAAATCCTAACCCTAAAATGTAAACACTAACCCTCCCCTATTCCTAACCCTAACCCTAACCCTAAACCTAAACCCTAACCTAACCTGATCCCTAACCCTAACACTGTCGCTAAACCTAACTCTGACCCTTACCGTCTCTCCAACCTTAACTCTAACCCTCACCCTGTCACTAACACTGTCCCTAAACCTAAACTTAAGCATCAGACAAAACCTAAACTTAATATAACCCTAACAGTAAACCTAACCATGTCCCAAACCCTAATCCTGTCCATAATCCTAAAACTAATGCTAACCCTAACCATAACCCTAACCCTAAACCCTAAACCCTAACCTTAACCCTAACCCTAAACCTAAACCGTAACCTTAACCCTAACCCTATCCCTAAAACCTAACCCTAACCCTAACCCTAACCCTAACCTAACCCTAAC
The DNA here is from genome assembly GCA_031876335.1 of Hipposideros larvatus. Lineage (NCBI taxonomy): Eukaryota > Metazoa > Chordata > Mammalia > Chiroptera > Hipposideridae > Hipposideros > Hipposideros larvatus. The sequence goes on along the minus strand of CM063089.1, from coordinate 113,071,739 downwards.
CTAACCCTAACACTGTCGCTAAACCTAACTCTGACCCTTACCGTCTCTCTATCTTTAACTCTAACCCTCACCCTGTCACTAAACCTGTCCATAAAACTAACCTTAAACATCAGCCAAAACCAAAACTTAACTATAACCCTACACTAAACCTAACCATTTCCCAAACCCTAATCCTGCCCCTAACCCTAACCCTAACCCTAACCCTAAACCTAAACCTAACCCTAACCCTAACCCTAACCCTAACCCTAAACCCTAAACCCTAAATTAACCTGATCCCTAACCCTAACACTGTCGCTAAACCTAACTCTGACCCTTACCGTCTCTCCAACCTTAACTCTAACTCTCACCCTGTCACTAACCCTGTCCCTAAACCTAAACTTAAGCATCAGACAAAACCTAAACTTAATATAACCCTAACAGTAAAGCTAACCATGTCCCAAACCCTAATCCTGCCCCTAACCCTAACCCTAACCATAACCCTAAACCTAAATCCTAAACCCTAACACTAACCCTTACCCTAAACCCTAACTCTAACCCTAACCCTTACCTAACCCTAACCCTAACCCTCACCCTAAACCCTAAAACCTAACCTTAACCCTAACCCTAAACCTAAACCGTAACCCTAACCCTAACCCTATCCCTAAAACCTAACCCTAACCCTAACCCTAACCTAACCCTAACCCTAAGCCTAACACTGTCGCTAAACCTAACTCTGTACCTTACCGTCTCTCTGACTTTAACTCTAACCCTCACCCTGTAACTAACCCTGTCCCTAAACCTAACCTTAACCATCAGTCAAAACCTAAACTTCACCATAACCCTAACACTAAACCTAAACATGTCTCAAACCCGAATCGTGTACCTAACCCTAACCCTAACCCTAACCCTAACACTAACCCTAACCCTAAACCTAAACACTAAACCCAAACCGTAACCCTAACGCTAACCCTAACCATAAACACTAAACCCTACCACTAACCCTAACCCTAACACTAAACCCTAAACCCTAACACTAACCCTAACACTAAAGCCTAAACCCTAACTCTAACCCTAACCCTAACCCTAAACCCTAAACCCTAACCTTAACCCTATCCCTAAACCTAAACCGTAACCCTAACACTAACCCTATCCCTAAAACCTAACCCTAAGCCTAACCCTAACTCTAAACCTAACCCTAAACCTAACCCTATCCCTAAACCCTAACCCTAAAATGTAAACACTAACCCTCCCCTATTCCTAACCCTAACCCTAACCCTAAACCTAAACCCTAACCTAACCTGATCCCTAACCCTAACAATGTCGCTAAACCTAACTCTGACCCTTTCCGTCTCTCCAACCTTAACTCTAACCCTCACCCTGTCACTAACCCTGTCCCTAAACCTAAACTTAAGCATCAGACAAAACCTAAACTTAATATAACCCTAAAGGTAAACCTAACCATGTCCCAAACCCTAAACCCTAAACCCTAACCTTAACCCTAACCCTAAACCTAAACCGTAACCTTAACCCTAACCCTATCCCTAAAACCTAACCCTAACCCTAACCCTAACCCTAACCCTAACCCTAACCTTAACCCTAACACTAAACCCGAAACCCTAACACTAACCCTAACCCTAAACCTAAACCCTAAACCCAAACCCTAACCCTAACGCTAACCCTAACCGTAAATACTAAACCCTAACCCTAACCCTAACCCTAACCATAACCCTAAACCCTAAACCCTAACACTAACCCTAACCCTAAAGCCTAAACCCTAACACTAACCCTAACCCTAACCCTAAACCCTAAACCCTAACCTTAACCCTAACCCTAAATCTAAACCGTAACCCTAACCCTAACCCTATCCCTAAAACCTAACCCTAACCCTAACTCTAACCCTAACCCTAACCCTAACCCTATCCCTAAACCCTAACCCTAAAATGTAAACACTAACCCTCCCCTATTCCTAACCCTAACCCTAACCCTAACCCTAAACCCTAACCTAACCTGATCCCTAACCCTAACACTGTCGCTAAACCTAACTCTGACCCTTACCGTCTCTCCAACCTTAACTTTAACCCTCACCCTGTCACTAACCCTGTCCCTAAACCTAAACTTAAGCATCAGACAAAACCTAAACTTAATATAACCCTAACAGTAAACCTAACCATGTCCCAAACCCTAATCCTGTCCCTAAACCTAAACCTAATGCTAACCCTAACCCTAACCTTAACCCTAAACCTAAACATAAACCGTAACCCTAACCCTAACCCTATCCCTAAAACTTAACCCTAACCCTAACCCTAACCTAACCCTAACCCTAACCCTAACACTGTCGCTAAACCTAACTCTGTACCTTACCGTCTCTCTAACTTTAACTCTAACACTCACCCTGTAACTAACCCTGTCCCTAAACCTAACCTTAACCATCAGCCAAAACCTAAACTTAACCATAACCCTAACACTAAACCTAAACATGTCTCAAACCCGAATCGTGTACCTAACCCTAACCCTAACCCTAACCCTAACCCTAACCCTAAAACTAACCCTAACCCTAAACCTAAACACTAAACCCAAACCCTAACCCTAACGCTAACCCTAACCATAAACACTAAACCCTAACACTAACCCTAACCCTAACACTAAACCCTAAACCCTAACACTAACCCTAACACTAAAGCCTAAACCCTAACTCTAACCCTAACCCTAACCCTAAACCCTAAACCCTAACCTTAACCCTAACCCTAAACCTAAACCGTAACCCTAACCCTAACCCTATCCCTAAAACCTAACCCTAACCCTAACCCTAACTCTAACCCTAACCCTAACCCTAACACTATCCCTAAACCCTAACCCTAAAATGTAAACACTAACCCTCCCCTATTCCTAACCCTAACCCTAACCCTAAACCTAAACCCTAACCTAAACTGATCCCTAACCCTAACACTGTCGCTAAACCTAACTCTGACCCTTACCGTCTCTCCAACCTTAACTCTATCCCTCACCCTGTCACTAACCCTGTCCCTAAACATAAACTTAAGCATCAGACAAAACCTAAACTTAATATAACCCTAACAGTAAACCTAACCATGTCCCAAACCCTAATCCTGTCCCTAACCCTAAAACTAATGCTAACCCTAACCCTAACCCTAACCCTAAACCCTAACCCTAGCCCTAACCCTAACCCTAACCTAACCCTAACCTAACCCTAACACTGTCGCTAAACCTAACTCTGATCCTTACCGTCTCTCTATCTTTAACTCTAACCCTCACCCTGTAACTAACCCTGTCCCTAAACCTAACCTTAACCATCAGCCAAAACCTAAACTTAACTATAACCCTAACACTAAACCTAACCATGTCTCAAACCCGAAACGTGTACCTAACCCTAACCCTAACCTTAACCCTAACACTAAACCCGAAACCCTAACACTAACCCTAACCCTAAACCTAAACCCTAAACCCAAACCCTAACCCTAACGCTAACCCTAACCATAAACACTAAACCCTAAACCTAACCCTAACCCTAACCCTAACCCTAAACCCTAAACCCTAACACTAACCCTAACCCTAAAGACTAAACCCTAACTCTAACCCTAACCCTAACCCTAAACCCTAAACCCTAACCTTAACCCTAACCCTAAACCTAAACCGTAACCCTAACCCTAACCCTATCCCTAAAACCTAACCCTAACCCTAACCCTACCCCTAACCCTAACCTAACCCTAACCCTAACCCTAACACTGTGGCTAAACCTAACTCTGACACTTACCGTCTCTCTATCTTTAACTGTAACCCTCACCCTGTAACTAAACCTTTCCCTAAACCTAACCTTAACCATCAGCCAAAAGCTAAACTTAACTATAACCCTAACACTAAACCTAACCATGTCTCAAACCCGAATCGTGTACCTAACCCTAACCATAACCTTAACCCTAACACTAAACCCGAAACCCTAACACTAACCCTAACCCTAAACCTAAACCCTAAACCCAAACCCTAACCCTAACGCTAACCCTAACCTTAAACACTAAACCCTAAACCTAACCCTAACCCTAACCCTAACCCTAAACCCTAAACCCTAACACTATCCCTAACCCTAAAGCCTAAACCCTAACTCTAACCCTAACCCTAACCCTAAACCCTAAACCCTAACCTTAACCCTAACCCTAAACCTAAACCGTAACCCTAACCCTTACCCTATCCCTAAAACCTAACCCTAACCCTAACCCTAACCCTAACTCTAACCCTAACCCTAACCCTAACCCTATCCCTAAACCCTAACCCTAAAATGTAAACACTAACCCTCCCCTATTCCTAACCCTAACCCTAACGCTAACCCTAAACCCTAACCTAACCTGATCCCTAACCCTAACACTGTCGCTAAACCTAACTCTGACCCTTACCGTCTCTCCAACCTTAACTCTAACCCTCACCCTGTCACTAACCCTGTCCCTAAACATAAACTTAAGCATCAGACAAAACCTAAACTTAATATAACCCTAACACTAAACCTAACCATGTCTCAAACCCGAAACGTGTACCTAACCCTAACACTAACCTTAAACCTAACACTAAACCCGAAACCCTAACACTAACCCTAACCCTAAACCTAAACCCTAAACCCAAACCCTAACCCTAACGCTAACCCTAAACATAAACACTAAACCCTAACCCTAACCCTAACCCTAAACCCTAAACCCTAACACTAACCCTAACCCTAAAGCTTAAACCCTAACTCTAACCCTAACCCTAACCCTAAACCCTAAACCCTAACCTTCACCCTAACCCTAACCCTAAACCGTAACCCTAACCCTAACCCTATCCCTAAAACCTAACCCTAACCCTAACCCTAACCCTAACACTCAACCTGTAACTATCCCTGTCCCTAAACCTAACCTTAACCATCAGCCAAAACCTAAACTTAACCATAACCCTAACACTAAACCTAAACATGTCTCAAACCCTAATCGTGTACCTAACACTAACCCTAAACTTAACCTTAACCCGAAACCCGAAACCCTAACCCTAACCCTAACCCTAACCCTAACCCTAAACCTAACCATAACCCTAACACTAAACCTAAACATGTCTCAAACCCGAATCATATACCTAAGCCTAACCCTACACTTAACCCTAACCCTAAACCCGAAACCCTAACCCTAACCCTAACCCTAACCCTAAACCATAAGCCCTAACTCTAAATCTAACCCTAACCCTAAAGCCTAAATCCTAACTCTAACCCTAACACTAACCCTAACCCTAACCCTATTCCTAAACCCTAACCCTAAAATGTAAACACTAACCCTCCCCTATTCCTAACCCTAACCCTAACCCTAACCCTAAACCCTAACCTAACCTGATCCCTAACACTAACACTGTCGCTAAACCTAACTCTGAACCTTACCGTCTCTCTAAACTTAAGTCTAACCCTCACCCTGTCACTAAACCTGTCCCTAAAACTAACCTTAACCATCAGCCAAAACCAAAACTTAACTATAACCCTACACTAAACCTAACCATTTCACAAACCCTAATCCTGCCCCTAACCCTAACCCTATCCCTAACCCTAAACCCTAACCTAACCCTAACCCTAACCCTAACACTGTCGCTAAACCTAACTCTGACTCTTACCGTCTCTCTATCTTTAACTCTAACCCTCACCCTGTAACTAACCCTGTCCGTAAACCTAACCATAACCATCAGCCAAAACCTAAACTTAACTATAACCCTAACACTAAACCTAACCATGTCTCAAACCCGAATCGTGTACCTAACCCTAACCATAACCTTAAACCTAACACTAAACCCGAAACCCTAACACTAACCCTAACCCTAAACCTAAACACTAAACCCAAACCCTAACCCTAACACTAACCCTAACCCTAACCCTAAACCCTAAACCCTAACACTATTCCTATCCCTAAAGCCTAAACCCTAACTCTAACCGTAACCCTAACCCTAACCCTAAACCCAAACCCTAACCCTAACGCTAACCCTAACCTTAAACACTAAACCCTAACCCTAACCCTAACCCTAAACCCTAACCTAACCTGATCCCTAACCCTAACACTGTCGCTAAACCTAACTCTGACCCTTATGTCTCTCCAACCTTAACTCTAACCCTCACCCTGTCACTAACCCTGTTCCTAAACCTAAACTTAAGCATCAGACAAAACCTAAACTTAATATTACCCTAACAGTAAACCTAACCATGTCCCAAACCCTAATCCTGTCCCTAACCCTAACCCTAACCCTTACCCTAACCCTAACACTAACCCAAACCCTAAACCTAAACACTAAACCCAAACCCTAACCCTAACGCTAACCCGAACCATAAACATAAACCCTAACCCTACACCTAACCCTAACACTAAACCCTAAACCCTAACACTAACCCTAACCCTAAAGCCTACACCCTAACTCTAACCCTAACCCTAACCCTAAACCCTAAACCGTAACCTTAACGCTACCCCCTAAACCGAAACCGTAATCCTAACCCTAACCCTAACCCTAACACTAACCCTAACCCTAATCCTAAACACTAAACCCAAACCCTAACCCTAACGCTAACCCTAATCATAAACCCTAATCCCTAACCCTAACCCTAACCCTAACCCTAACACTAAACCCTAAACCCTAACACTAACCCTAACCCTAAAGTCTAAACCCTAACCCTAACCCTAACCCTAACCCAAAACCCTAAACCCTAACACTAACCCTAACCCTAAAGCCTAAACCTTAACTCTAACCCTAACCCTAACCCTAAACCCTAAACACTAACCTTAACCCTAACCCTAAACCTAAACCGTAACCCTAACCCTAACCCTATCCCTAAAACCTAACCCTAAACCTAACCCTAACCCTAATCCTAACCCTAACTCTAACCCTAACCCTAACCCTAACCCTATCCCTAAACCCTAACCCTAAAATATAAACACTAACCCTCCCCTATTCCTAACCCTAACCCTAACCCTAACCCTAAACCCTAACCTAACCTGATCCCTAACCCTAACACTGTCGCTAAACCTAACTCTGACCCTTACCGTTTCTCCAACCTTAACTCTAACGCTCACCCAGTCACTAACCGTGTCCCTAAACATAAACTTAAGCATCAGACAAAACCTAAGCTTAATATTACCCTAACAGTAAACCTAACCATGTCCCAAACCCTAATCCTGTCCCTAACCCTAACCCTAACCCTAACCCTAACCCTAACACTAACCCTAACCCTAAACCTAAACACTAAACCCAAATCCTAACACTAAAGCTAACCCTAACCATAAACACTAAACCCTAACCCTAACCCTAACCCTAACCCTAACCCTAAACCCTAAACCCTAACACTAACCCTAAACCTAAAGCCTAAACCCTAACTCGAACCCTAACCCTAACCCTAACCCTTAAACCCTAAACTTAACCCTAACCCTAAACCTAAACCGTAACCCTAACCCTAACCCTATCCCTAAAACCTAACCCTAACCCTAACCCCAACCCTAACCCTAACCTAACCCTAACCTAACCCTAACACTGTCGCTAAACCTAACTCTGACCCTTACCGTCTCTCTATCTTTAACTCTAACCCTCACCCTGTAACTAACCCTGTCCCTAAACCTAACCTTAACCATCAGCCAAAACCTAAACTTAACTATAACCCTAACACTAAACCTAACCATGTCTCAAACCCGAAACGTGTACCTAACCCTAACCTTAACCTTAACCCTAACACTAAACCCGAAACCCTAACACTAACCCTAACCCTAAACCTAAACCCTAAACCCAAACCCTAACCCTAACGCTAACCCTAACCATAAACACTAAACCCTAAACCTAACCCTAACCCTAACCCTAACCCTAAACCCTAAACCCTAACACTAACCCTAACACTAAAGACTAAACCCTAACTCTAACCCTAACCCTAACCCTAAACCCTAAACCCTAACCTTAACCCTAACCCTAAACCTAAACCGTAACCCTAACCCTAACCCTATCCCTAAAACCTAACCCTAACCCTAACCCTACCCCTAACCCTAACCTAACCCTAACCCTAACCCTAACACTGTGGCTAAACCTAACTCTGACACTTAACGTCTCTCTATCTTTAACTGTAACCCTCACCCTGTAACTAACCCTGTCCCTAAACCTAACCTTAACCATCAGCCAAAACCTAAACTTAACTATAACCCTAACACTAAACCTAACCATGTCTCAAACCCGAATCGTGTACCTAACCCTAACCGTAACCTTAACCCTAACACTAAACCCGAAACCCTAACACTAACCCTAACCCTAAACCTACACCCTAAACCCAAACCCTAACCCTAACGCTAACCCTAACCTTAAACACTAAACCCTAAACCTAACCCTAACCCTAAACCTAACCCTAAACCCTAAACCCTAACACTATCCCTAACCCTAAAGCCTAAAGCCTAACTCTAACCCTAATCCTAACCCTAAACCCTAAACCCTAACCTTAACCCTAAACCTAAACCTAAACCGTAACCCTAACCCTTACCCTATCCCTAAAACCTAACCCTAACCCTAACCCTAGCCCTAACTCTAACCCTAACCCTAACCCTAACCCTATCCCTAAACCCTAACCCTAAAATGTAAACACTAACCCTCCCCTATTCCTAACCCTAACCCTAACGCTAACCCTAAACCCTAACCTAACCTGATTCCTAACCCTAACACTGTCGCTAAACCTAACTCTGACCCTTACCATCTCTCCAACCTTAACTCTAACCCTCACCCTGTCACTAACCCTGTCCCTAAACCTAAACTTAAGCATCAGACAAAACCTAAACTTAATATAACCCTAACACTAAACCTAACCATGTCTCAAATCGAAACGTGTACCTAACCCTAACACTAACCTTAACCCTAACACTAAACCCGAAACCCTAACACTAACCCTAACCCTAAACCTAAACCCTAAACCCAAACCCTAACCCTAACGCTAACCCTAAACATAAACACTAAACCCTAACCCTAACCCTAACCCTAACCCTAAACCCTAAACCCTAACACTAACCCTAACCCTAAAGCCTAAACCCTAACTCTAACCCTAACCCTAACCCTAAACCCTAAACCCTAACCTTCACCCTAACCCTAACCCTAAACCGTAACCCTAACCCTAACCCTATCCCTAAAACCTAACCCTAACCCTAACCCTAACCCTAACCCTAACACTCAACCTGTAACAAACCCTGTCCCTAAACCTAACCTTAACCATCAGCCAAAACCAAAACTTAACCATAACCCTAACACTAAACCTAAACATGTCTCAAACCCTAATCGTGTACCTAACACTAACCCTAAACTTAACCTTAACCCTAAACCCGAAACCCTAACCCTAACCCTAACCCTAACCCTAACCATAACCCTAACCATAACCCTAACACTAAACCTAAACATGTCTCAAACCCGAATCGTATACCTAAGCCTAACCCTAAACTTAACCCTAACCCTAAACCCGAAACCCTAACCCTAACCCTAACCCTAACCCTAAACCATAAGCCCTAACTCTAAATCTAACCCTAACCCTAAAGCCTAAATCCTAACTCTAACCCTAACACTAACCCTAACCTTAACCCTATACCTAAACCCTAACCCTAAAATGTAAACACTAACCCTCCCCTATTCCTAACCCTAACCCTAACCCTAACCCTAAACCCTAACCTAACCTGATCCCTAACACTAACACTATCGCTAAACCTAACTCTGACCCTTACCGTCTCTCTAAACTTAACTCTAACCCTCACCCTGTCACTAAACCTGTCCCTAAAACTAAACTTAACCATCAGCCAAAACCAAAACTTAACTATAACCCTACACTAAACCTAACCATTTCCCAAACCCTAATCCTGCCCCTAACCCTAACCCTATCCCTAACCCTAAACCCTAACCTAACCCTAACCCTAACTCTAACACTGTCGCTAAACCAACTCTGACTCTTACCGTCTCTCTATCTTTAACTCTAACCCTCACCCTGTAACTAACGCTGTCCGTAAACCTAACCTTAACCATCAGCCAAAACCTAAACTTAACTATAACCCTAACACTAAACCTAACCATGTCTCAAACCCGAATCGTGTACCTAACCCTAACCATAACCTTAAACCTAACACTAAACCCGAAACCCTAACACTAACCCTAACCCTAAACCTAAACCCTAAACCCAAACCCTAACCCTAACACTAACCCTAACCCTAACCCTAAACCCTAAACCCTAACACTATTCCTATCCCTAAAGCCTAAACCCTAACTCTAACCGTAACCCTAACCCTAAACCCTAAACCCTAACCTTAACCCTAACCCTAAACCTAAACCGTAACCCTAACCCTAACCCTATCCCTAAAACCTAACCCTAACCCAACCCTAACCCTAACCCTAAACCCAAACCCTAACCCTAACGCTAACCCTAACCTTAAACACTAAACCCTAACCCTAACCCTAACCCTAAACCCTAACCTAACCTGATCCCTAACCCTAACACTGTCGCTAAACCTAACTCTGACCCTTACGTCTCTCCAACCTTAACTCTAACCCTCACCCTGTCACTAACCCTGTTCCTAAACCTAAACTTAAGCATCAGACAAAACCTAAACTTAATATTACCCTAACAGTAAACCTAACCATGTCCCAAACCCTAATCCTGTCCCTAACCCTAACCCTAACCCTTACCCTAACCCTAACACTAACCCAAACCCTAAACCTAAACACTAAACCCAAACCCTAACCCTAACGCTAACCCGAACCATAAACATAAACCCTAACCCTACCCCTAACCCTAACACTAAACCCTAAACCCTAACACTAACCCTAACCCTAAAGCCTAAACCCTAACTCTAACCCTAACCCTAACCCTAAACCCTAAACCGTAACCTTAACGCTACCCCTAAACCGAAACCGTAATCCTAACCCTAACCCTAACCCTAACACTAACCCTAACCCTAATCCTAAACACTAAACCCAAACCCTAACCCTAACGCTAACCCTAATCATAAACCCTAAACCCTAACCCTAACCCTAACCCTAACCCTAACACTAAACCCTAAACCCTAACACTAACCCTAACCCTAAAGTCTAAACCCTAACCCTAACCCTAACCCAAAACCCTAAACCCTAACACTAACCCTAACCCTAAAGCCTAAACCCTAACTCTAACCCTAACCCTAACCCTAAACCCTAAACACTAACCTTAACCCTAACCCTAAACCTAAACCGTAACCCTAACCCTAACCCTATCCCTAAAACCTAACCCTAACCCTAACCCTAACCCTAATCCTAACCCTAACTCTAACCCTAACCCTAACCCTAACCCTATCCCTAAACCCTAACCCTAAAATATAAACACTAACCCTCCCCTATTCCTAACCCTAACCCTAACCCTAACCCTAAACCCTAACCTAACCTGATCCCTAACCCTAACACTGTCGCTAAACCTAACTCTGACCCTTACCGTTTCTCCAACCTTAACTCTAACGCTCACCCAGTCACTAACCGTGTCCCTAAACATAAACTTAAGCATCAGACAAAACCTAAGCTTAATATTACCCTAACAGTAAACCTAACCATGTCCCAAACCCTAATCCTGTCCCTAACCCTAACCCTAACCCTAACACTAACCCTAACCCTAAACCTAAACACTAAACCCAAATCCTAACCCTAAAGCTAACCCTAACCATAAACACTAAACCCTAACCCTAAACCCTAAACCCTAACACTAACCCTAACCCTAAAGCCTAAACCCTAACTCTAACCCTAACCCTAACCCTAAACCCTAAACCGTAACCTTAACGCTACCCCTAAACCGAAACCGTAATCCTAACCCTAACCCTAACCCTAACACTAACCCTAACCCTAATCCTAAACACTAAACCCAAACCCTAACCCTAACGCTAACCCTAATCATAAACCCTAAACCCTAACCCTAACCCTAACCCTAACCCTAACACTAAACCCTAAACCCTAACACTAACCCTAACCCTAAAGTCTAAACCCTAACCCTAACCCTAACCCAAAACCCTAAACCCTAACACTAACCCTAACCCTAAAGCCTAAACCCTAACTCTAACCCTAACCCTAACCCTAAACCCTAAACACTAACCTTAACCCTAACCCTAAACCTAAACCGTAACCCTAACCCTAACTCTATCCCTAAAACCTAACCCTAACCCTAACCCTAACCCTAATCCTAACCCTAACTCTAACCCTAACCCTAACCCTAACCCTATCCCTAAACCCTAACCCTAAAATATAAACACTAACCCTCCCCTATTCCTAACCCTAACCCTAACCCTAACCCTAAACCCTAACCTAACCTGATCCCTAACCCTAACACTGTCGCTAAACCTAACTCTGACCCTTACCGTTTCTCCAACCTTAACTCTAACGCTCACCCAGTCACTAACCGTGTCCCTAAACATAAACTTAAGCATCAGACAAAACCTAAGCTTAATATTACCCTAACAGTAAACCTAACCATGTCCCAAACCCTAATCCTGTCCCTAACCCTAACCCTAACCCTAACACTAACCCTAACCCTAAACCTAAACACTAAACCCAAATCCTAACCCTAAAGCTAACCCTAACCATAAACACTAAACCCTAACCCTAAACCCTAAACCCTAACACTAACCCTAACCCTAAAGCCTAAACCCTAACTCGAACCCTAACCCTAACCCTAACCCTAACCCTAAACCTAAACCGTAACCCTAACCCTAACCCTATCCCTAAAACCTAACCCTAACCCTAACCCCAACCCTAACCCTAACCTAACCCTAACCTAACCCTAACACTGTCGCTAAACCTAACTCTGACCCTTACCGTCTCTCTATCTTTAACTCTAACCCTCACCCTGTAACTAACCTTGTCCCTAAACCTAACCTTAACCATCAGCCAAAACCTAAACTTAACTATAACCCTAACACTAAACCTAACCATGTCTCAAACCCGAAACGTGTACCTAACCCTAACCTTAACCTTAACCCTAACACTAAACCCGAAACCCTAACACTAACCCTAACCCTAAACCTAAACCCTAAACCCAAACCCTAACCCTAACGCTAACCCTAACCATAAACACTAAACCCTAAACCTAACCCTAACCCTAACCCTAACCCTAAACCCTAAACCCTAACACTAACCCTAACACTAAAGACTAAACCCTAACTCTAACCCTAACCCTAACCCTAAACCCTAAACCCTAACCTTAACCCTAACCCTAAACCTAAACCGTAACCCTAACCCTAACCCTATCCCTAAAACCTAACCCTAACCCTAACCCTACCCCTAACCCTAACCTAACCCTAACCCTAACCCTAACACTGTGGCTAAACCTAACTCTGACACTTAACGTCTCTCTATCTTTAACTGTAACCCTCACCCTGTAACTAACCCTGTCCCTAAACCTAACCTTAACCATCAGCCAAAACCTAAACTTAACTATAACCCTAACACTAAACCTATCCATGTCTCAAACCCGAATCGTGTACCTAACCCTAACCGTAACCTTAACCCTAACACTAAACCCGAAACCCTAACACTAACCCTAACCCTAAACCTACACCCTAAACCCAAACCTTAACCCTAACGCTAACCCTAACCTTAAACACTAAACCCTAAACCTAACCCTAACCCTAAACCTAACCCTAAAACCTAAACCCTAACACTATCCCTAACCCTAAAGCCTAAAGCCTAACTCTAACCCTAATCCTAACCCTAAACCCTAAACCCTAACCTTAACCCTAAACCTAAACCTAAACCGTAACCTTAACCCTTACCCTATCCCTAAAACCTAACCCTAACCCTAACCCTAACCCTAACTCTAACCCTAACCCTAACCCTAACCCTATCCCTAAACCCTAACCCTAAAATGTAAACACTAACCCTCCCCTATTCCTAACCCTAACCCTAACGCTAACCCTAAACCCTAACCTAACCTGATCCCTAACCCTAACACTGTCGCTAAACCTAACTCTGACCCTTACCATCTCTCCAACCTTAACTCTAACCCTCACCCTGTCACTAACCCTGTCCCTAAACCTAAACTTAAGCATCAGACAAAACCTAAACTTAATATAACCCTAACACTAAACCTAACCATGTCTCAAACCCGAAACGTGTACCTAACCCTAACACTAACCTTAACCCTAACACTAAACCCAAAACCCTAACACTAACCCTAACCCTAAACCTAAACCCTAAACCCAAACCCTAACACTAACGCTAACCCTAAACATAAACACTAAACCCTAACCCTAACCCTAACCCTAACCCTAAACCCTAAACCCTAACACTAACCCTAACCCTAAAGCCTAAACCCTAACTCTAACCCTAACCCTAACACTAAACCCTAAACCCTAACCTTCACCCTAACCCTAACCCTAAACCGTAACCCTAACCCTAACCCTATCCCTAAAACCTAACCCTAACCCTAACCCTAACCCTAACCCTAACACTCAACCTGTAACAAAC
>CM063089.1:113012279-113052279 GCA_031876335.1 Hipposideros larvatus | reverse complement strand
ACTAAACCCGAAACCCTAACAATAACCCTAACCCTAAACCTAAACCCTAAACCCAAACCCTAACCCTAACGCTAACCCTAACCATAAACACTAAACCCTAACCCTAACCCTAACCTTAACCCTAACCCTAAACCCTAAACCCTAACACTAACCCTAACCCTAAAGCCTAAACCCTAACTCTAACCCTAACCCTAACACTAAACCCTAAACCCTAACCTTAACCCTAACCCTAACCCTAAACCGTAACCCTAACCCTAACCCTATCCCTAAAACCTAACCCTAACCCTAACCCTAACCCTAACCCTAACACTCAACCTGTAACTAACCCTGTCCCTAAACCTAAACTTAACCATCAGCCAAAACCTAAACTTAACCATAACCCTAACACTAAACCTAAACATGTCTCAAACCCGAATCGTGTACCTAACACTAACCCTAAACTTAACCCTAACCCTAAACCCGAAACCCTAACCCTAACCCTAACCCTAACCCTAAACCATAAGCCCTAACTCTAAATCTAACCCTAACCCTAAAGCCTAAATCCTAACTCTAACCCTAACCCTAACCCTAACCCTAACCCTATTCCTAAACCCTAAGCCTAAAATGTAAACACTAACCCTCCCCTATTCCTAACCCTAACCCTAACCCTAACCCTAACCCTAACCATAACCCTAACACTAAACCTAAACATGTCTCAAACCCGAATCGTATACCTAAGCCTAACCCTAAACTTAACCCTAACCCTAAACCCGAAACCCTAACCCTAACCCTAACCCTAACCCTAAACCATAAGCCCTAACTCTAAATCTAACCCTAACCCTAAAGCCTAAATCCTAACTCTAACCCTAACCCTAACCCTAACCCTAACCCTATTCCTAAACCCTAAGCCTAAAATGTAAACACTAACCCTCCCCTATTCCTAACCCTAACCCTAACCCTAACCCTAAACCCTAACCTAACCTGATCCCTAACACTAACACTGTCGCTAAACCTAACTCTGACCCTTACCGTCTCCCTAAACTTAACTCTAACCCTCACCCTGTCACTAAACCTGTCCATAAAACTAACCTTAAACATCAGCCAAAACCAAAACTTAACTATAACCCTACACTAAACCTAACCATTTCCCAAACCCTAATCCAGCCCCTAACCCTAACCCTAACCCTAACCCTAACCCTAAACCTAACCCTAACCCTAACCCTAACCCTAACCCTAAACCCTAAACCCTAACCTTAACCCTAACCTTAAACCTAAACCGTAACCCTAACCCTAACCCTATCCCTAAAACCTAACCCTAACCCTAACTCTAACCCTAACCCTAACTCTAACCCTAACCCTAACCCTAACCCTAAACCTAAACCGTAACCCTAAAATGTAAACACTAACCCTCCCTATTCCTAACCCTAACCCTAACGCTAACCCTAAACCCTAAACTAATCTGATACCTAACCCTAACACTGTCGCTAAACCTAACTCTGACCCTTACCGTCTCTCCAACCTTAACTCTAACTCTCACCCTGTCACTAACCCTGTCCCTAAACCTAAACTTAAGCATCAGACAAAACCTAAACTTAATATAACCCTAACAGTAAACCTAACCATGTCCCAAACCCTAATCCTGCCCCTAACCCTATCCCTAACCATAACCCTAACCCTAAATCCTAAACCCTAACACTAACCCTTACCCTAAACCCTAACTCTAACCCTAACCCTTACCTAACCCTAACCCTAACCCTAAACCCTAAAACCTAACCTTAACCCTAACCCTAAACCTAAACCGTAACCCTAACCCTAACCCTATCCCTAAAACCTAACCCTAACCCTAACCCTAACCTAACCCTAACCCTAAGCCTAACACTGTCGCTAAACCTAACTCTGTACCTTACCGTCTCTCTAACTTTAACTCTAACCCTCACCCTGTAACTAACCCTGTCCCTAAACTTAACCTTAACCATCAGTCAAAACCTAAACTTCACCATAACCCTAACACTAAACCTAAACATGTCTCAAACCCGAATCGTGTACCTAACCGTCCCCTAACCCTAACCCTAACCCTAACACTAACCCTAACCCTAAACCTACACTAAACCCAAACCGTAACCCTAACGCTAACCCTAACCATAAACACTAAACCCTAACACTAACCCTAACCCTAACACTAAACCCTAAACCCTAACACTAACCCTAACACTAAAGCCTAAACCCTAACTCTAACCCTAACCCTAACCCTAAACCCTAAACCCTAACCTTAACCCTAACCCTAAACCTAAACCGTAACCCTAACCCTAACCCTATCCCTAAAACCTAACCCTAAGCCTAACCCTAACTCTAACCCTAACCCTAACCCTAACACTATCCCTAAACCCTAACCCTAAAATGTAAACACTAACCCTCCCCTATTCCTAACCCTAACCCTAACCCTAAACCTAAACCCTAACCTAACCTGATCCCTAACCCTAACACTGTCGCTAAACCTAATCTGACCCTTACCGTCTCTCCAACCTTAACTCTAACCCTCACCCTGTCACTAACACTGTCCCTAAACCTAAACTTAAGCATCAGACAAAACCTAAATTTAATATAACCCTAAAGGTAAACCTAACCATGTCCCAAACCCTAATCCTGTGCATAATCCTAAAACTAATGCTAACCCTAACCATAACCCTAACCCTAAACCCTAAACCCCAACCTTAACCCTAACCCTAAACCTAAACCGTAACCTTAACCCTAACCCTATCCCTAAAACCTAACCCTAACCCTAACCCTAACCCTAACCTAACCCTAACCTAACCCTAACACTGTCGCTAAACCTAACTCTGACCCTTACCGTCTCTCCAACCTTAACTCTAACCCTCACCATGTCACTAACCCTGTCCCTAAACCTAAACTTAAGCATCAGCCAAAACCTAAACTTAACTATAACCCTAACACTAAACCTAACCATGTCTCAAACCCGAATCGTGTACCTAATCCTAACCATAACCTTAACCCTAACACTAAACCCGAAACCCTAACACTAACCCTAACCCTAAACCTAAACCCTTAACCCAAACCCTAACCCTAACGCTAACCCTAACCTTAAACACTAAACCCTAACCCTAACCCTAACCCTAACCCTAACCCTTACCCTGAACCCTAAACCCTAACACTATCCCTAAACCTAAAGCCTAAACCCTAACTCTAACCCTAACCCTAACCCTAAACCCTAAACCCTAACCTTATCCCTAACCCTAAACCTAAACCGTAACCCTAACCCTAACCCTATCCCTAAAACCTAACCCTAACCCTAACACTAACCCTAACTCTAACCCTAACCCTAACCCTAACCCTATCCCTAAACCCTAACCCTAAAATGTAAACACTAACCCTCCCCTATTCCTAACCCTAACCCTAACGCTAACCCTAAACCCTAACCTAACCTGATCCCTAACCCTAACACTGTCGCTAAACCTAACTCTGACCCTTACCGTCTCTACAACCTTAACTCTAACCCTCACCCTGTCACTAACCCTGTCCCTAAACCTAAACTTAAGCATCAGACAAAACCTAAACTTAATATAACCCTAACACTAAACCTAACCATGTCTCAAACCCGAAACGTGTACCTAACCCTAACACTAACCTTAACCCTAACACTAAACCCGAAACCCTAACAATAACCCTAACCCTAAACCTAAACCCTAAACCCAAACCCTAACCCTAACGCTAACCCTAACCATAAACACTAAACCCTAACCCTAACCCTAACCTTAACCCTAACCCTAAACCCTAAACCCTAACACTAACCCTAACCCTAAAGCCTAAACCCTAACTCTAACACTAACCCTAACACTAAACCCTAAACCCTAACCTTAACCCTAACCCTAACCCTAAACCGTAACCCTAACCCTAACCCTATCCCTAAAACCTAACCCTAACCCTAACCCTAACCCTAACCCTAACACTCAACCTGTAACTAACCCTGTCCCTAAACCTAAACTTAACCATCAGCCAAAACCTAAACTTAACCATAACCCTAACACTAAACCTAAACATATCTCAAACCCGAATCGTGTACCTAACACTAACCCTAAACTTAACCTTAACTCTAAACCCGAAACCCTAACCCTAACCCTAACCCTAACCCTAACCCTAACCATAACCCTAACACTAAACCTAAACATGTCTCAAACCCGAATCGTATACCTAAGCCTAACCCTAAACTTAACCCTAACCCTAAACCCGAAACCCTAACCCTAACCCTAACCCTAACCCTAAACCATAAGCCCTAACTCTAAATCTAACCCTAACCCTAAAGCCTAAATCCTAACTCTAACCCTAACCCTAACCCTAACCCTAACCCTATTCCTAAACCCTAAGCCTAAAATGTAAACACTAACCCTCCCCTATTCCTAACTCTAACCCTAACCCTAACCCTAAACCCTAACCTAACCTGATCCCTAACACTAACACTG
Source organism: Hipposideros larvatus (assembly GCA_031876335.1). NCBI lineage: Eukaryota > Metazoa > Chordata > Mammalia > Chiroptera > Hipposideridae > Hipposideros > Hipposideros larvatus. Next base: position 113,047,825 of record CM063089.1, on the reverse strand, counting down.
TCGCTAAACCTAACTCTGACCCTTACCGTCTCCCTAAACTTAACTCTAACCCTCACCCTGTCACTAAACCTGTCCATAAAACTAACCTTAAACATCAGCCAAAACCAAAACTTAACTATAACCCTACACTAAACCGAACCATTTCCCAAACCCTAATCCAGCCCCTAACCCTAACCCTAACCCTAACCCTAACCCTAAACCTAACCCTAACCCTAACCCTAACCCTAACCCTAAACCCTAAACCCTAACCTTAACCCTAACCTTAAACCTAAACCGTAACCCTAACCCTAACCCTATCCCTAAAACCTAACCCTAACCCTAACTCTAACCCTAACCCTAACTCTAACCCTAACCCTAACCCTAACCCTAAACCTAAACCGTAACCCTAAAATGTAAACACTAACCCTCCCTATTCCTAACCCTAACCCTAACGCTAACCCTAAACCCTAAACTAACCTGATCCCTAACCCTAACACTGTCGCTAAACCTAACTCTGACCCTTACCGTCTCTCCAACCTTAACTCTAACTCTCACCCTGTCACTAACCCTGTCCCTAAACCTAAACTTAAGCATCAGACAAAACCTAAACTTAATATAACCCTAACAGTAAAGCTAACCATGTCCCAAACCCTAATCCTGCCCCTAACCCTAACCCTAACCATAACCCTAACCCTAAATCCTAAACCCTAACACTAACCCTTACCCTAAACCCTAACTCTAACCCTAACCCTTACCTTACCCTAACCCTAACCCTAACCCTAAACCCTAAACCCTAACCTTAACCCTAAACCTAAACATAAACCGTAACCCTAACCCTAACCCTATCCCTAAAACCTAACCCTAACCCTAACCCTAACCTAACCCTAACCTAACCCTAACACTGTCGCTAAACCTAACTCTGACCCTTACCGTCTCTCCAACCTTAACTCTAACCCTCACCCTGTCACTAACCCTGTCCCTAAACCTAAACTTAAGCATCAGCCAAAACCTAAACTTAACTATAACCCTAACACTAAACCTAACCATCTCTCAAACCCGAATCGTGTACCTAATCCTAACCATAACCTTAACCCTAACACTAAACCCGAAACCCTAACACTAACCCTAACCCTAAACCTAAACCCTTAACCCAAACCCTAACCCTAACGCTAACCCTAACCTTAAACACTAAACCCTAACCCTAACCCTAACCCTAACCCTAACCCTTACCCTGAACCCTAAACCCTAACACTATCCCTAACCCTAAAGCCTAAACCCTAACTCTAACCCTAACCCTAACCCTAAACCCTAAACCCTAACCTTATCCCTAACCCTAAACCTAAACCGTAACCCTAACCCTAACCCTATCCCTAAAACCTAACCCTAACCCTAACACTAACCCTAACTCTAACACTAACCCTAACCCTAACCCTATCCCTAAACCCTAACCCTAAAATGTAAACACTAACCCTCCCCTATTCCTAACCCTAACCCTAACGCTAACCCTAAACCCTAACCTAACCTGATCCCTAACCCTAACACTGTCGCTAAACCTAACTCTGACCCTTACCGTCTCTACAACCTTAACTCTAACCCTCACCCTGTCACTAACCCTGTCCCTAAACCTAAACTTAAGCATCAGACAAAACCTAAACTTAATATAACCCTAACACTAAACCTAACCATGTCTCAAACCCGAAACGTGTACCTAACCCTAACACTAACCTTAACCCTAACACTAAACCCGAAACCCTAACAATAACCCTAACCCTAAAGCCTAAACCCTAACTCTAACCCTAACCCTAACACTAAACCCTAAACCCTAACCTTAACCCTAACCCTAACCCTAAACCGTAACCCTAACCCTAACCCTATCCCTAAAACCTAACCCTAACCCTAACCCTAACCCTAACCCTAACACTCAACCTGTAACTAACCCTGTCCCTAAACCTAAACTTAACCATCAGCCAAAACCTAAACTTAACCATAACCCTAACACTAAACCTAAACATGTCTCAAACCCGAATCGTGTACCTAACACTAACCCTAAACTTAACCTTAACTCTAAACCCGAAACCCTAACCCTAACCCTAACCCTAACCCTAACCCTAACCATAACCATAACCCTAACACTAAACCTAAACATGTCTCAAACCCGAATCGTATACCTAAGCCTAACCCTAAACTTAACCCTAACCCTAAACCCGAAACCCTAACCCTAACCCTAACCCTAACCCTAAACCATAAGCCCTAACTCTAAATCTAACCCTAACCCTAAAGCCTAAATCCTAACTCTAACCCTAACCCTAACCCTAACCCTAACCCTATTCCTAAACCCTAAGCCTAAAATGTAAACACTAACCCTCCCCTATTCCTAACTCTAACCCTAACCCTAACCCTAAACCCTAACCTAACCTGATCCCTAACACTAACACTGTCGCTAAACCTAACTCTGACCCTTACCGTCTCCCTAAACTTAACTCTAACCCTCACCCTGTCACTAAACCTGTCCATAAAACTAACCTTAAACATCAGCCAAAACCAAAACTTAACTATAACCCTACACTAAACCGAACCATTTCCCAAACCCTAATCCAGCCCCTAACCCTAACCCTAACCCTAACCCTAACCCTAAACCTAACCCTAACCCTAACCCTAACCCTAACCCTAAACCCTAAACCCTAACCTTAACCCTAACCTTAAACCTAAACCGTAACCCTAACCCTAACCCTATCCCTAAAACCTAACCCTAACCCTAACTCTAACCCTAACCCTAACTCTAACCCTAACCCTAACCCTAACCCTAAACCTAAACCGTAACCCTAAAATGTAAACACTAACCCTCCCTATTCCTAACCCTAACCCTAACGCTAACCCTAAACCCTAAACTAACCTGATCCCTAACCCTAACACTGTCGCTAAACCTAACTCTGACCCTTACCGTCTCTCCAACCTTAACTCTAACTCTCACCCTGTCACTAACCCTGTCCCTAAACCTAAACTTAAGCATCAGACAAAACCTAAAGTTAATATAACCCTAACAGTAAAGCTAACCATGTCCCAAACCCTAATCCTGCCCCTAACCCTAACCCTAACCATAACCCTAACCCTAAATCATAAACCCTAACACTAACCCTTACCCTAAACCCTAACTCTAACCCTAACCCTTACCTTACCCTAACCCTAACCCTAACCCTAAACCCTAAAACCTAACCTTAACCCTAACCCTAAACCTAAACCGTAACCCTAACCCTAACCCTATCCCTAAAACCTAACCCTAACCCTAACCCTAACCTAACCCTAACCCTAAGCCTAACACTGTCGCTAAACCTAACTCTGTACCTTACCGTCTCTCTAACTTTAACTCTAACCCTCACCCTGTAACTAACCCTGTCCCTAAACCTAACCTTAACCATCAGTCAAAACCTAAACTTCACCATAACCCTAACACTAAACCTAAACATGTCTCAAACCCGAATCGTGTACCTAACCCTAACCCTAACCCTAACCCTAACCCTAACCCTAACACTAACCCTAACCCTAAACCTAAACACTAAACCCAAACCGTAACCCTAACGCTAACCCTAACCATAAACACTAAACCCTAACACTAACCCTAACCCTAACACTAAACCCTAAACCCTAACACTAACCCTAACACTAAAGCCTAAACCCTAACTTTAACCCAACCCTAACCCTAAACCCTAAACCCTAACCTTAACCCTATCCCTAAACCTAAACCGTAACCCTAACCCTAACCCTATCCCTAAAACCTAACCCTAAGCCTAACCCTAACTCTAACCCTAACCCTAACCCTAACCCTATCCCTAAACCCTAACCCTAAAATGTAAACACTAACCCTCCCCTATTCCTAACCCTAACCCTAACCCTAAACCTAAACCCTAACCTAACCTGATCCCTAACCCTAACACTGTCGCTAAACCTAACTCTGACCCTTACCGTCTCTCCAACCTTAACTCTAACCCTCACCCTGTCACTAACCCTGTCCCTAAACCTAAACTTAAGCATCAGACAAAACCTAAACTTAATATAACCCTAAAGGTAAACCTAACCATGTCCCAAACCCTAATCCTGTCCATAATCCTAAAACTAATGCTAACCCTAACCATAACCCTAACCCTAAACCCTAAACCCTAACCTTAACCCTAACCCTAAACCTAAACCGTAACCTTAACCCTAACCCTATCCCTAAAACCTAACCCTAACCCTAACCCTAACCCTAACCCTAACCTTAACCCTAACACTAAACCCGAAACCCTAACACTAACCCTAACCCTAAACCTAAACCCTAAACCCAAACCCTAACCCTAACGCTAAACCTAACCATAAACACTAAACCCTAACCCTAAACCTAACCCTAACACTAACCCTAAACCCTAAACCCTAACACTAACCCTAACCCTAAAGCCTAAACCCTAACACTAACCCTAACCCTAACCCTAAACCCTAAACCCTAACCTTAACCCTAACCCTAAATCTAAACCGTAACCCTAACCCTAACCCTATCCCTAAAACCTAAGCCTAACCCTAACCCTAACCCTAACTCTAACCCTAACCCTAACCCTAACCCTATCCCTAAACCCTAACCCTAAAATGTAAACACTAACCCTCCCCTATTCCTAACCCTAACCCTAACCCTAACCCTAAACCCTAACCTAACCTGATCCCTAACCCTAACACTGTCGCTAAACCTAACTCTGACCCTTACCGTCTCTCCAACCTTAACTCTAACCCTCACCCTGTCACTAACCCTGTCCCTAAACCTAAACTTAAGCATCAGACAAAACCTAAACTTAATATAACCCTAACAGTAAACCTAACCATGTCCCAAACCCTAATCCTGTCCCTAACCCTAAACCTAATGCTAACCCTAACCCTAACCCTAACCCTAAACCCTAAACCCTAACCTTAACCCTAAACCTAAACATAAACCGTAACCCTAACCCTAACCCTATCCCTAAAACCTAACCCTAAACCTAACCCTAACCTAACCCTAACCCTAACCCTAACACTGTCGCTAAACCTAACTCTGTACCTTACCGTCTCTCTAACTTTAACTCTAACCCTCACCCTGTAACTAACCCTGTCCCTAAACCTAACCTTAACCATCAGCCAAAACCTAAACTTAACCATAACCCTAACACTAAACCTAAACATGTCTCAAACCCGAATCCTGTACCTAACCCTAACCCTAACCCTAACCCTAACCCTAACCCTAACACTAACCCTAACCCTAAACCTAAACACTAAACCCAAACCCTAACCCTAACGCTAACCCTAACCATAAACACTAAACCCTAACCCTAACGCTAACCGTAACCCTAACCGTAAACCCCAAACCCTAACACTAACCCTAACCCTAAAGCCTAAACCCTAACTCGAACCCTAACCCTAACCCTAACCCTTAAACCCTAAACTTAACCCTAACCCTAAACCTAAACCGTAACCCTAACCCTAACCCTATCCCTAAAACCTAACCCTAACCCTAACCCTAACTCTAACCCTAACCCTAACCCTAACCCTATCCCTAAACCCTAACCCTAAAATGTAAACACTAACCCTCCCCTATTCCTAACCCTAACCCTAACCCTAACCCTAAACCCTAACCTAACCTGATCCCTAACCCTAACACTGTCGCTAAACCTAACTCTGACCCTTACCGTCTCTCCAACCTTAACTCTAACCCTCACTCTGTCACTAACCCTTTCCCTAAACCTAAACTTAAGCATCAGCCAAAACCTAAACTTAACTATAACCCTAACACTAAACCTAACCATGTCTCAAACCCGAATCGTGTACCTAACCCTAACCATAACCTTAACCCTAACACTAAACCCGAAACCCTAACACTAACCCTAACCCTAAACCTAAACCCTTAACCCAAACCCTAACCCTAACGCTAACCCTAACCCTAACCCTTACCCTGAACCCTAAACCCTAACACTATCCCTAACCCTAAAGCCTAAACCCTAACTCTAACCCTAACCCTAACCCTAAACCCTAAACCCTAACCTTATCCCTAACCCTAAACCTAAACCGTAACCCTAACCCTAACCCTATCCCTAAAACCTAACCCTAACCCTAACACTAACCCTAACTCTAACCCTAACCCTAACCCTAACCCTATCCCTAAACCCTAACCCTAAAATGTAAACACTAACCCTCCCCTATTCCTAACCCTAACCCTAACGCTAACCCTAAACCCTAACCTAACCTGATCCCTAACCCTAACACTGTCGCTAAACCTAACTCTGACCCTTACCGTCTCTACAACCTTAACTCTAACCCTCACCCTGTCACTAACCCTGTCCCTAAACCTAAACTTAAGCATCAGACAAAACCTAAACTTAATGTAACCCTAACACTAAACCTAACCATGTCTCAAACCCGAAACGTGTACCTAACCCTAACACTAACCTTAACCCTAACACTAAACCCGAAACCCTAACAATAACCCTAACCCTAAACCTAAACCCTAAACCCAAACCCTAACCCTAACGCTAACCCTAACCATAAACACTAAACCCTAACCCTAACCCTAACCTTAACCCTAACCCTAAACCCTAAACCCTAACACTAACCCTAACCCTAAAGCCTAAACCCTAACTCTAACCCTAACCCTAACACTAAACCCTAAACCCTAACCTTAACCCTAACCCTAACCCTAAACCGTAACCCTAACCCTAACCCTATCCCTAAAACCTAACCCTAACCCTAACCCTAACCCTAACCCTAACACTCAACCTGTAACTAACCCTGTCCCTAAACCTAAACTTAACCATCAGCCAAAACCTAAACTTAACCATAACCCTAACACTAAACCTAAACATGTCTCAAACCCGAATCGTGTACCTAACACTAACCCTAAACTTAACCCTAACCCTAAACCCGAAACCCTAACCCTAACCCTAACCCTAACCCTAAACCATAAGCCCTAACTCTAAATCTAACCCTAACCCTAAAGCCTAAATCCTAACTCTAACCCTAACCCTAACCCTAACCCTAACCCTATTCCTAAACCCTAAGCCTAAAATGTAAACACTAACCCTCCCCTATTCCTAACCCTAACCCTAACCCTAACCCTAACCCTAACCATAACCCTAACACTAAACCTAAACATGTCTCAAACCCGAATCGTATACCTAAGCCTAACCCTAAACTTAACCCTAACCCTAAACCCGAAACCCTAACCCTAACCCTAACCCTAACACTAAACCATAAGCCCTAACTCTAAATCTAACCCTAACCCTAAAGCCTAAATCCTAACTCTAACCCTAACCCTAACCCTAACCCTAACCCTATTCCTAAACCCTAAGCCTAAAATGTAAACACTAACCCTCCCCTATTCCTAACCCTAACCCTAACCCTAACCCTAAACCCTAACCTAACCTGATCCCTAACACTAACACTGTCGCTAAACCTAACTCTGACCCTTACCGTCTCCCTAAACTTAACTCTAACCCTCACCCTGTCACTAAACCTGTCCATAAAACTAACCTTAAACATCAGCCAAAACCAAAACTTAACTATAACCCTACACTAAACCGAACCATTTCCCAAACCCTAATCCAGCCCCTAACCCTAACCCTAACCCTAACCCTAACCCTAAACCTAACCCTAACCCTAACCCTAACCCTAACCCTAAACCCTAAACCCTAACCTTAACCCTAACCTTAAACCTAAACCGTAACCCTAACCCTAACCCTATCCCTAAAACCTAACCCTAACCCTAACTCTAACCCTAACCCTAACTCTAACCCTAACCCTAACCCTAACCCTAAACCTAAACCGTAACCCTAAAATGTAAACACTAACCCTCCCTATTCCTAACCCTAACCCTAACGCTAACCCTAAACCCTAAACTAATCTGATACCTAACCCTAACACTGTCGCTAAACCTAACTCTGACCCTTACCGTCTCTCCAACCTTAACTCTAACTCTCACCCTGTCACTAACCCTGTCCCTAAACCTAAACTTAAGCATCAGACAAAACCTAAACTTAATATAACCCTAACAGTAAACCTAACCATGTCCCAAACCCTAATCCTGCCCCTAACCCTAACCCTAACCATAACCCTAACCCTAAATCCTAAACCCTAACACTAACCCTTACCCTAAACCCTAACTCTAACCCTAACCCTTACCTAACCCTAACCCTAACCCTAAACCCTAAAACCTAACCTTAACCCTAACCCTAAACCTAAACCGTAACCCTAACCCTAACCCTATCCCTAAAACCTAACCCTAACCCTAACCCTAACCTAACCCTAACCCTAAGCCTAACACTGTCGCTAAACCTAACTCTGTACCTTACCGTCTCTCTAACTTTAACTCTAACCCTCACCCTGTAACTAACCCTGTCCCTAAACTTAACCTTAACCATCAGTCAAAACCTAAACTTCACCATAACCCTAACACTAAACCTAAACATGTCTCAAACCCGAATCGTGTACCTAACCCTCCCCTAACCCTAACCCTAACCCTAACACTAACCCTAACCCTAAACCTAAACACTAAACCCAAACCGTAACCCTAACGCTAACCCTAACCATAAACACTAAACCCTAACACTAACCCTAACCCTAACACTAAACCCTAAACCCTAACACTAACCCTAACACTAAAGCCTAAACCCTAACTCTAACCCTAACCCTAACCCTAAACCCTAAACCCTAACCTTAACCCTAACCCTAAACCTAAACCGTAACCCTAACCCTAACCCTATCCCTAAAACCTAACCCTAAGCCTAACCCTAACTCTAACCCTAACCCTAACCCTAACACTATCCCTAAACCCTAACCCTAAAATGTAAACACTAACCCTCCCCTATTCCTAACCCTAACCCTAAACCTAAACCTAAACCCTAACCTAACCTGATCCCTAACCCTAACACTGTCGCTAAACCTAACTCTGACCCTTACCGTCTCTCCAACCTTAACTCTAACCCTCACCCTGTCACTAACACTGTCCCTAAACCTAAACTTAAGCATCAGACAAAACCTAAATTTAATATAACCCTAAAGGTAAACCTAACCATGTCCCAAACCCTAATCCTGTGCATAATCCTAAAACTAATGCTAACCCTAACCATAACCCTAACCCTAAACCCTAAACCCCAACCTTAACCCTAACCCTAAACCTAAACCGTAACCTTAACCCTAACCCTATCCCTAAAACCTAACCCTAACCCTAACCCTAACCCTAACCTAACCCTAACCTAACCCTAACACTGTCGCTAAACCTAACTCTGACCCTTACCGTCTCTCCAACCTTAACTCTAACCCTCACCCTGTCACTAACCCTGTCCCTAAACCTAAACTTAAGCATCAGCCAAAACCTAAACTTAACTATAACCCTAACACTAAACCTAACCATGTCTCAAACCCGAATCGTGTACCTAATCCTAACCATAACCTTAACCCTAACACTAAACCCGAAACCCTAACACTAACCCTAACCCTAAACCTAAACCCTTAACCCAAACCCTAACCCTAACGCTAACCCTAACCTTAAACACTAAACCCTAACCCTAACCCTAACCCTAACCCTAACCCTTACCCTGAACCCTAAACCCTAACACTATCCCTAACCCTAAAGCCTAAACCCTAACTCTAAACCTAACCCTAACCCTAAACCCTAAACCCTAACCTTATCCCTAACCCTAAACCTAAACCGTAACCCTAACCCTAACCCTATCCCTAAAACCTAACCCTAACCCTAACACTAACCCTAACTCTAACCCTAACCCTAACCCTAACCCTATCCCTAAACCCTAACCCTAAAATGTAAACACTAACCCTCCCCTATTCCTAACCCTAACCCTAACGCTAACCCTAAACCCTAACCTAACCTGATCCCTAACCCTAACACTGTCGCTAAACCTAACTCTGACCCTTACCGTCTCTACAACCTTAACTCTAACCCTCACCCTGTCACTAACCCTGTCCCTAAACCTAAACTTAAGCATCAGACAAAACCTAAGCTTAATATAACCCTAACACTAAACCTAACCATGTCTCAAACCCGAAACGTGTACCTAACCCTAACACTAACCTTAACCCTAACACTAAACCCGAAACCCTAACAATAACCCTAACCCTAAACCTAAACCCTAAACCCAAACCCTAACCCTAACGCTAACCCTAACCATAAACACTAAACCCTAACCCTAACGCTAACCTTAACCCTAACCCTAAACCCTAAACCCTAACACTAACCCTAACCCTAAAGCCTAAACCCTAACTCTAACCCTAACCCTAACACTAAACCCTAAACCCTAACCTTAACCCTAACCCTAACCCTAAACCGTAACCCTAACCCTAACCCTATCCCTAAAACCTAACCCTAACCCTAACCCTAACCCTAACCCTAACACTCAACCTGTAACTAACCCTGTCCCTAAACCTAAACTTAACCATCAGCCAAAACCTAAACTTAACCATAACCCTAACACTAAACCTAAACATGTCTCAAACCCGAATCGTGTACCTAACACTAACCCTAAACTTAACCTTAACTCTAAACCCGAAACCCTAACCCTAACCCTAACCCTAACCCTAACCCTAACCCTAACCATAACCCTAACACTAAACCTAAACATGTCTCAAACCCGAATCGTATACCTAAGCCTAACCCTAAACTTAACCCTAACCCTAAACCCGAAACCCTAACCCTAACCCTAACCCTAACCCTAAACCATAAGCCCTAACTCTAAATCTAACCCTAACCCTAAAGCCTAAATCCTAACTCTAACCCTAACCCTAACCCTAACCCTAACCCTATTCCTAAACCCTAAGCCTAAAATGTAAACACTAACCCTCCCCTATTCCTAACTCTAACCCTAACCCTAACCCTAAACCCTAACCTAACCTGATCCCTAACACTAACACTGTCGCTAAACCTAACTCTGACTCTTACCGTCTCCCTAAACTTAACTCTAACCCTCACCCTGTCACTAAACCTGTCCATAAAACTAACCTTAAACATCAGCCAAAACCAAAACTTAACTATAACCCTACACTAAACCGAACCATTTCCCAAACCCTAATCCAGCCCCTAACCCTAACCCTAACCCTAACCCTAACCCTAAACCTAACCCTAACCCTAACCCTAACCCTAACCCTAAACCCTAAACCCTAACCTTAACCCTAACCTTAAACCTAAACCGTAACCCTAACCCTAACCCTATCCCTAAAACCTAACCCTAACCCTAACTCTAACCCTAACCCTAACTCTAACCCTAACCCTAACCCTAACCCTAAACCTAAACCGTAACCCTAAAATGTAAACACTAACCCTCCCTATTCCTAACCCTAACCCTAACGCTAACCCTAAACCCTAAACTAACCTGATCCCTAACCCTAACACTGTCGCTAAACCTAACTCTGACCCTTACCGTCTCTCCAACCTTAACTCTAACTCTCACCCTGTCACTAACCCTGTCCCTAAACCTAAACTTAAGCATCAGACAAAACCTAAACTTAATATAACCCTAACAGTAAAGCTAACCATGTCCCAAACCCTAATCCTGCCCCTAACCCTAACCCTAACCATAACCCTAACCCTAAATCCTAAACCCTAACACTAACCCTTACCCTAAACCCTAACTCTAACCCTAACCCTTACCTTACCCTAACCCTAACCCTAACCCTAAACCCTAAAACCTAACCTTAACCCTAACCCTAAACCTAAACCGTAACCCTAACCCTAACCCTATCCCTAAAACCTAACCCTAACCCTAACCCTAACCTAACCCTAACCCTAAGCCTAACACTGTCGCTAAACCTAACTCTGTACCTTACCGTCTCTCTAACTTTAACTCTAACCCTCACCCTGTAACTAACCCTGTCCCTAAACCTAACCTTAACCATCAGTCAAAACCTAAACTTCACCATAACCCTAACACTAAACCCGAAACCCTAACAATAACCCTAACCCTAAACCTAAACCCTAAACCCAAACCCTAACCCTAACGCTAACCCTAACCATAAACACTAAACCCTAACCCTAACGCTAACCTTAACCCTAACCCTAAACCCTAAACCCTAACACTAACCCTAACCCTAAAGCCTAAACCCTAACTCTAACCCTAACCCTAACACTAAACCCTAAACCCTAACCTTAACCCTAACCCTAACCCTAAACCGTAACCCTAACCCTAACCCTATCCCTAAAACCTAACCCTAACCCTAACCCTAACCCTAACCCTAACACTCAACCTGTAACTAACCCTGTCCCTAAACCTAAACTTAACCATCAGCCAAAACCTAAACTTAACCATAACCCTAACACTAAACCTAAACATGTCTCAAACCCGAATCGTGTACCTAACACTAACCCTAAACTTAACCTTAACTCTAAACCCGAAACCCTAACCCTAACCCTAACCCTAACCCTAACCCTAACCCTAACCATAACCCTAACACTAAACCTAAACATGTCTCAAACCCGAATCGTATACCTAAGCCTAACCCTAAACTTAACCCTAACCCTAAACCCGAAACCCTAACCCTAACCCTAACCCTAACCCTAAACCATAAGCCCTAACTCTAAATCTAACCCTAACCCTAAAGCCTAAATCCTAACTCTAACCCTAACCCTAACCCTAACCCTAACCCTAACCCTAACCCTAACCCTAACCCTAACCCTATCCCTAAAACCTAACCCTAACCCTAACTCTAACCCTAACCCTAACTCTAACCCTAACCCTAACCCTAACCCTAAACCTAAACCGTAACCCTAAAATGTAAACACTAACCCTCCCTATTCCTAACCCTAACCCTAACGCTAACCCTAAACCCTAAACTAACCTGATCCCTAACCCTTACACTGTCGCTAAACCTAACTCTGACCCTTACCGTCTCTCCAACCTTAACTCTAACTCTCACCCTGTCACTAACCCTGTCCCTAAACCTAAACTTAAGCATCAGACAAAACCTAAACTTAATATAACCCTAACAGTAAAGCTAACCATGTCCCAAACCCTAATCCTGCCCCTAACCCTAACCCTAACCATAACCCTAACCCTAAATCCTAAACCCTAACACTAACCCTTACCCTAAACCCTAACTCTAACCCTAACCCTTACCTTACCCTAACCCTAACCCTAACCCTAAACCCTAAAACCTAACCTTAACCCTAACCCTAAACCTAAACCGTAACCCTAACCCTAACCCTATCCCTAAAACCTAACCCTAACCCTAACCCTAACCTAACCCTAACCCTAAGCCTAACACTGTCGCTAAACCTAACTCTGTACCTTACCGTCTCTCTAACTTTAACTCTAACCCTCACCCTGTAACTAACCCTGTCCCTAAACCTAACCTTAACCATCAGTCAAAACCTAAACTTCACCATAACCCTAACACTAAACCCGAAACCCTAACAATAACCCTAACCCTAAACCTAAACCCTAAACCCAAACCCTAACCCTAACGCTAACCCTAACCATAAACACTAAACCCTAACCCTAACGCTAACCTTAACCCTAACCCTAAACCCTAAACCGTAACACTAACCCTAACCCTAAAGCCTAAACCCTAACTCTAACCCTAACCCTAACACTAAACCCTAAACCCTAACCTTAACCCTAACCCTAACCCTAAACCGTAACCCTAACCCTAACCCTATCCCTAAAACCTAACCCTAACCCTAACCCTAACCCTAACCCTAACACTCAACCTGTAACTAACCCTGTCCCTAAACCTAAACTTAACCATCAGCCAAAACCTAAACTTAACCATAACCCTAACACTAAACCTAAACATGTCTCAAACCCGAATCGTGTACCTAACACTAACCCTAAACTTAACCTTAACTCTAAACCCGAAACCCTAACCCTAACCCTAACCCTAACCCTAACCCTAACCCTAACCATAACCCTAACCCTAAACCTAAACCGTAACCCTAAAATGTAAACACTAACCCTCCCTATTCCTAACCCTAACCCTAACGCTAACCCTAAACCCTAAACTAACCTGATCCCTAACCCTAACACTGTCGCTAAACCTAACTCTGACCCTTACCGTCTCTCCAACCTTAACTCTAACTCTCACCCTGTCACTAACCCTGTCCCTAAACCTAAACTTAAGCATCAGACAAAACCTAAACTTAATATAACCCTAACAGTAAAGCTAACCATGTCCCAAACCCTAATCCTGCCCCTAACCCTAACCCTAACCATAACCCTAACCCTAAATCCTAAACCCTAACACTAACCCTTACCCTAAACCCTAACTCTAACCCTAACCCTTACCTTACCCTAACCCTAACCCTAACCCTAAACCCTAAAACCTAACCTTAACCCTAACCCTAAACCTAAACCGTAACCCTAACCCTAACCCTATCCCTAAAACCTAACCCTAACCCTAACCCTAACCTAACCCTAACCCTAAGCCTAACACTGTCGCTAAACCTAACTCTGTACCTTACCGTCTCTCTAACTTTAACTCTAACCCTCACCCTGTAACTAACCCTGTCCCTAAACCTAACCTTAACCATCAGTCAAAACCTAAACTTCACCATAACCCTAACACTAAACCCGAAACCCTAACAATAACCCTAACCCTAAACCTAAACCCTAAACCCAAACCCTAACCCTAACGCTAACCCTAACCATAAACACTAAACCCTAACCCTAACGCTAACCTTAACCCTAACCCTAAACCCTAAACCCTAACACTAACCCTAACCCTAAAGCCTAAACCCTAACTCTAACCCTAACCCTAACACTAACCCTATCCCTAAAACCTAACCCTAACCCTAACCCTAACCTAACCCTAACCCTAAGCCTAACACTGTCGCTAAACCTAACTCTGTACCTTACCGTCTCTCTAACTTTAACTCTAACCCTCACCCTGTAACTAACCCTGTCCCTAAACCTAACCTTAACCATCAGTCAAAACCTAAACTTCACCATAACCCTAACACTAAACCCGAAACCCTAACAATAACCCTAACCCTAAACCTAAACCCTAAACCCAAACCCTAACCCTAACGCTAACCCTAACCATAAACACTAAACCCTAACCCTAACGCTAACCTTAACCCTAACCCTAAACCCTAAACCCTAACACTAACCCTAACCCTAAAGCCTAAACCCTAACTCTAACCCTAACCCTAACACTAAACCCTAAACCCTAACCTTAACCCTAACCCTAACCCTAAACCGTAACCCTAACCCTAACCCTAACCTAACCCTAACCCTAAGCCTAACACTGTCGCTAAACCTAACTCTGTACCTTACCGTCTCTCTAACTTTAACTCTAACCCTCACCCTGTAACTAACCCTGTCCCTAAACCTAACCTTAACCATCAGTCAAAACCTAAACTTCACCATAACCCTAACACTAAACCCGAAACCCTAACAATAACCCTAACCCTAAACCTAAACCCTAAACCCAAACCCTAACCCTAACGCTAACCCTAACCATAAACACTAAACCCTAACCCTAACGCTAACCTTAACCCTAACCCTAAACCCTAAACCCTAACACTAACCCTAACCCTAAAGCCTAAACCCTAACTCTAACCCTAACCCTAACACTAAACCCTAAACCCTAACCTTAACCCTAACCCTAACCCTAAACCGTAACCCTAACCCTAACCCTATCCCTAAAACCTAACCCTAACCCTAACCCTAACCCTAACCCTAACACTCAACCTGTAACTAACCCTGTCCCTAAACCTAAACTTAACCATCAGCCAAAACCTAAACTTAACCATAACCCTAACACTAAACCTAAACATGTCTCAAACCCGAATCGTGTACCTAACACTAACCCTAAACTTAACCTTAACTCTAAACCCGAAACCCTAACCCTAACCCTAACCCTAACCCTAACCCTAACCCTAACCATAACCCTAACCCTAAACCTAAACCGTAACCCTAAAATGTAAACACTAACCCTCCCTATTCCTAACCCTAACCCTAACGCTAACCCTAAACCCTAAACTAACCTGATCCCTAACCCTAACACTGTCGCTAAACCTAACTCTGACCATTACCGTCTCTCCAACCTTAACTCTAACTCTCACCCTGTCACTAACCCTGTCCCTAAACCTAAACTTAAGCATCAGACAAAACCTAAACTTAATATAACCCTAACAGTAAAGCTAACCATGTCCCAAACCCTAATCCTGCCCCTAACCCTAACCCTAACCATAACCCTAACCCTAAATCCTAAACCCTAACACTAACCCTTACCCTAAACCCTAACTCTAACCCTAACCCTTACCTTACCCTAACCCTAACCCTAACCCTAAACCCTAAAACCTAACCTTAACCCTAACCCTAAACCTAAACCGTAACCCTAACCCTAACCCTATCCCTAAAACCTAACCCTAACCCTAACCCTAACCTAACCCTAACCCTAAGCCTAACACTGTCGCTAAACCTAACTCTGTACCTTACCGTCTCTCTAACTTTAACTCTAACCCTCACCCTGTAACTAACCCTGTCCCTAAACCTAACCTTAACCATCAGTCAAAACCTAAACTTCACCATAACCCTAACACTAAACCCGAAACCCTAACAATAACCCTAACCCTAAACCTAAACCCTAAACCCAAACCCTAACCCTAACGCTAACCCTAACCATAAACACTAAACCCTAACCCTAACGCTAACCTTAACCCTAACCCTAAACCCTAAACCCTAACACTAACCCTAACCCTAAAGCCTAAACCCTAACTCTAACCCTAACCCTAACACTAAACCCTAAACCCTAACCTTAACCCTAACCCTAACCCTAAACCGTAACCCTAACCCTAACCCTATCCCTAAAACCTAACCCTAACCCTAACCCTAACCCTAACCCTAACACTCAACCTGTAACTAACCCTGTCCCTAAACCTAAACTTAACCATCAGCCAAAACCTAAACTTAACCATAACCCTAACACTAAACCTAAACATGTCTCAAACCCGAATCGTGTACCTAACACTAACCCTAAACTTAACCTTAACTCTAAACCCGAAACCCTAACCCTAACCCTAACCCTAACCCTAACCCTAACCCTAACCATAACCCTAACACTAAACCTAAACATGTCTCAAACCCGAATCGTATACCTAAGCCTAACCCTAAACTTAACCCTAACCCTAAACCCGAAACCCTAACCCTAACCCTAACCCTAACCCTAAACCATAAGCCCTAACTCTAAATCTAACCCTAACCCTAAAGCCTAAATCCTAACTCTAACCCTAACCCTAACCCTAACCCTAACCCTAACCCTAACCCTAACCCTAACCCTAACCCTATCCCTAAAACCTAACCCTAACCCTAACTCTAACCCTAACCCTAACTCTAACCCTAACCCTAACCCTAACCCTAAACCTAAACCGTAACCCTAAAATGTAAACACTAACCCTCCCTATTCCTAACCCTAACCCTAACGCTAACCCTAAACCCTAAACTAACCTGATCCCTAACCCTAACACTGTCGCTAAACCTAACTCTGACCCTTACCGTCTCTCCAACCTTAACTCTAACTCTCACCCTGTCACTAACCCTGTCCCTAAACCTAAACTTAAGCATCAGACAAAACCTAAACTTAATATAACCCTAACAGTAAAGCTAACCATGTCCCAAACCCTAATCCTGCCCCTAACCCTAACCCTAACCATAACCCTAACCCTAAATCCTAAACCCTAACACTAACCCTTACCCTAAACCCTAACTCTAACCCTAACCCTTACCTTACCCTAACCCTAACCCTAACCCTAAACCCTAAAACCTAACCTTAACCCTAACCCTAAACCTAAACCGTAACCCTAACCCTAACCCTATCCCTAAAACCTAACCCTAACCCTAACCCTAACCTAACCCTAACCCTAAGCCTAACACTGTCGCTAAACCTAACTCTGTACCTTACCGTCTCTCTAACTTTAACTCTAACCCTCACCCTGTAACTAACCCTGTCCCTAAACCTAACCTTAACCATCAGTCAAAACCTAAACTTCACCATAACCCTAACACTAAACCCGAAACCCTAACAATAACCCTAACCCTAAACCTAAACCCTAAACCCAAACCCTAACCCTAACGCTAACCCTAACCATAAACACTAAACCCTAACCCTAACGCTAACCTTAACCCTAACCCTAAACCCTAAACCCTAACACTAACCCTAACCCTAAAGCCTAAACCCTAACTCTAACCCTAACCCTAACACTAAACCCTAAACCCTAACCTTAACCCTAACCCTAACCCTAAACCGTAACCCTAACCCTAACCCTATCCCTAAAACCTAACCCTAACCCTAACCCTAACCCTAACCCTAACACTCAACCTGTAACTAACCCTGTCCCTAAACCTAAACTTAACCATCAGCCAAAACCTAAACTTAACCATAACCCTAACACTAAACCTAAACATGTCTCAAACCCGAATCGTGTACCTAACACTAACCCTAAACTTAACCTTAACTCTAAACCCGAAACCCTAACCCTAACCCTAACCCTAACCCTAACCCTAACCCTAACCATAACCCTAACCCTAAACCTAAACCGTAACCCTAAAATGTAAACACTAACCCTCCCTATTCCTAACCCTAACCCTAACGCTAACCCTAAACCCTAAACTAACCTGATCCCTAACCCTAACACTGTCGCTAAACCTAACTCTGACCCTTACCGTCTCTCCAACCTTAACTCTAACTCTCACCCTGTCACTAACCCTGTCCCTAAACCTAAACTTAAGCATCAGACAAAACCTAAACTTAATATAACCCTAACAGTAAAGCTAACCATGTCCCAAACCCTAATCCTGCCCCTAACCCTAACCCTAACCATAACCCTAACCCTAAATCCTAAACCCTAACACTAACCCTTACCCTAAACCCTAACTCTAACCCTAACCCTTACCTTACCCTAACCCTAACCCTAACCCTAAACCCTAAAACCTAACCTTAACCCTAACCCTAAACCTAAACCGTAACCCTAACCCTAACCCTATCCCTAAAACCTAACCCTAACCCTAACCCTAACCTAACCCTAACCCTAAGCCTAACACTGTCGCTAAACCTAACTCTGTACCTTACCGTCTCTCTAACTTTAACTCTAACCCTCACCCTGTAACTAACCCTGTCCCTAAACCTAACCTTAACCATCAGTCAAAACCTAAACTTCACCATAACCCTAACACTAAACCCGAAACCCTAACAATAACCCTAACCCTAAACCTAAACCCTAAACCCAAACCCTAACCCTAACGCTAACCCTAACCATAAACACTAAACCCTAACCCTAACGCTAACCTTAACCCTAACCCTAAACCCTAAACCCTAACACTAACCCTAACCCTAAAGCCTAAACCCTAACTCTAACCCTAACCCTAACACTAACCCTATCCCTAAAACCTAACCCTAACCCTAACCCTAACCTAACCCTAACCCTAAGCCTAACACTGTCGCTAAACCTAACTCTGTACCTTACCGTCTCTCTAACTTTAACTCTAACCCTCACCCTGTAACTAACCCTGTCCCTAAACCTAACCTTAACCATCAGTCAAAACCTAAACTTCACCATAACCCTAACACTAAACCCGAAACCCTAACAATAACCCTAACCCTAAACCTAAACCCTAAACCCAAACCCTAACCCTAACGCTAACCCTAACCATAAACACTAAACCCTAACCCTAACGCTAACCTTAACCCTAACCCTAAACCCTAAACCCTAACACTAACCCTAACCCTAAAGCCTAAACCCTAACTCTAACCCTAACCCTAACACTAAACCCTAAACCCTAACCTTAACCCTAACCCTAACCCTAAACCGTAACCCTAACCCTAACCCTAACCTAACCCTAACCCTAAGCCTAACACTGTCGCTAAACCTAACTCTGTACCTTACCGTCTCTCTAACTTTAACTCTAACCCTCACCCTGTTACTAACCCTGTCCCTAAACCTAACCTTAACCATCAGTCAAAACCTAAACTTCACCATAACCCTAACACTAAACCCGAAACCCTAACAATAACCCTAACCCTAAACCTAAACCCTAAACCCAAACCCTAACCCTAACGCTAACCCTAACCATAAACACTAAACCCTAACCCTAACGCTAACCTTAACCCTAACCCTAAACCCTAAACCCTAACACTAACCCTAACCCTAAAGCCTAAACCCTAACTCTAACCCTAACCCTAACACTAAACCCTAAACCCTAACCTTAACCCTAACCCTAACCCTAAACCGTAACCCTAACCCTAACCCTATCCCTAAAACCTAACCCTAACCCTAACCCTAACCCTAACCCTAACACTCAACCTGTAACTAACCCTGTCCCTAAACCTAAACTTAACCATCAGCCAAAACCTAAACTTAACCATAACCCTAACACTAAACCTAAACATGTCTCAAACCCGAATCGTGTACCTAACACTAACCCTAAACTTAACCTTAACTCTAAACCCGAAACCCTAACCCTAACCCTAACCCTAACCCTAACCCTAACCCTAACCATAACCCTAACCCTAAACCTAAACCGTAACCCTAAAATGTAAACACTAACCCTCCCTATTCCTAACCCTAACCCTAACGCTAACCCTAAACCCTAAACTAACCTGATCCCTAACCCTAACACTGTCGCTAAACCTAACTCTGACCATTACCGTCTCTCCAACCTTAACTCTAACTCTCACCCTGTCACTAACCCTGTCCCTAAACCTAAACTTAAGCATCAGACAAAACCTAAACTTAATATAACCCTAACAGTAAAGCTAACCATGTCCCAAACCCTAATCCTGCCCCTAACCCTAACCCTAACCATAACCCTAACCCTAAATCCTAAACCCTAACACTAACCCTTACCCTAAACCCTAACTCTAACCCTAACCCTTACCTTACCCTAACCCTAACCCTAACCCTAAACCCTAAAACCTAACCTTAACCCTAACCCTAAACCTAAACCGTAACCCTAACCCTAACCCTATCCCTAAAACCTAACCCTAACCCTAACCCTAACCTAACCCTAACCCTAAGCCTAACACTGTCGCTAAACCTAACTCTGTACCTTACCGTCTCTCTAACTTTAACTCTAACCCTCACCCTGTAACTAACCCTGTCCCTAAACCTAACCTTAACCATCAGTCAAAACCTAAACTTCACCATAACCCTAACACTAAACCCGAAACCCTAACAATAACCCTAACCCTAAACCTAAACCCTAAACCCAAACCCTAACCCTAACGCTAACCCTAACCATAAACACTAAACCCTAACCCTAACGCTAACCTTAACCCTAACCCTAAACCCTAAACCCTAACACTAACCCTAACCCTAAAGCCTAAACCCTAACTCTAACCCTAACCCTAACACTAAACCCTAAACCCTAACCTTAACCCTAACCCTAACCCTAAACCGTAACCCTAACCCTAACCCTATCCCTAAAACCTAACCCTAACCCTAACCCTAACCCTAACCCTAACACTCAACCTGTAACTAACCCTGTCCCTAAACCTAAACTTAACCATCAGCCAAAACCTAAACTTAACCATAACCCTAACACTAAACCTAAACATGTCTCAAACCCGAATCGTGTACCTAACACTAACCCTAAACTTAACCTTAACTCTAAACCCGAAACCCTAACCCTAACCCTAACCCTAACCCTAACCCTAACCCTAACCATAACCCTAACACTAAACCTAAACATGTCTCAAACCCGAATCGTATACCTAAGCCTAACCCTAAACTTAACCCTAACCCTAAACCCGAAACCCTAACCCTAACCCTAACCCTAAACCATAAGCCCTAACTCTAAATCTAACCCTAACCCTAAAGCCTAAATCCTAACTCTAACCCTAACCCTAACCCTAACCCTAACCCTAACCCTAACCCTAACCCTAACCCTAACCCTATCCCTAAAACCTAACCCTAACCCTAACTCTAACCCTAACCCTAACTCTAACCCTAACCCTAACCCTAACCCTAAACCTAAACCGTAACCCTAAAATGTAAACACTAACCCTCCCTATTCCTAACCCTAACCCTAACGCTAACCCTAAACCCTAAACTAACCTGATCCCTAACCCTAACACTGTCGCTAAACCTAACTCTGACCCTTACCGTCTCTCCAACCTTAACTCTAACTCTCACCCTGTCACTAACCCTGTCCCTAAACCTAAACTTAAGCATCAGACAAAACCTAAACTTAATATAACCCTAACAGTAAAGCTAACCATGTCCCAAACCCTAATCCTGCCCCTAACCCTAACCCTAACCATAACCCTAACCCTAAATCCTAAACCCTAACACTAACCCTTACCCTAAACCCTAACTCTAACCCTAACCCTTACCTTACCCTAACCCTAACCCTAACCCTAAACCCTAAAACCTAACCTTAACCCTAACCCTAAACCTAAACCGTAACCCTAACCCTAACCCTATCCCTAAAACCTAACCCTAACCCTAACCCTAACCTAACCCTAACCCTAAGCCTAACACTGTCGCTAAACCTAACTCTGTACCTTACCGTCTCTCTAACTTTAACTCTAACCCTCACCCTGTAACTAACCCTGTCCCTAAACCTAACCTTAACCATCAGTCAAAACCTAAACTTCACCATAACCCTAACACTAAACCTAAACATGTCTCAAACCCGAATCGTGTACCTAACCCTAACCCTAACCCTAACCCTAACCCTAACCCTAACACTAACCCTAACCCTAAACCTAAACACTAAACCCAAACCGTAACCCTAACGCTAACACTAACCATAAACACTAAACCCTAACACTAACCCTAACCCTAACACTAAACCCTAAACCCTAACACTAACCCTAACACTAAAGCCTAAACCCTAACTTTAACCCAACCCTAACCCTAAACCCTAAACCCTAACCTTAACCCTATCCCTAAACCTAAACCGTAACCCTAACCCTAACACTATCCCTAAAACCTAACCCTAAGCCTAACCCTAACTCTAACCCTAACCCTAACCCTAACCCTATCCCTAAACCCTAACCCTAAAATGTAAACACTAACCCTCCCCTATTCCTAACCCTAACCCTAACCCTAAACCTAAACCCTAACCTAACCTGATCCCTAACCCTAACACTGTCGCTAAACCTAACTCTGACCCTTACCGTCTCTCCAACCTTAACTCTAACCCTCACCCTGTCACTAACCCTGTCCCTAAACCTAAACTTAAGCATCAGACAAAACCTAAACTTAATATAACCCTAAAGGTAAACCTAACCATGTCCCAAACCCTAATCCTGTCCATAATCCTAAAACTAATGCTAACCCTAACCATAACCCTAACCCTAAACCCTAAACCCTAACCTTAACCCTAACCCTAAACCTAAACCGTAACCTTAACCCTAACCCTATCCCTAAAACCTAACCCTAACCCTAACCCTAACCCTAACCCTAACCTTAACCCTAACACTAAACCCGAAACCCTAACCCTAACCCTAAACCCTAAGCCTAGCCCTAACCCTAACCCTAACCTAACCCTAACCTAACCCTAACACTGTCGCTAAACCTAACTCTGATCCTTACCGTCTCTCTATCTTTAACTCTAACCCTCACCCTGTAACTAACCCTGTCCCTAAACCTAACCTTAACCATCAGCCAAAACCTAAACTTAACTATAACCCTAACACTAAACCTAACCATGTCTCAAACCCGAAACGTGTACCTAACCCTAACCCTAACCTTAACCCTAACACTAAACCCGAAACCCTAACACTAACCCTAACCCTAAACCTAAACCCTAAACCCAAACCCTAACCCTAACGCTAACCCTAACCATAAACACTAAACCCTAAACCTAACCCTAACCCTAACCCTAACCCTAAACCCTAAACCCTAACACTAACCCTAACCCTAAAGACTAAACCCTAACTCTAACCCTAACCCTAACCCTAAACCCTAAACCCTAACCTTAACCCTAACCCTAAACCTAAACCGTAACCCTAACCCTAACCCTATCCCTAAAACCTAACCCTAACCCTAACCCTACCCCTAACCCTAACCTAACCCTAACCCTAACCCTAACACTGTGGCTAAACCTAACTCTGACACTTACCGTCTCTCTATCTTTAACTGTAACCCTCACCCTGTAACTAACCCTTTCCCTAAACCTAACCTTAACCATCAGCCAAAACCTAAACTTAACTATAACCCTAACACTAAACCTAACCATGTCTCAAACCCGAATCGTGTACCTAACCCTAACCATAACCTTAACCCTAACACTAAACCCGAAACCCTAACACTAACCCTAACCCTAAACCTAAACCCTAAACCCAAACCCTAACCCTAACGCTAACCCTAACCTTAAACACTAAACCCTAACCCTAACCCTAACCCTAACCCTAACCCTTACCCTGAACCCTAACACTATCCCTAACCCTAAAGCCTAAACCCTAACTCTAACCCTAACCCTAACCCTAAACCCTAAACCCTAACCTTAACCCTAACCCTAAACCTAAACCGTAACCCTAACCCTTACCCTATCCCTAAAACCTAACCCTAACCCTAACCCTAACCCTAACTCTAACCCTAACCCTAACCCTAACCCTATCCCTAAACCCTAACCCTAAAATGTAAACACTAACCCTCCCCTATTCCTAACCCTAACCCTAACGCTAACCCTAAACCCTAACCTAACCTGATCCCTAACCCTAACACTGTCGCTAAACCTAACTCTGACCCTTACCGTCTCTCCAACCTTAACTCTAACCCTCACCCTGTCACTAACCCTGTCCCTAAACCTAAACTTAAGCATCAGACAAAACCTAAACTTAATATAACCCTAACACTAAACCTAACCATGTCTCAAACCCGAAACGTGTACCTAACCCTAACAATAACCTTAAACCTAACACTAAACCCGAAACCCTAACACTAACCCTAACCCTAAACCTAAACCCTAAACCCAAACCCTAACCCTAACGCTAACCCTAAACATAAACACTAAACCCTAACCCTAACCCTAACCCTAAACCCTAAACCCTAACACTAACCCTAACCCTAAAGCTTAAACCCTAACTCTAACCCTAACCCTAACCCTAAACCCTAAACCCTAACCTTCACCCTAACCCTAACCCTAAACCGTAACCCTAACCCTAACCCTATCCCTAAAACCTAACCCTAACCCTAACCCTAACCCTAACACTCAACCTGTAACTAACCCTGTCCCTAAACCTAACCTTAACCATCAGCCAAAACCTAAACTTAACCATAACCCTAACACTAAACCTAAACATGTCTCAAACCCTAATCGTGTACCTAACACTAACCCTAAACTTAATCTTAACCACGAAACCCGATGCCCTAACCCTAACCCTAACCCTAACCCTAACCCTAAACCTAACCATAACCCTAACACTAAACCTAAACATGTCTCAAACCCGAATCATATACCTAAGCCTAACCCTAAACTTAACCCTAACCCTAAACCCGAAACCCTAACCCTAACCCTAACCCTAACCCTAAACCATAAGCCCTAACTCTAAATCTAACCCTAACCCTAAAGCCTAAATCCTAACTCTAACCCTAAACCTAAACATAAACCGTAACCCTAACCCTAACCCTATCCCTAAAACCTAACCCTAACCCTAACCCTAACCTAACCCTAACCCTAACCCTAACACTGTCGCTAAACCTAACTCTGTACCTTACCGTCTCTCTAACTTTAACTCTAACCCTCACCCTGTAACTAACCCTGTCCCTAAACCTAACCTTAACCATCAGCCAAAACCTAAACTTAACCATAACCCTAACACTAAACCTAAACATGTCTCAAACCCGAATCGTGTACCTAACCCTAACCCTAACCCTAACCCTAACCCTAACCCTAACCCTAACCCTAAACCTAACCCTAACCCTAACCCTAACCCTAACCCTAAACCCTAAACCCTAACCTTAACCCTAACCTTAAACCTAAACCGTAACCCTAACCCTAACCCTATCCCTAAAACCTAACCCTAATCCTAACTCTAACCCTAACCCTAACTCTAACCCTAACCCTAACCCTAACCCTAAACCTAAACCGTAACCCTAAAATGTAAACACTAACCCTCCCTATTCCTAACCCTAACCCTAACGCTAACCCTAAACCCTAAACTAACCTGATCCCTAACCCTAACACTGTCGCTAAACCTAACTCTGACCCTTACCGTCTCTCCAACCTTAACTCTAACTCTCACCCTGTCACTAACCCTGTCCCTAAACCTAAACTTAAGCATCAGACAAAACCTAAACTTAATATAACCCTAACAGTAAAGCTAACCATGTCCCAAACCCTAATCCTGCCCCTAACCCTAACCCTAACCATAACCCTAACCCTAAATCCTAAACCCTAACACTAACCCTTACCCTAAACCCTAACTCTAACCCTAACCCTTACCTTACCCTAACCCTAACCCTAACCCTAAACCCTAAAACCTAACCTTAACCCTAACCCTAAACCTAAACCGTAACCCTAACCCTAACCCTATCCCTAAAACCTAACCCTAACCCTAACCCTAACCTAACCCTAACCCTAAGCCTAACACTGTCGCTAAACCTAACTCTGTACCTTACCGTCTCTCTAACTTTAACTCTAACCCTCACCCTGTAACTAACCCTGTCCCTAAACCTAACCTTAACCATCAGTCAAAACCTAAACTTCACCATAACCCTAACACTAAACCTAAACATGTCTCAAACCCGAATCGTGTACCTAACCCTAACCCTAACCCTAACCCTAACCCTAACCCTAACACTAACCCTAACCCTAAACCTAAACACTAAACCCAAACCGTAACCCTAACGCTAACCCTAACCATAAACACTAAACCCTAACACTAACCCTAACCCTAACACTAAACCCTAAACCCTAACACTAACCCTAACACTAAAGCCTAAACCCTAACTTTAACCCAACCCTAACCCTAAACCCTAAACCCTAACCTTAACCCTATCCCTAAACCTAAACCGTAACCCTAACCCTAACCCTATCCCTAAAACCTAACCCTAAGCCTAACCCTAACTCTAACCCTAACCCTAACCCTAACCCTATCCCTAAACCCTAACCCTAAAATGTAAACACTAACCCTCCCCTATTCCTAACCCTAAACCTAACCCTAAACCTAAACCCTAACCTAACCTGATCCCTAACCCTAACACTGTCGCTAAACCTAACTCTGACCCTTACCGTCTCTCCAACCTTAACTCTAACCCTCACCCTGTCACTAACCCTGTCCCTAAACCTAAACTTAAGCATCAGACAAAACCTAAACTTAATATAACCCTAAAGGTAAACCTAACCATGTCCCAAACCCTAATCCTGTCCATAATCCTAAAACTAATGCTAACCCTAACCATAACCCTAACCCTAAACCCTAAACCCTAACCTTAACCCTAACCCTAAACCTAAACCGTAACCTTAACCCTAACCCTATCCCTAAAACCTAACCCTAACCCTAACCCTAACCTTAACCCTAACACTAAACCCGAAACCCTAACACTAACCCTAACCCTAAACCTAAACCCTAAACCCAAACCCTAACCCTAACGCTAAACCTAACCATAAACACTAAACCCTAACCCTAACCCTAACCCTAACACTAACCCTAAACCCTAAACCCTAACACTAACCCTAACCCTAAAGCCTAAACCCTAACACTAACCCTAACCCTAACCCTAAACCCTAAACCCTAACCTTAACCCTAACCCTAAATCTAAACCGTAACCCTAACCCTAACCCTATCCCTAAAACCTAACCCTAACCCTAACCCTAACCCTAACTCTAACCCTAACCCTAACCCTAACCCTATCCCTAAACCCTAACCCTAAAATGTAAACACTAACCCTCCCCTATTCCTAACCCTAACCCTAACCCTAACCCTAAACCCTAACCTAACCTGATCCCTAACCCTAACACTGTCGCTAAACCTAACTCTGACCCTTACCGTCTCTCCAACCTTAACTCTAACCCTCACCCTGTCACTAACCCTGTCCCTAAACCTAAACTTAAGCATCAGACAAAACCTAAACTTAATATAACCCTAACAGTAAACCTAACCATGTCCCAAACCCTAATCCTGTCCCTAACCCTAAACCTAATGCTAACCCTAACCCTAACCCTAACCCTAAACCCTAAACCCTAACCTTAACCCTAAACCTAAACATAAACCGTAACCCTAACCCTAACCCTATCCCTAAAACCTAACCCTAAACCTAACCCTAACCTAACCCTAACCCTAACCCTAACACTGTCGCTAAACCTAACTCTGTACCTTACCGTCTCTCTAACTTTAACTCTAACCCTCACCCTGTAACTAACCCTGTCCCTAAACGTAACCTTAACCATCAGCCAAAACCTAAACTTAACCATAACCCTAACACTAAACCTAAACATGTCTCAAACCCGAATCGTGTACCTAACCCTAACCCTAACCCTAACCCTAACCCTAACCCTAACACTAACCCTAACCCTAAACCTAAACACTAAACCCAAACCCTAACCCTAACGCTAACCCTAACCATAAACACTAAACCCTAACACTAACCCTAACCCTAACACTAAACCCTAAACCCTAACACTAACCCTAACACTAAAGCCTAAACCCTAACTCTAACCCTAACCCTAACCCTAAACTCTAAACCCTAACCTTAACCCTAACCCTAAACCTAAACCGTAACCCTAACCCTAACCCTATCCCTAAAACCTAACCCTAACCCTAACCCTAACTCTAACCCTAACCCTAACCCTAACACTATCCCTAAACCCTAACCCTAAAATGTAAACACTAACCCTCCCCTATTCCTAACCCTAACCCTAACCCTAAACCTAAACCCTAACCTAAACTGCTCCCTAACCCTAACACTGTCGCTAAACCTAACTCTGACCCTTACCGTCTCTCCAACCTTAACTCTATCCCTCACCCTGTCACTAACCCTGTCCCTAAACCTAAACTTAAGCATCAGACAAAACCTAAACTTAATATAACTCTAACAGTAAACCTAACCATGTCCCAAACCCTAATCCTGTCCCTAACCCTAAAACTAATGCTAACCCTAACCCTAACCCTAACCCTAAACCCTAACCCTAGCCCTAACCCTAACCCTAACCTAACCCTAACCTAACCCTAACACTGTCGCTAAACCTAACTCTGATCCTTACCGTCTCTCTATCTTTAACTCTAACCCTCACCCTGTAACTAACCCTGTCCCTAAACCTAACCTTAACCATCAGCCAAAACCTAAACTTAACTATAACCCTAACACTAAACCTAACCATGTCTCAAACCCGAAACGTGTACCTAACCCTAACCCTAACCTTAACCCTAACACTAAACCCGAAACCCTAACACTAACCTTAACCCTAAACCTAAACCCTAAACCCAAACCCTAACCCTAACGCTAACCCTAACCATAAACACTAAACCCTAAACATAACCCTAACCCTAACCCTAACCCTAAACCCTAAACCCTAACACTAACCCTAACCCTAAAGACTAAACCCTAACTCTAACCCTAACCCTAACCCTAAACCCTAAACCCTAACCTTAACCCTAACCCTAAACCTAAACCGTAACCCTAACCCTAACCCTATCCCTAAAACCTAACCCTAACCCTAACCCTACCCCTAACCCTAACCTAACCCTAACCCTAACCCTAACACTGTGGCTAAACCTAACTCTGACACTTACCGTCTCTCTATCTTTAACTGTAACCCTCACCCTGTAACTAACCCTTTCCCTAAACCTAACCTTAACCATCAGCCAAAACCTAAACTTAACTATAACCCTAACACTAAACCTAACCATGTCTCAAACCCGAATCGTGTACCTAACCCTAACCATAACCTTAACCCTAACACTAAACCCGAAACCCTAACACTAACCCTAACCCTAAACCTAAACCCTAAACCCAAACCCTAACCCTAACGCTAACCCTAACCTTAAACACTAAACCCTAACACTAACCCTAACCCTAACCCTAACCCTTACCCTGAACCCTAACACTATCCCTAACCCTAAAGCCTAAACCCTAACTCTAACCCTAACCCTAACCCTAAACCCTAAACCCTAACCTTAACCCTAACCCTAAACCTAAACCGTAACCCTAACCCTTACCCTATCCCTAAAACCTAACCCTAACCCTAACCCTAACCCTAACTCTAACCCTAACCCTAACCCTAACCCTATCCCTAAACCCTAACCCTAAAATGTAAACACTAACCCTCCCCTATTCCTAACCCTAACCCTAACGCTAACCCTAAACCCTAACCTAACCTGATCCCTAACCCTAACACTGTCGCTAAACCTAACTCTGACCCTTACCGTCTCTCCAACCTTAACTCTAACCCTCACCCTGTCACTAACCCTGTCCCTAAACCTAAACTTAAGCATCAGACAAAACCTAAACTTAATATAACCCTAACACTAAACCTAACCATGTCTCAAACCCGAAACGTGTACCTAACCCTAACACTAACCTTAAACCTAACACTAAACCCGAAACCCTAACACTAACCCTAACCCTAAACCTAAACCCTAAACCCAAACCCTAACCCTAACGCTAACCCTAAACATAAACACTAAACCCTAACCCTAACCCTAACCCTAAACCCTAAACCCTAACACTAACCCTAACCCTAAAGCTTAAACCCTAACTCTAACCCTAACCCTAACCCTAAACCCTAAACCCTAACCTTCACCCTAACCCTAACCCTAAACCGTAACCCTAACCCTAACCCTATCCCTAAAACCTAACCCTAACCCTAACCCTAACCCTAACACTCAACCTGTAACTAACCCTGTCCCTAAACCTAACCTTAACCATCAGCCAAAACCTAAACTTAACCATAACCCTAACACTAAACCTAAACATGTCTCAAACCCTAATCGTGTACCTAACACTAACCCTAAACTTAATCTTAACCACGAAACCCGATGCCCTAACCCTAACCCTAACCCTAACCCTAACCCTAAACCTAACCATAACCCTAACACTAAACCTAAACATGTCTCAAACCCGAATCATATACCTAAGCCTAACCCTAAACTTAACCCTAACCCTAAACCCGAAACCCTAACCCTAACCCTAACCCTAACCCTAAACCATAAGCCCTAACTCTAAATCTAACCCTAACCCTAAAGCCTAAATCCTAACTCTAACCCTAAACCTAAACATAAACCGTAACCCTAACCCTAACCCTATCCCTAAAACCTAACCCTAACCCTAACCCTAACCTAACCTTAACCCTAACCCTAACACTGTCGCTAAACCTAACTCTGTACCTTACCGTCTCTCTAACTTTAACTCTAACCCTCACCCTGTAACTAACCCTGTCCCTAAACCTAACCTTAACCATCAGCCAAAACCTAAATTTAACCATAACCCTAACACTAAACCTAAACATGTCTCAAACCCGAATCGTGTACCTAACCCTAACCCTAACCCTAACCCTAACCCTAACCCTAACACTAACCCTAACCCTAAACCTAAACACTAAACCCAAACCCTAACCCTAACGCTAACCCTAACCATAAACACTAAACCCTAACACTAACCCTAACCCTAACACTAAACCCTAAACCCTAACACTAACCCTAACACTAAAGCCTAAACCCTAACTCTAACCCTAACCCTAACCCTAAACCCTAAACCCTAACCTTAACCCTAACCCTAAACCTAAACCGTAACCCTAACCCTAACCCTATCCCTAAAACCTAACCCTAACCCTAACCCTAACTCTAACCCTAACCCTAACCCTAAAACTATCCCTAAACCCTAACCCTAAAATGTAAACACTAACCCTCCCCTATTCCTAACCCTAACCCTAACCCTAAACTTAACCCTAACCTAAACTGCTCCCTAACCCTAACACTGTCGCTAAACCTAACTCTGACCCTTACCGTCTCTCCAACCTTAACTCTATCCCTCACCCTGTCACTAACCCTGTCCCTAAACCTAAACTTAAGCATCAGACAAAACCTAAACTTAATATAACTCTAACAGTAAACCTAACCATGTCCCAAACCCTAATCCTGTCCCTAACCCTAAAACTAATGCTAACCCTAACCCTAACCCTAACCCTAAACCCTAACCCTAGCCCTAACCCTAACCCTAACCTAACCCTAACCTAACCCTAACACTGTCGCTAAACCTAACTCTGATCCTTACCGTCTCTCTATCTTTAACTCTAACCCTCACCCTGTAACTAACCCTGTCCCTAAACCTAACCTTAACCATCAGCCAAAACCTAAACTTAACCATAACCCTAACACTAAACCTAACCATGTCTCAAACCCGAAACGTGTACCTAACCCTAACCCTAACTTTAACCCTAACACTAAACCCGAAACCCTAACACTAACCCTAACCCTAAACCTAAACCCTAAACCCAAACCCTAACCCTAACGCTAACCCTAACCATAAACACTAAACCCTAAACCTAACCCTAACCCTAACCCTAACCCTAAACCCTAAACCCTAACACTAACCCTAACCCTAAAGACTAAACCCTAACTCTAACCCTAACCCTAACCCTAAACCCTAAACCCTAACCTTAACCCTAACCCTAAACCTAAACCGTAACCCTAACCCTAACCCTATCCCTAAAACCTAACCCTAACCCTAACCCTACTCCTAACCCTAACCTAACCCTAACCCTAACCCTAACACTGTGGCTAAACCTAACTCTGACACTTACCGTCTCTCTATCTTTAACTGTAACCCTCACCCTGTAACTAACCCTTTCCCTAAACCTAACCTTAACCATCAGCCAAAACCTAAACTTAACTATAACCCTAACACTAAACCTAACCATGTCTCAAACCCGAATCGTGTACCTAACCCTAACCATAACCTTAACCCTAACACTAAACCCGAAACCCTAACACTAACCCTAACCCTAAACCTAAACCCTAAACCCAAACCCTAACCCTAACGCTAACCCTAACCTTAAACACTAAACCCTAACCCTAACCCTAACCCTAACCCTAACCCTTACCCTGAACCCTAACACTATCCCTAACCCTAAAGCCTAAACCCTAACTCTAACCCTAACCCTAACCCTAAACCCTAAACCCTAACCTTAACCCTAACCCTAAACCTAAACCGTAACCCTAACCCTTACCCTATCCCTAAAACCTAATCCTAACCCTAACCCTAACCCTAACTCTAACCCTAACCCTAACCCTAACCCTATCCCTAAACCCTAACCCTAAAATGTAAACACTAACCCTCCCCTATTCCTAACCCTAACCCTAACGCTAACCCTAAACCCTAACCTAACCTGATCCCTAACCCTAACACTGTCGCTAAACCTAACTCTGACCCTTACCGTCTCTCCAACCTTAACTCTAACCCTCACCCTGTCACTAACCCTGTCCCTAAACCTAAACTTAAGCATCAGACAAAACCTAAACTTAATATAACCCTAACACTAAACCTAACCATGTCTCAAACCCGAAACGTGTACCTAACCCTAACACTAACCTTAAACCTAACACTAACCCCGAAACCCTAACACTAACCCTAACCCTAAACCTAAACCCTAAACCCAAACCCTAACCCTAACGCTAACCCTAAACATAAACACTAAACCCTAACCCTAACCCTAACCCTAAACCCTAAACCCTAACACTAACCCTAACCCTAAAGCTTAAACCCTAACTCTAACCCTAACCCTAACCCTAAACCCTAAACCCTAACCTTCACCCTAACCCTAACCCTAAACCGTAACCCTAACCCTAACCCTATCCCTAAAACCTAACCCTAACCCTAACCCTAACCCTAACACTCAACCTGTAACTAACCCTGTCCCTAAACCTAACCTTAACCATCAGCCAAAACCTAAACTTAACCATAACCCTAACACTAAACCTAAACATGTCTCAAACCCTAATCGTGTACCTAACACTAACCCTAAACTTAATCTTAACCACGAAACCCGATGCCCTAACCCTAACCCTAACCCTAACCCTAACCCTAAACCTAACCATAACCCTAACACTAAACCTAAACATGTCTCAAACCCGAATCATATACCTAAGCCTAACCCTAAACTTAACCCTAACCCTAAACCCGAAACCCTAACCCTAACCCTAACCCTAACCCTAAACCATAAGCCCTAACTCTAAATCTAACCCTAACCCTAAAGCCTAAATCCTAACTCTAACCCTAAACCTAAACATAAACCGTAAACCTAACCCTAACCCTATCCCTAAAACCTAACCCTAACCCTAACCCTAACCTAACCCTAACCCTAACCCTAACACTGTCGCTAAACCTAACTCTGTACCTTACCGTCTCTCTAACTTTAACTCTAACCCTCACCCTGTAACTAACCCTGTCCCTAAACCTAACCTTAACCATCAGCCAAAACCTAAACTTAACCATAACCCTAACACTAAACCTAAACATGTCTCAAACCCGAATCGTGTACCTAACCCTAACCCTAACCCTAACCCTAACCCTAACCCTAACCCTAACACTAACCCTAACCCTAAACCTAAACACTAAACCCAAACCCTAACCCTAACGCTAACCCTAACCATAAACACTAAACCCTAACACTAACCCTAACCCTAACACTAAACCCTAAACCCTAACACTAACCCTAACACTAAAGCCTAAACCCTAACTCTAACCCTAACCCTAACCCTAAACCCTAAACCCTAACCTTAACCCTAACCCTAAACCTAAACCGTAACCCTAACCCTAACCCTATCCCTAAAACCTAACCCTAACCCTAACCCTAACTCTAACCCTAACCCTAACCCTAACACTATCCCAAACCCTAACCCTAAAATGTAAACACTAACCCTCCCCTATTCCTAACCCTAACCCTAACCCTAAACCTAAACCCTAACCTAAACTGCTCCCTAACCCTAACACTGTCGCTAAACCTAACTCTGACCCTTACCGTCTCTCCAACCTTAACTCTATCCCTCACCCTGTCACTAACCCTGTCCCTAAACCTAAACTTAAGCATCAGACAAAACCTAAACTTAATATAACTCTAACAGTAAACCTAACCATGTCCCAAACCCTAATCCTGTCCCTAACCCTAAAACTAATGCTAACCCTAACCCTAACCCTAACCCTAAACCCTAACCCTAGCCCTAACCCTAACCCTAACCTAACCCTAACCTAACCCTAACACTGTCGCTAAACCTAACTCTGATCCTTACCGTCTCTCTATCTTTAACTCTAACCCTCACCCTGTAACTAACCCTGTCCCTAAACCTAACCTTAACCATCAGCCAAAACCTAAACTTAACTATAACCCTAACACTAAACCTAACCATGTCTCAAACCCGAAACGTGTACCTAACCCTAACCCTAACCTTAACCCTAACACTAAACCCGAAACCCTAACACTAACCCTAACCCTAAACCTAAACCCTAAACCCAAACCCTAACCCTAACGCTAACCCTAACCATAAACACTAAACCCTAAACCTAACCCTAACCCTAACCCTAACCCTAAACCCTAAACCCTAACACTAACCCTAACCCTAAAGACTAAACCCTAACTCTAACCCTAACCCTAACCCTAAACCCTAAACCCTAACCTTAACCCTAACCCTAA
>CM063089.1:112989779-113007279 GCA_031876335.1 Hipposideros larvatus | reverse complement strand
CTAAACCCTAAACCCAAACCCTAACCCTAACGCTAACCCTAACCATAAACACTAAACCCTAAACCTAACCCTAACCCTAACCCTAACCCTAAACCCTAAACCCTAACACTAACCCTAACCCTAAAGAGTAAACCCTAACTCGAACCCTAACCCTAACCCTAAACACTAAACCCTAACCTTAACCCTAACCCTAAACCTAAACCGTAACCCTAACCCTAACCCTATCCCTAAAACCTAACCCTAACCCTAACCCTACCCCTAACCCTAACCTAACCCTAACCCTAACCCTAACACTGTGGCTAAACCTAACTCTGACACTTACCGTCTCTCTATCTTTAACTGTAACCCTCACCCTGTAACTAACCCTGTCCCTAAACCTAACCTTAACCATCAGCCAAAACCTAAACTTAACTATAACCCTAACACTAAACCTAACCATGTCTCAAACCCGAATCGTGTACCTAACCCTAACCGTAACCTTAACCCTAACACTAAACCCGAAACCCTAACACTAACCCTAACCCTAAACCTACACCCTAAACCCAAACCCTAACCCTAACGCTAACCCTAACCTTAAACACTAAACCCTAAACCTAACCCTAACCCTAAACCTAACCCTAAACCCTAAACCCTAACACTATCCCTAACCCTAAAGCCTAAAGCCTAACTCTAACCCTAACCCTAACCCTAAACCCTAAACCCTAACCTTAACCCTAACCCTAAACCTAAACCGTAACCCTAACACTAACCCTATCCCTAAACCCTAACCCTAAAATGTAAACACTAACCCTCCCCTATTCCTAACCCTAACCCTAACGCTAACCCTAAACCCTAACCTAACCTGATCCCTAACCCTAACACTGTCGCTAAACCTAACTCTGACCCTTACCGTCTCTCCAACCTTAACTCTAACCCTCACCCTGTCACTAACCCTGTCCCTAAACCTAAACTTAAGCATCAGACAAAACCTAAACTTAATATAACCCTAACACTAAACCTAACCATGTCTCAAACCCGAAACGTGTACCTAACCCTAACACTAACCTTAAACCTAACACTAAACCCGAAACCCTAACACTAACCCTAACCCTAAACCTAAACCCTAAACCCAAACCCTAACGCTAACGCTAACCCTAAACATAAACACTAAACCCTAACCCTAACCCTGACCCTAAACCCTAAACCCTAACACTAACCCTAACCCTAAAGCTTAAACCCTAACTCTAACCCTAACCCTAACCCTAAACCCTAAACCCTAACCTTCACCCTAACCCTAACCCTAAACCGTAACCCTAACCCTAACCCTATCCCTAAAACCTAACCCTAACCCTAACCCTAACCCTAACACTCAACCTGTAACTAACCCTGTCCCTAAACCTAACCTTAGCCATCAGCCAAAACCTAAACTTAACCATAACCCTAACACTAAACCTAAACATGTCTCAAACCCTAATCGTGTACCTAACACTAACCCTAAACTTAACCTTAACCCGAAACCCGAAACCCTAACCCTAACCCTAACCCTAACCCTAACCCTAAACCTAACCATAACCCTAACACTAAACCTAAACATGTCTCAAACCCGAATCATATACCTAAGCCTAACCCTACACTTAACCCTAACCCTAAACCCGAAACCCTAACCCTAACCCTAACCCTAACCCTAAACCATAAGCCCTAACTCTAAATCTAACCCTAACCCTAAAGCCTAAATCCTAACTCTAACCCTAACACTAACCCTAACCCTAACCCTATTCCTAAACCCTAACCCTAAAATGTAAACACTAACCCTCCCCTATTCCTAACCCTAACCCTAACCCTAACCCTAAACCCTAACCTAACCTGATCCCTAACACTAACACTGTCGCTAAACCTAACTCTGAACCTTACCGTCTCTCTAAACTTAACTCTAACCCTCACCCTGTCACTAAACCTGTCCCTAAAACTAACCTTAACCATCAGCCAAAACCAAAACTTAACTATAACCCTACACTAAACCTAACCATTTCACAAACCCTAATCCTGCCCCTAACCCTAACCCTATCCCTAACCCTAAACCCTAACCTAACCCTAACCCTAACCCTAACACTGTCGCTAAACCTAACTCTGACTCTTACCGTCTCTCTATCTTTAACTCTAACCCTCACCCTGTAACTAACCCTGTCCGTAAACCTAACCATAACCATCAGCCAAAACCTAAACTTAACTATAACCCTAACACTAAACCTAACCATGTCTCAAACCCTAATCGTGTACCTAACCCTAACCATAACCTTAAACCTAACACTAAACCCGAAACCCTAACACTAACCCTAACCCTAAACCTAAACCCTAAACCCAAACCCTAACCCTAACACTAAACCTAACCCTAACCCTAAACCCTAAACCCTAACACTATTCCTATCCCTAAAGCCTAAACCCTAACTCTAACCGTAACCCTAACCCTAAACCCTAAACCCTAACCTTAACCCTAACCCTAAACCTAAACCGTAACCCTAACCCTAACCCTATCCCTAAAACCTAACCCTAACCTAACCCTAACCCTAACCCTAAACCCAAACCCTAACCCTAACGCTAACCCTAACCTTAAACACTAAACCCTAACCCTAACCCTAACCCTAAACCCTAAACCCTAACACTATTCCTAACCCTAAAGCCTAAACCCTAACTCTAACCCTAACCATAACCCTAAACCCTAAACCCTAACCCTAACCCTAACCCTAACCCTAACCCTAACCCTAACCCAAACCCTAACCCTAACCCTAACCCTAACCCTAACCCTAACCCTAACCCTAACTCTAACCCTAACCCTAACACTAACCCTATCCCTAAACCCTAACCCTAAAATGTAAACACTAACCCTCCCCTATTCCTAACCCTAACCCTAACCCTAACCCTAAACCCTAACCTAACCTGATCCCTAACCCTAACACTGTCGCTAAACCTAACTCTGACCCTTACGTCTCTCCAACCTTAACTCTAACCCTCACCCTGTCACTAACCCTGTTCCTAAACCTAAACTTAAGCATCAGACAAAACCTAAACTTAATATTACCCTAACAGTAAACCTAACCATGTCTCAAACCCTAATCCTGTCCCTAACCCTAACCCTAACCCTTACCCTAACCCTAACACTAACCCAAACCCTAAACCTAAACACTAAACCCAAACCCTAACCCTAACGCTAACCCTAACCATAAACATAAACCCTAACCCTACCCCTAACCCTAACACTAAACCCTAAACCCTAACACTAACCCTAACCCTAAAGCCTAAACCCTAACTCTAACCCTAACCCTAACCCTAAACCCTAAATCGTAACCTTAACGCTACCCCTAAACCGAAACCGTAATCCTAACCCTAACCCTATCCCTAAAACCTAACCCTAACCCTAACCCTAACTCTAACCCTAACCCTAACCCTAACCATAACCCTAACCCTAACACTAACCCTAACCCTAAACCTAAACACTAAACCCAAACCCTAACCCTAACCCTAACCCTAACACTAAACCCTAAACCCTAACACTATCCCTAACCCTAAAGCCTAAAGCCTAACTCTAACCCTAACCCTAACCCTAAACCCTAAACCCTAACCTTAACCCTAACCCTAAACCTAAACCGTAACCCTAACACTAACCCTATCCCTAAACCCTAACCCTAAAATGTAAACACTAACCCTCCCCTATTCCTAACCCTAACCCTAACGCTAACCCTAAACCCTAACCTAACCTGATCCCTAACCCTAACACTGTCGCTAAACCTAACTCTGACCCTTACCGTCTCTCCAACCTTAACTCTAACCCTCACCCTGTCACTAACCCTGTCCCTAAACCTAAACTTAAGCATCAGACAAAACCTAAACTTAATATAACCCTAACACTAAACCTAACCATGTCTCAAACCCGAAACGTGTACCTAACCCTAACACTAACCTTAAACCTAACACTAAACCCGAAACCCTAACACTAACCCTAACCCTAAACCTAAACCCTAAACCCAAACCCTAACGCTAACGCTAACCCTAAACATAAACACTAAACCCTAACCCTAACCCTAACCCTAAACCCTAAACCCTAACACTAACCCTAACCCTAAAGCTTAAACCCTAACTCTAACCCTAACCCTAACCCTAAACCCTAAACCCTAACCTTCACCCTAACCCTAACCCTAAACCGTAACCCTAACCCTAACCCTATCCCTAAAACCTAACCCTAACCCTAACCCTAACCCTAACACTCAACCTGTAACTAACCCTGTCCCTAAACCTAACCTTAGCCATCAGCCAAAACCTAAACTTAACCATAACCCTAACACTAAACCTAAACATGTCTCAAACCCTAATCGTGTACCTAACACTAACCCTAAACTTAACCTTAACCCGAAACCCGAAACCCTAACCCTAACCCTAACCCTAACCCTAACCCTAAACCTAACCATAACCCTAACACTAAACCTAAACATGTCTCAAACCCGAATCATATACCTAAGCCTAACCCTACACTTAACCCTAACCCTAAACCCGAAACCCTAACCCTAACCCTAACCCTAACCCTAACCCTAAACCATAAGCCCTAACTCTAAATCTAACCCTAACCCTAAAGCCTAAATCCTAACTCTAACCCTAACACTAACCCTAACCCTAACCCTATTCCTAAACCCTAACCCTAAAATGTAAACACTAACCCTCCCCTATTCCTAACCCTAACCCTAACCCTAACCCTAAACCCTAACCTAACCTGATCCCTAACCCTAACACTGTCGCTAAACCTAACTCTGACCCTTACCGTCTCTCCAACCTTAACTCTAACCCTCACCCTGTCACTAACCCTGTCCCTAAACCTAAACTTAAGCATCAGACAAAACCTAAACTTAATATAACCCTAACACTAAACCTAACCATGTCTCAAACCCGAAACGTGTACCTAACCCTAACACTAACCTTAAACCTAACACTAAACCCGAAACCCTAACACTAACCCTAACCCTAAACCTAAACCCTAAACCCAAACCCTAACGCTAACGCTAACCCTAAACATAAACACTAAACCCTAACCCTAACCCTGACCCTAAACCCTAAACCCTAACACTAACCCTAACCCTAAAGCTTAAACCCTAACTCTAACCCTAACCCTAACCCTAAACCCTAAACCCTAACCTTCACCCTAACCCTAACCCTAAACCGTAACCCTAACCCTAACCCTATCCCTAAAACCTAACCCTAACCCTAACCCTAACCCTAACACTCAACCTGTAACTAACCCTGTCCCTAAACCTAACCTTAGCCATCAGCCAAAACCTAAACTTAACCATAACCCTAACACTAAACCTAAACATGTCTCAAACCCTAATCGTGTACCTAACACTAACCCTAAACTTAACCTTAACCCGAAACCCGAAACCCTAACCCTAACCCTAACCCTAACCCTAACCCTAAACCTAACCATAACCCTAACACTAAACCTAAACATGTCTCAAACCCGAATCATATACCTAAGCCTAACCCTACACTTAACCCTAACCCTAAACCCGAAACCCTAACCCTAACCCTAACCCTAACCCTAAACCATAAGCCCTAACTCTAAATCTAACCCTAACCCTAAAGCCTAAATCCTAACTCTAACCCTAACACTAACCCTAACCCTAACCCTATTCCTAAACCCTAACCCTAAAATGTAAACACTAACCCTCCCCTATTCCTAACCCTAACCCTAACCCTAACCCTAAACCCTAACCTAACCTGATCCCTAACACTAACACTGTCGCTAAACCTAACTCTGAACCTTACCGTCTCTCTAAACTTAACTCTAACCCTCACCCTGTCACTAAACCTGTCCCTAAAACTAACCTTAACCATCAGCCAAAACCAAAACTTAACTATAACCCTACACTAAACCTAACCATTTCACAAACCCTAATCCTGCCCCTAACCCTAACCCTATCCCTAACCCTAAACCCTAACCTAACCCTAACCCTAACCCTAACACTGTCGCTAAACCTAACTCTGACTCTTACCGTCTCTCTATCTTTAACTCTAACCCTCACCCTGTAACTAACCCTGTCCGTAAACCTAACCATAACCATCAGCCAAAACCTAAACTTAACTATAACCCTAACACTAAACCTAACCATGTCTCAAACCCTAATCGTGTACCTAACCCTAACCATAACCTTAAACCTAACACTAAACCCGAAACCCTAACACTAACCCTAACCCTAAACCTAAACCCTAAACCCAAACCCTAACCCTAACACTAAACCTAACCCTAACCCTAAACCCTAAACCCTAACACTATTCCTATCCCTAAAGCCTAAACCCTAACTCTAACCGTAACCCTAACCCTAAACCCTAAACCCTAACCTTAACCCTAACCCTAAACCTAAACCGTAACCCTAACCCTAACCCTATCCCTAAAACCTAACCCTAACCTAACCCTAACCCTAACCCTAAACCCAAACCCTAACCCTAACGCTAACCCTAACCTTAAACACTAAACCCTAACCCTAACCCTAACCCTAAACCCTAAACCCTAACACTATTCCTAACCCTAAAGCCTAAACCCTAACTCTAACCCTAACCATAACCCTAAACCCTAAACCCTAACCCTAACCCTAACCCTAACCCTAACCCTAACCCTAACCCAAACCCTAACCCTAACCCTAACCCTAACCCTAACCCTAACCCTAACCCTAACTCTAACCCTAACCCTAACACTAACCCTATCCCTAAACCCTAACCCTAAAATGTAAACACTAACCCTCCCCTATTCCTAACCCTAACCCTAACCCTAACCCTAAACCCTAACCTAACCTGATCCCTAACCCTAACACTGTCGCTAAACCTAACTCTGACCCTTACGTCTCTCCAACCTTAACTCTAACCCTCACCCTGTCACTAACCCTGTTCCTAAACCTAAACTTAAGCATCAGACAAAACCTAAACTTAATATTACCCTAACAGTAAACCTAACCATGTCTCAAACCCTAATCCTGTCCCTAACCCTAACCCTAACCCTTACCCTAACCCTAACACTAACCCAAACCCTAAACCTAAACACTAAACCCAAACCCTAACCCTAACGCTAACCCTAACCATAAACATAAACCCTAACCCTACCCCTAACCCTAACACTAAACCCTAAACCCTAACACTAACCCTAACCCTAAAGCCTAAACCCTAACTCTAACCCTAACCCTAACCCTAAACCCTAAATCGTAACCTTAACGCTACCCCTAAACCGAAACCGTAATCCTAACCCTAACCCTATCCCTAAAACCTAACCCTAACCCTAACCCTAACTCTAACCCTAACCCTAACCCTAACCATAACCCTAACCCTAACACTAACCCTAACCCTAAACCTAAACACTAAACCCAAACCCTAACCCTAACCCTAACCCTAACACTAAACCCTAAACCCTAACACTATCCCTAACCCTAAAGCCTAAAGCCTAACTCTAACCCTAACCCTAACCCTAAACCCTAAACCCTAACCTTAACCCTAACCCTAAACCTAAACCGTAACCCTAACACTAACCCTATCCCTAAACCCTAACCCTAAAATGTAAACACTAACCCTCCCCTATTCCTAACCCTAACCCTAACGCTAACCCTAAACCCTAACCTAACCTGATCCCTAACCCTAACACTGTCGCTAAACCTAACTCTGACCCTTACCGTCTCTCCAACCTTAACTCTAACCCTCACCCTGTCACTAACCCTGTCCCTAAACCTAAACTTAAGCATCAGACAAAACCTAAACTTAATATAACCCTAACACTAAACCTAACCATGTCTCAAACCCGAAACGTGTACCTAACCCTAACACTAACCTTAAACCTAACACTAAACCCGAAACCCTAACACTAACCCTAACCCTAAACCTAAACCCTAAACCCAAACCCTAACGCTAACGCTAACCCTAAACATAAACACTAAACCCTAACCCTAACCCTAACCCTAAACCCTAAACCCTAACACTAACCCTAACCCTAAAGCTTAAACCCTAACTCTAACCCAAACCCTAACCCTAAACCCTAAACCCTAACCTTCACCCTAACCCTAACCCTAAACCGTAACCCTAACCCTAACCCTATCCCTAAAACCTAACCCTAACCCTAACCCTAACCCTAACACTCAACCTGTAACTAACCCTGTCCCTAAACCTAACCTTAGCCATCAGCCAAAACCTAAACTTAACCATAACCCTAACACTAAACCTAAACATGTCTCAAACCCTAATCGTGTACCTAACACTAACCCTAAACTTAACCTTAACCCGAAACCCGAAACCCTAACCCTAACCCTAACCCTAACCCTAACCCTAAACCTAACCATAACCCTAACACTAAACCTAAACATGTCTCAAACCCGAATCATATACCTAAGCCTAACCCTACACTTAACCCTAACCCTAAACCCGAAACCCTAACCCTAACCCTAACCCTAACCCTAACCCTAAACCATAAGCCCTAACTCTAAATCTAACCCTAACCCTAAAGCCTAAATCCTAACTCTAACCCTAACACTAACCCTAACCCTAACCCTATTCCTAAACCCTAACCCTAAAATGTAAACACTAACCCTCCCCTATTCCTAACCCTAACCCTAACCCTAACCCTAAACCCTAACCTAACCTGATCCCTAACACTAACACTGTCGCTAAACCTAACTCTGAACCTTACCGTCTCTCTAAACTTAACTCTAACCCTCACCCTGTCACTAAACCTGTCCCTAAAACTAACCTTAACCATCAGCCAAAACCAAAACTTAACTATAACCCTACACTAAACCTAACCATTTCACAAACCCTAATCCTGCCCCTAACCCTAACCCTATCCCTAACCCTAAACCCTAACCTAACCCTAACCCTAACCCTAACACTGTCGCTAAACCTAACTCTGACTCTTACCGTCTCTCTATCTTTAACTCTAACCCTCACCCTGTAACTAACCCTGTCCGTAAACCTAACCATAACCATCAGCCAAAACCTAAACTTAACTATAACCCTAACACTAAACCTAACCATGTCTCAAACCCTAATCGTGTACCTAACCCTAACCATAACCTTAAACCTAACACTAAACCCGAAACCCTAACACTAACCCTAACCCTAAACCTAAACCCTAAACCCAAACCCTAACCCTAACACTAATCCTAACCCTAACCCTAAACCCTAAACCCTAACACTATTCCTATCCCTAAAGCCTAAA
The DNA here is from genome assembly GCA_031876335.1 of Hipposideros larvatus. NCBI lineage: Eukaryota > Metazoa > Chordata > Mammalia > Chiroptera > Hipposideridae > Hipposideros > Hipposideros larvatus. The sequence goes on along the minus strand of CM063089.1, from coordinate 112,998,068 downwards.
CCCTAACTCTAACCGTAACCCTAACCCTAAACCCTAAACCCTAACCTTAACCCTAACCCTAAACCTAAACCGTAACCCTAACCCTAACCCTATCCCTAAAACCTAACCCTAACCTAACCCTAACCCTAACCCTAAACCCAAACCCTAACCCTAACGCTAACCCTAACCTTAAACACTAAACCCTAACCCTAACCCTAACCCTAAACCCTAAACCCTAACACTATTCCTAACCCTAAAGCCTAAACCCTAACTCTAACCCTAACCATAACCCTAAACCCTAAACCCTAACCCTAACCCTAACCCTAACCCTAACCCTAACCCTAACCCTAACCCAAACCCTAACCCTAACCCTAACCCTAACCCTAACCCTAACCCTAACTCTAACCCTAACCCTAACACTAACCCTATCCCTAAACCCTAACCCTAAAATGTAAACACTAACCCTCCCCTATTCCTAACCCTAACCCTAACCCTAACCCTAAACCCTAACCTAACCTGATCCCTAACCCTAACACTGTCGCTAAACCTAACTCTGACCCTTACGTCTCTCCAACCTTAACTCTAACCCTCACCCTGTCACTAACCCTGTTCCTAAACCTAAACTTAAGCATCAGACAAAACCTAAACTTAATATTACCCTAACAGTAAACCTAACCATGTCCCAAACCCTAATCCTGTCCCTAACCCTAACCCTAACCCTTACCCTAACCCTAACACTAACCCAAACCCTAAACCTAAACACTAAACCCAAACCCTAACCCTAACGCTAACCCTAACCATAAACATAAACCCTAACCCTACCCCTAACCCTAACACTAAACCCTAAACCCTAACACTAACCCTAACCCTAAAGCCTAAACCCTAACTCTAACCCTAACCCTAACCCTAAACCCTAAATCGTAACTTTAACGCTACCCCTAAACCGAAACCGTAATCCTAACCCTAACCCTATCCCTAAAACCTAACCCTAACCCTAACCCTAACTCTAACCCTAACCCTAATCTAACCCTAAACCCTAAACTCTAACACTAACCCTAACCCTAAAGACTAAACCCTAACTCTAACCCTAACCCTAACCCTAAACCCTAAACCCTAACCTTAACCCTAACCCTAAACCTAAACCGTAACCCTAACCCTAACCCTATCCCTAAAACCTAACCCTAACCCTAACCCTACCCCTAACCCTAACCTAACCCTAACCCTAACCCTAACACTGTGGCTAAACCTAACTCTGACACTTACCGTCTCTCTATCTTTAACTGTAACCCTCACCCTGTAACTAACCCTTTCCCTAAACCTAACCTTAACCATCAGCCAAAACCTAAACTTAACTATAACCCTAACACTAAACCTAACCATGTCTCAAACCCGAATCGTGTACCTAATCCTAACCATAACCTTAACCCTAACACTAAACCCGAAACCCTAACACTAACCCTAACCCTAAACCTAAACCCTAAACCCAAACCCTAACCCTAACGCTAACCCTAACCTTAAACACTAAACCCTAACCCTAACCCTAACCCTAACCCTAACCCTTACCCTGAACCCTAACACTATCCCTAACCCTAAAGCCTAAACCCTAACTCTAACCCTAACCCTAACCCTAAACCCTAAACCCTAACCTTAACCCTAACCCTAAACCTAAACCGTAACCCTAACCCTTACCCTATCCCTAAAACCTAACCCTAACCCTAACCCTAATCCTAACCCTAACTCTAACCCTAACCCTAACCCTAACCCTATCCCTAAACCCTAACCCTAAAATGTAAACACTAACCCTCCCCTATTCCTAACCCTAACCCTAACGCTAACCCTAAACCCTAACCTAACCTGATCCCTAACCCTAACACTGTCGCTAAACCTAACTCTGACCCTTACCGTCTCTCCAACCTTAACTCTAACCCTCACCCTGTCACTAACCCTGTCCCTAAACCTAAACTTAAGCATCAGACAAAACCTAAACTTAATATAACCCTAACACTAAACCTAACCATGTCTCAAACCCGAAACGTGTACCTAACCCTAACACTAACCTTAAACCTAACACTAAACCCGAAACCCTAACACTAACCCTAACCCTAAACCTAAACCCTAAACCCAAACCCTAACCCTAACGCTAACCCTAAACATAAACACTAAACCCTAACCCTAACCCTAACCCTAAACCCTAAACCCTAACACTAACCCTAACCCTAAAGCTTAAACCCTAACTCTAACCCTAACCCTAACCCTAAACCCTAAACCCTAACCTTCACCCTAACCCTAACCCTAAACCGTAACCCTAACCCTAACCCTATCCCTAAAACCTAACCCTAACCCTAACCCTAACCCTAACACTCAATTTGTAACTAACCCTGTCCCTAAACCTAACCTTAACCATCAGCCAAAACCTAAACTTAACCATAACCCTAACACTAAACCTAAACATGTCTCAAACCCTAATCGTGTACCTAACACTAACCCTAAACTTAATCTTAACCACGAAACCCGATGCCCTAACCCTAACCCTAACCCTAACCCTAACCCTAAACCTAACCATAACCCTAACACTAAACCTAAACATGTCTCAAACCCGAATCATATACCTAAGCCTAACCCTAAACTTAACCCTAACCCTAAACCCGAAACCCTAACCCTAACCCTAACCCTAACCCTAAACCATAAGCCCTAACTCTAAATCTAACCCTAACCCTAAAGCCTAAATCCTAACTCTAACCCTAAACCTAAACATAAACCGTAACCCTAACCCTAACCCTATCCCTAAAACCTAACCCTAACCCTAACCCTAACCTAACCTTAACCCTAACCCTAACACTGTCGCTAAACCTAACTCTGTACCTTACCGTCTCTCTAACTTTAACTCTAACCCTCACCCTGTAACTAACCCTGTCCCTAAACCTAACCTTAACCATCAGCCAAAACCTAAATTTAACCATAACCCTAACACTAAACCTAAACATGTCTCAAACCCGAATCGTGTACCTAACCCTAACCCTAACCCTAACCCTAACCCTAACCCTAACACTAACCCTAACCCTAAACCTAAACACTAAACCCAAACCCTAACCCTAACGCTAACCCTAACCATAAACACTAAACCCTAACACTAACCCTAACCCTAACACTAAACCCTAAACCCTAACACTAACCCTAACACTAAAGCCTAAACCCTAACTCTAACCCTAACCCTAACCCTAAACCCTAAACCCTAACCTTAACCCTAACCCTAAACCTAAACCATAACCCTAACCCTAACCCTATCCCTAAAACCTAACCCTAACCCTAACCCTAACTCTAACCCTAACCCTAACCCTAAAACTATCCCTAAACCCTAACCCTAAAATGTAAACACTAACCCTCCCCTATTCCTAACCCTAACCCTAACCCTAAACCTAAACCCTAACCTAAACTGCTCCCTAACCCTAACACTGTCGCTAAACCTAACTCTGACCCTTACCGTCTCTCCAACCTTAACTCTATCCCTCACCCTGTCACTAACCCTGTCCCTAAACCTAAACTTAAGCATCAGACAAAACCTAAACTTAATATAACTCTAACAGTAAACCTAACCATGTCCCAAACCCTAATCCTGTCCCTAACCCTAAAACTAATGCTAACCCTAACCCTAACCCTAACCCTAAACCCTAACCCTAGCCCTAACCCTAACCCTAACCTAACCCTAACCTAACCCTAACACTGTCGCTAAACCTAACTCTGATCCTTACCGTCTCTCTATCTTTAACTCTAACCCTCACCCTGTAACTAACCCTGTCCCTAAACCTAACCTTAACCATCAGCCAAAACCTAAACTTAACCATAACCCTAACACTAAACCTAACCATGTCTCAAACCCGAAACGTGTTCCTAACCCTAACCCTAACTTTAACCCTAACACTAAACCCGAAACCCTAACACTAACCCTAACCCTAAACCTAAACCCTAAACCCAAACCCTAACCCTAACGCTAACCCTAACCATAAACACTAAACCCTAAACCTAACCCTAACCCTAACCCTAACCCTAAACCCTAAACCCTAACACTAACCCTAACCCTAAAGACTAAACCCTAACTCTAACCCTAACCCTAACCCTAAACCCTAAACCCTAACCTTAACCCTAACCCTAAACCTAAACCGTAACCCTAACCCTAACCCTATCCCTAAAACCTAACCCTAACCCTAACCCTACCCCTAACCCTAAGCTAACCCTAACCCTAACCCTAACACTGTGGCTAAACCTAACTCTGACACTTACCGTCTCTCTATCTTTAACTGTAACCCTCACCCTGTAACTAACCCTTTCCCTAAACCTAACCTTAACCATCAGCCAAAACCTAAACTTAACTATAACCCTAACACTAAACCTAACCATGTCTCAAACCCGAATCGTGTACCTAACCCTAACCATAACCTTAACCCTAACACTAAACCCGAAACCCTAACACTAACCCTAACCCTAAACCTAAACCCTAAACCCAAACCCTAACCCTAACGCTAACCCTAACCTTAAACACTAAACCCTAACCCTAACCCTAACCCTAACCCTAACCCTTACCCTGAACCCTAACACTATCCCTAACCCTAAAGCCTAAACCCTAACTCTAACCCTAACCCTAACCCTAAACCCTAAACCCTAACCTTAACCCTAACCCTAAACCTAAACCGTAACCCTAACCCTTACCCTATCCCTAAAACCTAACCCTAACCCTAACCCTAACCCTAACTCTAACCCTAACCCTAACCCTAACCCTATCCCTAAACCCTAACCCTAAAATGTAAACACTAACCCTCCCCTATTCCTAACCCTAACCCTAACGCTAACCCTAAACCCTAACCTAACCTGATCCCTAACCCTAACACTGTCGCTAAACCTAACTCTGACCCTTACCGTCTCTCCAACCTTAACTCTAACCCTCACCCTGTCACTAACCCTGTCCCTAAACCTAAACTTAAGCATCAGACAAAACCTAAACTTAATATAACCCTAACACTAAACCTAACCATGTCTCAAACCCGAAACGTGTACCTAACCCTAACACTAACCTTAAACCTAACACTAACCCCGAAACCCTAACACTAACCCTAACCCTAAACCTAAACCCTAAACCCAAACCCTAACCCTAACGCTAACCCTAAACATAAACACTAAACCCTAACCCTAACCCTAACCCTAAACCCTAAACCCTAACACTAACCCTAACCCTAAAGCTTAAACCCTAACTCTAACCCTAACCCTAACCCTAAACCCTAAACCCTAACCTTCACCCTAACCCTAACCCTAAACCGTAACCCTAACCATAACCCTATCCCTAAAACCTAACCCTAACCCTAACCCTAACCCTAACACTCAACCTGTAACTAACCCTGTCCCTAAACCTAACCTTAACCATCAGCCAAAACCTAAACTTAACCATAACCCTAACACTAAACCTAAACATGTCTCAAACCCTAATCGTGTACCTAACACTAACCCTAAACTTAATCTTAACCACGAAACCCGATGCCCTAACCCTAACCCTAACCCTAACCCTAACCCTAAACCTAACCATAACCCTAACACTAAACCTAAACATGTCTCAAACCCGAATCATATACCTAAGCCTAACCCTAAACTTAACCCTAACCCTAAACCCGAAACCCTAACCCTAACCCTAACCCTAACCCTAAACCATAAGCCCTAACTCTAAATCTAACCCTAACCCTAAAGCCTAAATCCTAACTCTAACCCTAAACCTAAACATAAACCGTAACCCTAACCCTAACCCTATCCCTAAAACCTAACCCTAACCCTAACCCTAACCTAACCCTAACCCTAACCCTAACACTGTCGCTAAACCTAACTCTGTACCTTACCGTCTCTCTAACTTTAACTCTAACCCTCACCCTGTAACTAACCCTGTCCCTAAACCTAACCTTAACCATCAGCCAAAACCTAAACTTAACCATAACCCTAACACTAAACCTAAACATGTCTCAAACCCGAATCGTGTACCTAACCCTAACCCTAACCCTAACCCTAACCCTAACCCTAACACTAACCCTAACCCTAAACCTAAACACTAAACCCAAACCCTAACCCTAACGCTAACCCTAACCATAAACACTAAACCCTAACACTAACCCTAACCCTAACACTAAACCCTAAACCCTAACACTAACCCTAACACTAAAGCCTAAACCCTAACTCTAACCCTAACCCTAACCCTAAACCCTAAACCCTAACCTTAACCCTAACCCTAAACCTAAACCGTAACCCTAACCCTAACCCTATCCCTAAAATCTAACCCTAACCCTAACCCTAACTCTAACCCTAACCCTAACCCTAACACTATCCCTAAACCCTAACCCTAAAATGTAAACACTAACCCTCCCCTATTCCTAACCCTAACCCTAACCCTAAACCTAAACCCTAACCTAAACTGCTCCCTAACCCTAACACTGTCGCTAAACCTAACTCTGACCCTTACCGTCTCTCCAACCTTAACTCTATCCCTCACCCTGTCACTAACCCTGTCCCTAAACCTAAACTTAAGCATCAGACAAAACCTAAACTTAATATAACTCTAACAGTAAACCTAACCATGTCCCAAACCCTAATCCTGTCCCTAACCCTAAAACTAATGCTAACCCTAACCCTAACCCTAACCCTAAACCCTAACCCTAGCCCTAACCCTAACCCTAACCTAACCCTAACCTAACCCTAACACTGTCGCTAAACCTAACTCTGATCCTTACCGTCTCTCTATCTTTAACTCTAACCCTCACCCTGTAACTAACCCTGTCCCTAAACCTAACCTTAACCATCAGCCAAAACCTAAACTTAACTATAACCCTAACACTAAACCTAACCATGTCTCAAACCCGAAACGTGTACCTAACCCTAACCCTAACCTTAACCCTAACACTAAACCCGAAACCCTAACACTAACCCTAACCCTAAACCTAAACCCTAAACCCAAACCCTAACCCTAACGCTAACCCTAACCATAAACACTAAACCCTAAACCTAACCCTAACCCTAACCCTAACCCTAAACCCTAAACCCTAACACTAACCCTAACCCTAAAGACTAAACCCTAACTCTAACCCTAACCCTAACCCTAAACCCTAAACCCTAACCTTAACCCTAACCCTAAACCTAAACCGTAACCCTAACCATAACCCTATCCCTAAAACCTAACCCTAACCCTAACCCTACCCCTAACCCTAACCTAACCCTAACCCTAACCCTAACACTGTGGCTAAACCTAACTCTGACACTTACCGTCTCTCTATCTTTAACTGTAACCCTCACCCTGTAACTAACCCTTTCCCTAAACCTAACCTTAACCATCAGCCAAAACCTAAACTTAACTATAACCCTAACACTAAACCTAACCATGTCTCAAACCCGAATCGTGTACCTAACCCTAACCATAACCTTAACCCTAACACTAAACCCGAAACCCTAACACTAACCCTAACCCTAAACCTAAACCCTAAACCCAAACCCTAACCCTAACGCTAACCCTAACCTTAAACACTAAACCCTAAACCTAACCCTAACCCTAACCCTAACCCTAAACCCTAAACCCTAACACTATCCCTAACCCTAAAGCCTAAACCCTAACTCTAACCCTAACCCTAACCCTAAACCCTAAACCCTAACCTTAACCCTAACCCTAAACCTAAACCGTAACCCTAACCCTTACCCTATCCCTAAAACCTAACCCTAACCCTAACCCTAACCCTAACTCTAACCCTAACCCTAACCCTAACCCTATCCCTAAACCCTAACCCTAAAATGTAAACACTAACCCTCCCCTATTCCTAACCCTAACCCTAACGCTAACCCTAAACCCTAACCTAACCTGATCCCTAACCCTAACACTGTCGCTAAACCTAACTCTGACCCTTACCGTCTCTCCAACCTTAACTCTAACCCTCACCCTGTCACTAACCCTGTCTCTAAACCTAAACTTAAGCATCAGACAAAACCTAAACTTAATATAACCCTAACACTAAACCTAACCATGTCTCAAACCCGAAACGTGTACCTAACCCTAACACTAACCTTAAACCTAACACTAAACCCGAAACCCTAACACTAACCCTAACCCTAAACCTAAACCCTAAACCCAAACCCTAACCCTAACGCTAACCCTAAACATAAACACTAAACCCTAACCCTAACCCTAACCCTAAACCCTAAACCCTAACACTAACCCTAACCCTAAAGCTTAAACCCTAACTCTAACCCTAACCCTAACCCTAAACCCTAAACCCTAACCTTCACCCTAAACCTAAC
>CM063089.1:112962279-112984779 GCA_031876335.1 Hipposideros larvatus | reverse complement strand
CACTAACCCTAACCCTAACCCTATTCCTAAACCCTAACCCTAAAATGTAAACACTAACCCTCCCCTATTCCTAACCCTAACCCTAACCCTAACCCTAAACCCTAACCTAACCTGATCCCTAACACTAACACTGTCGCTAAACCTAACTCTGAACCTTACCGTCTCTCTAAACTTAACTCTAACCCTCACCCTGTCACTAAACCTGTCCCTAAAACTAACCTTAACCATCAGCCAAAACCAAAACTTAACTATAACCCTACACTAAACCTAACCATTTCACAAACCCTAATCCTGCCCCTAACCCTAACCCTATCCCTAACCCTAAACCCTAACCTAACCCTAACCCTAACCCTAACACTGTCGCTAAACCTAACTCTGACTCTTACCGTCTCTCTATCTTTAACTCTAACCCTCACCCTGTAACTAACCCTGTCCGTAAACCTAACCATAACCATCAGCCAAAACCTAAACTTAACTATAACCCTAACACTAAACCTAACCATGTCTCAAACCCTAATCGTGTACCTAACCCTAACCATAACCTTAAACCTAACACTAAACCCGAAACCCTAACACTAACCCTAACCCTAAACCTAAACCCTAAACCCAAACCCTAACCCTAACACTAACCCTAACCCTAACCCTAAACCCTAAACCCTAACACTATTCCTATCCCTAAAGCCTAAACCCTAACTCTAACCGTAACCCTAACCCTAAACCCTAAACCCTAACCTTAACCCTAACCCTAAACCTAAACCGTAACCCTAACCCTAACCCTATCCCTAAAACCTAACCCTAACCTAACCCTAACCCTAACCCTAAACCCAAACCCTAACCCTAACGCTAACCCTAACCTTAAACACTAAACCCTAACCCTAACCCTAACCCTAAACCCTAACCTAACCTGATCCCTAACCCTAACACTGTCGCTAAACCTAACTCTGACCCTTACGTCTCTCCAACCTTAACTCTAACCCTCACCCTGTCACTAACCCTGTTCCTAAACCTAAACTTAAGCATCAGACAAAACCTAAACTTAATATTACCCTAACAGTAAACCTAACCATGTCCCAAACCCTAATCCTGTCCCTAACCCTAACCCTAACACTTACCCTAACCCTAACACTAACCCAAACCCTAAACCTAAACACTAAACCCAAACCCTAACCCAAACGCTAACCCTAACCATAAACATAAACCCTAACCCTACCCCTAACCCTAACACTAAACCCTAAACCCTAACACTAACCCTAACCCTAAAGCCTAAACCCTAACTCTAACCCTAACCCTAACCCTAAACCCTAAACCGTAACCTTAACGCTACCCCTAAACCGAAACCGTAATCCTAACCCTAACCCTATCCCTAAAACCTAACCCTAACCCTAACCCTAACTCTAACCCTAAACCTAACCCTAACCCTAACCCTAACCCTAACACTAACCCTAACCCTAAACCTAAACACTAAACCCAAACCCTAACCCTAACGCTAACCCTAATCATAAACCCTAAACCCTAACCCTAACCCTAACCCTAACCCTAACACTAAACCCTAAACCCTAACACTAACCCTAACCCTAAAGTCTAAACACTAACCCTAACCCTAACCCTAACCCTAACCCTAATCCTGTCCCTAACCCTAAAACTAATGCTAACCCTAATCCTAACCTTAACCCTAACACTAAACCCGAAACCCTAACACTAACCCTAACCCTAAACCTAAACCCTAAACCCAAACCCTAACCCTAACGCTAACCCTAACCATAAACACTAAACCCTAAACCTAACCCTAACTCTAACCCTAACCCTAACCCTAAACCCTAAACCCTAACACTAACCCTAACCCTAAAGACTAAACCCTAACTCTAACCCTAACCCTAACCCTAAACCCTAAACCCTAACCTTAACCCTAACCCTAAACCTAAACCGTAACCCTAACCCTAACCCTATCCCTAAAACCTAACCCTAACCCTAACCCTACCCCTAACCCTAACCTAACCCTAACCCTAACCCTAACCCTAACACTATGGCTAAACCTAACTCTGACACGTACCGTCTCTCTATCTTTAACTGTAACCCTCAACCTGTAACTAACCCTGTCCCTAAACCTAACCTTAACCATCAGCCAAAACCTAAACTTAACTATAACCCTAACACTAAACCTAACCATGTCTCAAACCCGAATCGTGTACCTAACCTTAACCGTAACCTTAACCCTAACACTAAACCCGAAACCCTAACACTAACCCTAACCCTAAACCTACACCCTAAACCCAAACCCTAACCCTAACGCTAACCCTAACCTTAAACACTAAACCCTAAACCTAACCCTAACCCTAAACCTAACCCTAAACCCTAAACCCTAACACTATCCCTAACCCTAAAGCCTAAAGCCTAACTCTAACCCTAACCCTAACCCTAAACCCTAAACCCTAACCTTAACCCTAACCCTAAACCTAAACCGTAACCCTAACCCTTACCCTATCCCTAAAACCTAACCCTAACCCTAACCCTAACCCTAACTCTAACCCTAACCCTAACCCTAACCCTATCCCTAAACCCTAACCCTAAATGTAAACACTAACCCTCCCCTATTCCTAACCCTAACCCTAACGCTAACCCTAAACCCTAACCTAACCTGATCCCTAACCCTAACACTGTCGCTAAACCTAACTCTGACCCTTACCGTCTCTCCAACCTTAACTCTAACCCTCACCCTGTCACTAACCCTGTCCCTAAACCTAAACTTAAGCATCAGACAAAACCTAAACTTAATATAACCCTAACACTAAACCTAACCATGTCTCAAACCCGAAACGTGTACCTAACCCTAACACTAACCTTAACCCTAACACTAAACCCGAAACCCTAACACTAACCCTAACCCTAAACCTAAACCCTAAACCCAAACCCTAACCCTAACGCTAACCCTAAACATAAACACTAAACCCTAACCCTAACCCTAACCCTAACCCTAAACCCTAAACCCTAACACTAACCCTAACCCTAAAGCCTAAACCCTAACTCTAACCCTAACCCTAACCCTAAACCCTAAACCCTAACTTTCACCCTAACCCTAACCCTAAACCGTAACCCTAACCCTAACCCTATCCCTAAAACCTAACCCTAACCCTAACCCTAACCCTAACCCTAACACTCAACCTGTAACAAACCCTGTCCCTAAACCTAACCTTAACCATCAGCCAAAACCTAAACTTAACCATAACCCTAACACTAAACCTAAACATGTCTCAAACCCTAATCGTGTACCTAACACTAACCCTAAACTTAACCTTAACCCTAAACCCGAAACCCTAACCCTAACCCTAACCCTAACCCTAACCATAACCCTAACCATAACCCTAACACTAAACCTAAACATGTCTCAAACCCGAATCGTATACCTAAGCCTAACCCTAAACTTAACCCTAACCCTAAACCCGAAACCCTAACCCTAACCCTAACCCTAAACGATAAGCCCTAACTCTAAATCTAACCCTAACCCTAAAGCCTAAATCCTAACTCTAACCCTAACACTAACCCTAACACTAACCCTATTCCTAAACCCTAACCCTAAAATGTAAACACTAACCCTCCCCTATTCCTAACCCTAACCCTAACCCTAACCCTAAACCCTAACCTAACCTGATCCCTAACACTAACCCTGTCGCTAAACCTAACTCTGACCCTTACCGTCTCTCTAAACTTAACTCTAACCCTCACCCTGTCACTAAACCTGTCCCTAAAACTAACCTTAAACATCAGCCAAAACCAAAACTTAACTATAACCCTACACTAAACCTAACCATTTCCTAAACCCTAATCCTGCCCCTAACCCTAACCCTATCCCTAACCCTAAACCCTAACCTAACCCTAACCTAACTCTAACACTGTCGCTAAACCTAACTCTGACTCTTACCGTCTCTCTATCTTTAACTCTAACCCTCACCCTGTAACTAACCCTGTCCGTAAACCTAACCTTAACCATCAGCCAAAACCTAAACTTAACTATAACCCTAACACTAAACCTAACCATGTCTCAAACCCGAATCGTGTACCTAACCCTAACCATAACCTTAACCCTAACACTAAACCCGAAACCCTAACACTAACCCTAACCCTAAACCTAAACCCTAAACCCAAACCCTAACCCTAACACTAACCCTAACCTTAAACACTAAACCCTAACCCTAACCCTAACCCTAACCCTAACCCTAAACCCTAAACCCTAACACTATTCCTATCCCTAAAGCCTAAACCCTAACTCTAACCCTAACCCTAACCCTAAACCCTAAACCCTAACCTTAACCCTAACCCTAAACCTGAACCGTAACCCTAACCCTAACCCTATCCCTAAAACCTAACCCTAACCCAACCCTAACCCTAACCCTAAACCCAAACCCCAACCCTAACGCTAACCCTAAACTTAAACACTAAACCCTAACCCTAACCCTAACCCTAAACCCTAAACCCTAACACTATTCCTAACCCTAAAGCCTAAACCCTAACTCTAACCCTAACCATAACCCTAAACCCTAAACCCTAACCCTAACCCTAACCCTAACCCTAACCCTAACCCTAACCCTAACCCAAACCCTAACCCTAACCCTAACCCTAACCCTAACCCTAACCCTAACCCTAACTCTAACCCTAACCCTAACACTAACCCTATCCCTAAACCCTAACCCTAAAATGTAAACACTAACCCTCCCCTATTCCTAACCCTAACCCTAACCCTAACCCTAAACCCTAACCTAACCTGATCCCTAACCCTAACACTGTCGCTAAACCTAACTCTGACCCTTACGTCTCTCCAACCTTAACTCTAACCCTCACCCTGTCACTAACCCTGTTCCTAAACCTAAACTTAAGCATCAGACAAAACCTAAACTTAATATTACCATAACAGTAAACCTAACCATGTCCCAAAACCTAATCCTGTCCCTAACCCTAACCCTAACCCTTACCCTAACCCTAACACTAACCCAAACCCTAAACCTAAACACTAAACCCAAACCCTAACCCTAACGCTAACCCTAACCATAAACATAAACCCTAACACTACCCCTAACCCTAACACTAAACCCTAAACCCTAGAACTAACCCTAACCCTAAAGCCTACACCCTAACTCTAACCCTAACCCTAACCCTAAACCCTAAACCGTAACCTTAACGCTACCCCTAAACCTAAACCGTAATCCTAACCCTAACCCTATCCCTAAAACATAACCCTAACCCTAACCCTAACTCTAACCCTAACCCTAACCCTAACCCTAACCCTAACACTAACCCTAACCCTAAACCTAAACACTAAACCCAAACCCTAACCCTAACGCTAACCCTAATCATAAACCCTAAACCCTAACCCTAACCCTAACCCTAACCCTAACACTAAACCCTAAACCCTAACACTAACCCTAACCCTAAAGTCTAAACCCTAACCCTAACCCTAACCCTAACCCTAACCCTAATCCTGTCCCTAACCCTAAAACTAATGCTAACCCTAACCCTAACCCTAACCCTAACCCTAACCTAACCCTAACCATAACCTTAACACTGTCGCTAAACCTAACTCTGACCCTTACCGTCTATCTATTTTAACTCTAACCCTCACCCTGTAACTAACCCTGTTCCTAAACCTAACCTTAACCATCAGCCAAAACCTAAACTTAACTATAACCCTAACACCAAAACTAACCATGTCTCAAATCCGAAACATGTACCTAACCCTAACCCTAACCTTAACCCTAACCCTAACGCTAACCCTAACCATAAACACTAAACCCTAAACCTAACCCTAACCCTAACCCTAACCCAAAACCCTAAACCCTAACACTAACCCTAACCCTAAAGCCTAAACCCTAACTCTAACCCTAACCCTAACCCTAAACCCTAAACACTAACCTTAACCCTAACCCTAAACCTAAACCGTAACCCTAACCCTAACCCTATCCCTAAAACCTAACCCTAACCCTAACCCTAACCCTAACCCCATCCCTAAACCCTAACCCTAAAATATAAACACTAACCCTCCCCTATTCCTAACCCTAACCCTAACCCTAACCCTAAACCCTAACCTAACCTGATCCCTAACCCTAACACTGTCGCTAAACCTAACTCTGACCCTTACGTCTCTCCAACCTTAACTCTAACCCTCACCCTGTCACTAACCCTGTTCCTAAACCTAAACTTAAGCATCAGACAAAACCTAAACTTAATATTACCCTAACAGTAAACCTAACCATGTCCCAAACCCTAATCCTGTCCCTAACCCTAACCCTAACCCTTACCCTAACCCTAACACTAACCCAAACCCTAAACCTAAACACTAAACCCAAACCCTAACCCTAACGCTAACCCTAACCATAAACATAAACCCTAACCCTACCCCTAAACCTAACACTAAACCCTAAACCCTAACACTAACCCTAACCCTAAAGCCTAAACCCTAACTCTAACCCTAACCCTAACCCTAAACCCTAAATCGTAACCTTAACGCTACCCCTAAACCGAAACCGTAATCCTAACCATAACCCTATCCCTAAAACCTAACCCTAACCCTAACCCTAACTCTAACCCTAACCCTAACCCTAACCCTAACCCTAACCCTAACACTAACCCTAACCCTAAACCTAAACACTAAACCCAAACCCTAACCCTAACGCTAACCCTAATCATAAACCCTAAACCCTAACCCTAACCCTAACCCTAACCCTAACACTAAACCCTAAACCCTAACACTAACCCTAACCCTAAAGTCTAAACCCTAACCCTAACCCTAACCCTAACCCTAACCCTAATCCTGTCCCTAACCCTAAAACTAATGCTAACCCTAACCCTAACCCTAACCCTAAACCCTAAACCCTAAACTTAACACTAACCCTAAACCTAAACCGTAACCCTAACCCTAACCCTATCCCTAAAACCTAACCCTAACCCTAACCCTAACCCTAACCCTAACCTAACCCTAACCATAACCTTAACACTCTCGCTAAACCTAACTCTGACCCTTACCGTCTATCTATCTTTAACTCTAACCCTCACCCTGTAACTAACCCTGTCCCTAAACCTAACCTTAACCATCAGCCAAAACCTAAACTTAACTATAACCCTAACACCAAACCTAACCATGTCTCAAATCCGAAACATGTACCTACCCTAACCCTAACCTTAACCCTAATCCTAACGCTAAGCCTAACCATAAACACTAAACCCTAAACCTAACCCTAACCCTAACCCTAACCCAAAACCCTAAACCCTAACACTAACCCTAACCCTAAAGCCTAAACCCTAACTCTAACCCTAACCCTAACCCTAAACCCTAAACACTAACCTTAACCCTAACCCTAAACCTAAACCGTAACCCTAACCCTAACCCTATCCCTAAAACCTAACCCTAACCCTAACCCTAACCCTAACCCTAACGCTAACTCTAACCCTAACCCTAACCCTAACCCTATCCCTAAACCCTAACCCTAAAATATAAACACTAACCCTCCCCTATTCCTAACCCTAACCCTAACCCTAACCCTAAACCCTAACCTAACCTGATCCCTAACCCTAACACTGTCGCTAAACCTAACTCTGACCCTTACCGTTTCTCCAACCTTAACTCTAACCTCACCCAGTCACTAACCGTGTCCCTAAACATAAACTTAAGCATCAGACAAAACCTAAGCTTAATATTACCCTAACAGTAAACCTAACCATGTCCCAAACCCTAATCCTGTCCCTAACCCTAACCCTAACCCTAACCCTAACCCTAACACTAACCCTAACCCTAAACCTAAACACTAAACCCAAATCCTAACCCTAACGCTAACCCTAACCATAAACACTAAACCCTAACCCTAACCCTAACCCTAACCCTAAACCCTAAACCCTAACACTAACCCTAACCCTAAAACCTAAACCCTAACTCGAACCCTAACCCTAACCCTAACCCTTAAACCCTAAACTTAACCCTAACCCTAAACCTAAACCGTAACCCTAACCCTAACCCTATCCCTGAAACCTAACCCTAACCCTAACCCCAACCCTAACCCTAACCTAACCCTAACCTAACCCTAACACTGTCGCTAAACCTAACTCTGACCCTTACCGTCTCTCTATCTTTAACTCTAACCCTCACCCTGTAACTAACCCTGTCCCTAAACCTAACCTTAACCATCAGCCAAAACCTAAACTTAACTATAACCCTAACACTAAACCTAACCATGTCTCAAACCCGAAACGTGTACCTAACCCTAATCCTAACCTTAACCCTAACACTAAACCCGAAACCCTAACACTAACCCTAACCCTAAACCTAAACCCTAAACCCAAACCCTAACCCTAACGCTAACCCTAACCATAAACACTAAACCCTAAACCTAACCCTAACCCTAACCCTAACCCTAAACCCTAAACCCTAACACTAACCCTAACCCTAAAGACTAAACCCTAACTCGAACCCTAACCCTAACCCTAAACCCTAAACCCTAACCTTAACCCTAACCCTAAACCTAAACCGTAACCCTAACCCTAACCCTATCCCTAAAACCTAACCCTAACCCTAACCCTAACCCTACCCCTAACCCTAACCTAACCCTAACCCTAACCCTAACCCTAACTCTAACCCTAACCCTAACACTAACCCTATCCCTAAACCCTAACCCTAAAATGTAAACACTAACCCTCCCCTATTCCTAACCCTAACCCTAACGCTAACCCTAAACCCTAACCTAACCTGATCCCTAACCCTAACACTGTCGCTAAACCTAACTCTGACCCTTACCGTCTCTCCAACCTTAACTCTAACCCTCACCCTGTCACTAACCCTGTCCCTAAACCTAAACTTAAGCATCAGACAAAACCTAAACTTAATATAACCCTAACACTAAACCTAACCATGTCTCAAACCCGAAACGTGTACCTAACCCTAACACTAACCTTAAACCTAACACTAAACCCGAAACCCTAACACTAACCCTAACCCTAAACCTAAACCCTAAACCCAAACCCTAACCCTAACGCTAACCCTAAACATAAACACTAAACCCTAACCCTAACCCTAACCCTAAACCCTAAACCCTAACACTAACCCTAACCCTAAAGCTTAAACCCTAACTCTAACCCTAACCCTAACCCTAAACCCTAAACCCTAACCTTCACCCTAACCCTAACCCTAAACCGTAACCCTAACCCTAACCCTATCCCTAAAACCTAACCCTAACCCTAACCCTAACCCTAACACTCAACCTGTAACTAACCCTGTCCCTAAACCTAACCTTAACCATCAGCCAAAACCTAAACTTAACCATAACCCTAACACTAAACCTAAACATGTCTCAAACCCTAATCGTGTACCTAACACTAACCCTAAACTTAACCTTAACCCGAAACCCGAAACCCTAACCCTAACCCTAACCCTAACCCTAAACCTAACCATAACCCTAACACTAAACCTAAACATGTTTCAAACCCGAATCATATACCTAAGCCTAACCCTACACTTAACCCTAACCCTAAACCCGAAACCCTAACCCTAACCCTAACCCTAACCCTAAACCATAAGCCCTAACTCTAAATCTAACCCTAACCCTAAAGCCTAAATCCTAACTCTAACCCTAACACTAACCCTAACCCTAACCCTATTCCTAAACCCTAACCCTAAAATGTAAACACTAACCCTCCCCTATTCCTAACCCTAACCCTAACCCTAACCCTAAACCCTAACCTAACCTGATCCCTAACACTAACACTGTCGCTAAACCTAACTCTGAACCTTACCGTCTCTCTAAACTTAACTCTAACCCTCACCCTGTCACTAAACCTGTCCCTAAAACTAACCTTAACCATCAGCCAAAACCAAAACTTAACTATAACCCTACACTAAACCTAACCATTTCACAAACCCTAATCCTGCCCCTAACCCTAACCCTATCCCTAACCCTAAACCCTAACCTAACCCTAACCCTAACCCTAACACTGTCGCTAAACCTAACTCTGACTCTTACCATCTCTCTATCTTTAACTCTAACCCTCACCCTGTAACTAACCCTGTCCGTAAACCTAACCATAACCATCAGCCAAAACCTAAACTTAACTATAACCCTAACACTAAACCTAACCATGTCTCAAACCCTAATCGTGTACCTAACCCTAACCATAACCTTAAACCTAACACTAAACCCGAAACCCTAACACTAACCCTAACCCTAAACCTAAACCCTAAACCCAAACCCTAACCCTAACACTAACCCTAACCCTAACCCTAAACCCTAAACCCTAACACTATTCCTATCCCTAAAGCCTAAACCCTAACTCTAACCGTAACCCTAACCCTAAACCCTAAACCCTAACCTTAACCCTAACCCTAAACCTAAACCGTAACCCTAACCCTAACCCTATCCCTAAAACCTAACCCTAACCTAACCCTAACCCTAACCCTAAACCCAAACCCTAACCCTAACGCTAACCCTAACCTTAAACACTAAACCCTAACCCTAACCCTAACCCTAAACCCTAAACCCTAACACTATTCCTAACCCTAAAGCCTAAACGCTAACTCTAACCCTAACCATAACCCTAAACCCTAAACCCTAACCCTAACCCTAACCCTAACCCTAACCCTAACCCAAACCCTAACCCTAACCCTAACCCTAACCCTAACCCTAACCCTAACTCTAACCCTAACCCTAACACTAACCCTATCCCTAAACCCTAACCCTAAAATGTAAACACTAACCCTCCCCTATTCCTAACCCTAACCCTAACCCTAACCCTAAACCCTAACCTAACCTGATCCCTAACCCTAACACTGTCGCTAAACCTAACTCTGACCCTTACGTCTCTCCAACCTTAACTCTAACCCTCACCCTGTCACTAACCCTGTTCCTAAACCTAAACTTAAGCATCAGACAAAACCTAAACTTAATATTACCCTAACAGTAAACCTAACCATGTCCCAAACCCTAATCCTGTCCCTAACCCTAACCCTAACCCTTACCCTAACCCTAACACTAACCCAAACCCTAAACCTAAACACTAAACCCAAACCCTAACCCAAACGCTAACCCTAACCATAAACATAAACCCTAACCCTACCCCTAACCCTAACACTAAACCCTAAACCCTAACACTAACCCTAACCCTAAAGCCTAAACCCTAACTCTAACCCTAACCCTAACCCTAAACCCTAAACCGTAACCTTAACGCTACCCCTAAACCGAAACCGTAATCCTAACCCTAACCCTATCCCTAAAACCTAACCCTAACCCTAACCCTAACTCTAACCCTAAACCTAACCCTAACCCTAACCCTAACCCTAACACTAACCCTAACCCTAAACCTAAACACTAAACCCAAACCCTAACCCTAACGCTAACCCTAATCATAAACCCTAAACCCTAACCCTAACCCTAACCCTAACCCTAACACTAAACCCTAAACCCTAACACTAACCCTAACCCTAAAGTCTAAACACTAACCCTAACCCTAACCCTAACCCTAACCCTAATCCTGTCCCTAACCCTAAAACTAATGCTAACCCTAATCCTAACCTTAACCCTAACACTAAACCCGAAACCCTAACACTAACCCTAACCCTAAACCTAAACCCTAAACCCAAACCCTAACCCTAACGCTAACCCTAACCATAAACACTAAACCCTAAACCTAACCCTAACCCTAACCCTAACCCTAACCCTAAACCCTAAACCCTAACACTAACCCTAACCCTAAAGACTAAACCCTAACTCTAACCCTAACCCTAACCCTAAACCCTAAACCCTAACCTTAACCCTAACCCTAAACCTAAACCGTAACCCTAACCCTAACCCTATCCCTAAAACCTAACCCTAACCCTAACCCTACCCCTAACCCTAACCTAACCCTAACCCTAACCCTAACCCTAACACTATGGCTAAACCTAACTCTGACACTTACCGTCTCTCTATCTTTAACTGTAACCCTCAACCTGTAACTAACCCTGTCCCTAAACCTAACCTTAACCATCAGCCAAAACCTAAACTTAACTATAACCCTAACACTAAACCTAACCATGTCTCAAACCCGAATCGTGTACCTAACCTTAACCGTAACCTTAACCCTAACACTAAACCCGAAACCCTAACACTAACCCTAACCCTAAACCTACACCCTAAACCCAAACCCTAACCCTAACGCTAACCCTAACCTTAAACACTAAACCCTAAACCTAACCCTAACCCTAAACCTAACCCTAAACCCTAAACCCTAACACTATCCCTAACCCTAAAGCCTAAAGCCTAACTCTAACCCTAACCCTAACCCTAAACCCTAAACCCTAACCTTAACCCTAACCCTAAACCTAAACCGTAACCCTAACCCTTACCCTATCCCTAAAACCTAACCCTAACCCTAACCCTAACCCTAACTCTAACCCTAACCCTAACCCTAACCCTATCCCTAAACCCTAACCCTAAATGTAAACACTAACCCTCCCCTATTCCTAACCCTAACCCTAACGCTAACCCTAAACCCTAACCTAACCTGATCCCTAACCCTAACACTGTCGCTAAACCTAACTCTGACCCTTACCGTCTCTCCAACCTTAACTCTAACCCTCACCCTGTCACTAACCCTGTCCCTAAACCTAAACTTAAGCATCAGACAAAACCTAAACTTAATATAACCCTAACACTAAACCTAACCATGTCTCAAACCCGAAACGTGTACCTAACCCTAACACTAACCTTAACCCTAACACTAAAACCGAAACCCTAACACTAACCCTAACCCTAAACCTAAACCCTAAACCCAAACCCTAACCCTAACGCTAACCCTAAACATAAACACTAAACCCTAACCCTAACCCTAACCCTAACCCTAAACCCTAAACCCTAACACTAACCCTAACCCTAAAGCCTAAACCCTAACTCTAACCCTAACCCTAACCCTAAACCCTAAACCCTAACTTTCACCCTAACCCTAACCCTAAACCGTAACCCTAACCCTAACCCTATCCCTAAAACCTAACCCTAACCCTAACCCTAACCCTAACCCTAACACTCAACCTGTAACAAACCCTGTCCCTAAACCTAACCTTAACCATCAGCCAAAACCTAAACTTAACCATAACCCTAACACTAAACCTAAACATGTCTCAAACCCTAATCGTGTACCTAACACTAACCCTAAACTTAACCTTAACCCTAAACCCGAAACCCTAACCCTAACCCTAACCCTAACCCTAACCATAACCCTAACCATAACCCTAACACTAAACCTAAACATGTCTCAAACCCGAATCGTATACCTAAGCCTAACCCTAAACTTAACCCTAACCCTAAACCCGAAACCCTAACCCTAACCCTAACCCTAAACCATAAGCCCTAACTCTAAATCTAACCCTAACCCTAAAGCCTAAATCCTAACTCTAACCCTAACACTAACCCTAACACTAACCCTATTCCTAAACCCTAACCCTAAAATGTAAACACTAACCCTCCCCTATTCCTAACCCTAACCCTAACCCTAACCCTAAACCCTAACCTAACCTGATCCCTAACACTAACCCTGTCGCTAAACCTAACTCTGACCCTTACCGTCTCTCTAAACTTAACTCTAACCCTCACCCTGTCACTAAACCTGTCCCTAAAACTAACCTTAAACATCAGCCAAAACCAAAACTTAACTATAACCCTACACTAAACCAAACCATTTCCCAAACCCTAATCCTGCCCCTAACCCTAACCCTATCCCTAACCCTAAACCCTAACCTAACCCTAACCTAACTCTAACACTGTCGCTAAACCTAACTCTGACTCTTACCGTCTCTCTATCTTTAACTCTAACCCTCACCCTGTAACTAACCCTGTCCGTAAACCTAACCTTAACCATCAGCCAAAACCTAAACTTAACTATAACCCTAACACTAAACCTAACCATGTCTCAAACCCGAATCGTGTACGTAACCCTAACCATAACCTTAACCCTAACACTAAACCCGAAACCCTAACACTAACCCTAACCCTAAACCTAAACCCTAAACCCAAACCCTAACCCTAACACTAACCCTAACCTTAAACACTAAACCCTAACCCTAACCCTAACCCTAACCCTAACCCTAAACCCTAAACCCTAACACTATTCCTATCCCTAAAGCCTAAACCCTAACTCTAACCCTAACCCTAACCCTAAACCCTAAACCCTAACCTTAACCCTAACCCTAAACCTGAACCGTAACCCTAACCCTAACCCTATCCCTAAAACCTAACCCTAACCCAACCCTAACCCTAACCCTAAACCCAAACCCTAACCCTAACGCTAACCCTAAACTTAAACACTAAACCCTAACCCTAACCCTAACCCTAAACCCTAAACCCTAACACTATTCCTAACCCTAAAGCCTAAACCCTAACTCTAACCCTAACCATAACCCTAAACCCTAAACCCTAACCCTAACCCTAACCCTAACCCTAACCCTAACCCTAACCCTAACCCAAACCCTAACACTAACCCTAACCCTAACCCTAACCCTAACCCTAACTCTAACCCTAACCCTAACACTAACCCTATCCCTAAACCCTAACCCTAAAATGTAAACACTAACCCTACCCTATTCCTAACCCTAACCCTAACCCTAACCCTAAACCCTAACCTAACCTGATCCCTAACCCTAACACTGTCGCTAAACCTAACTCTGACCCTTACGTCTCTCCAACCTTAACTCTAACCCTCACCCTGTCACTAACCCTGTTCCTAAACCTAAACTTAAGCATCAGACAAAACCTAAACTTAATATTACCATAACAGTAAACCTAACCATGTCCCAAAACCTAATCCTGTCCCTAACCCTAACCCTAACCCTTACCCTAACCCTAACACTAACCCAAACCCTAAACCTAAACACTAAACCCAAACCCTAACCCTAACGCTAACCCTAACCATAAACATAAACCCTAACCCTACCCCTAACCCTAACACTAAACCCTAAACCCTAACACTAACCCTAACCCTAAAGCCTACACCCTAACTCTAACCCTAACCCTAACCCTAAACCCTAAACCGTAACCTTAACGCTACCCCTAAACCTAAACCGTAATCCTAACCCTAACCCTATCCCTAAAACATAACCCTAACCCTAACCCTAACTCTAACCCTAACCCTAACCCTAACCCTAACCCTAACACTAACCCTAACCCTAAACCTAAACACTAAACCCAAACCCTAACCCTAACGCTAACCCTAATCATAAACCCTAAACCCTAACCCTAACCCTAACCCTAACCCTAACACTAAACCCTAAACCCTAACACTAACCCTAACCCTAAAGTCTAAACCCTAACCCTAACCCTAACCCTAACCCTAACCCTAATCCTGTCCCTAACCCTAAAACTAATGCTAACCCTAACCCTAACCCTAACCCTAACCCTAACCTAACCCTAACCATAACCTTAACACTGTCGCTAAACCTAACTCTGACCCTTACCGTCTATCTATTTTAACTCTAACCCTCACCCTGTAACTAACCCTGTTCCTAAACCTAACCTTAACCATCAGCCAAAACCTAAACTTAACTATAACCCTAACACCAAAACTAACCATGTCTCAAATCCGAAACATGTACCTAACCCTAACCCTAACCTTAACCCTAACCCTAACGCTAACCCTAACCATAAACACTAAACCCTAAACCTAACCCTAACCCTAACCCTAACCCAAAACCCTAAACCCTAACACTAACCCTAACCCTAAAGCCTAAACCCTAACTCTAACCCTAACCCTAACCCTAAACCCTAAACACTAACCTTAACCCAAACCCTAAACCTAAACCGTAACCCTAACCCTAACCCTATCCCTAAAACCTAACCCTAACCCTAACCCTAACCCTAACCCCATCCCTAAACCCTAACCCTAAAATATAAACACTAACCCTCCCCTATTCCTAACCCTAACCCTAACCCTAAACCCTAACCTAACCTGATCCCTAACCCTAACACTGTCGCTAAACCTAACTCTGACCCTTACGTCTCTCCAACCTTAACTCTAACCCTCACCCTGTCACTAACCCTGTTCCTAAACCTAAACTTAAGCATCAGACAAAACCTAAACTTAATATTACCCTAACAGTAAACCTAACCATGTCCCAAACCCTAATCCTGTCCCTAACCCTAACCCTAACCCTTACCCTAACCCTAACACTAACCCAAACCCTAAACCTAAATACTAAACCCAAACCCTAACCCTAACGCTAACCCTAACCATAAACATAAACCCTAACCCTACCCCTAAACCTAACACTAAACCCTAAACCCTAACACTAACCCTAACCCTAAAGCCTAAACCCTAACTCTAACCCTAACCCTAACCCTAAACCCTAAATCGTAACCTTAACGCTACCCCTAAACCGAAACCGTAATCCTAACCATAACCCTATCCCTAAAACCTAACCCTAACCCTAACCCTAACTCTAACCCTAACCCTAACCCTAACCCTAACCCTAACCCTAACACTAACCCTAACCCTAAACCTAAACACTAAACCCAAACCCTAACCCTAACGCTAACCCTAATCATAAACCCTAAACCCTAACCCTAACCCTAACCCTAACCCTAACACTAAACCCTAAACCCTAACACTAACCCTAACCCTAAAGTCTAAACCCTAACCCTAACCCTAACCCTAACCCTAACCCTAATCCTGTCCCTAACCCTAAAACTAATGCTAACCCTAACCCTAACCCTAACCCTAAACCCTAAACCCTAAACTTAACACTAACCCTAAACCTAAACCGTAACCCTAACCCTAACCCTATCCCTAAAACCTAACCCTAACCCTAACCCTAACCCTAACCCTAACCTAACCCTAACCATAACCTTAACACTCTCGCTAAACCTAACTCTGACCCTTACCGTCTATCTATCTTTAACTCTAACCCTCACCCTGTAACTAACCCTGTCCCTAAACCTAACCTTAACCATCAGCCAAAACCTAAACTTAACTATAACCCTAACACCAAACCTAACCATGTCTCAAATCCGAAACATGTACCTACCCTAACCCTAACCTTAACCCTAACCCTAACGCTAACCCTAACCATAAACACTAAACCCTAAACCTAACCCTAACCCTAACCCTAACCCAAAACCCTAAACCCTAACACTAACCCTAACCCTAAAGCCTAAACCCTAACTCTAACCCTAACCCTAACCCTAAACCCTAAACACTAACCTTAACCCTAACCCTAAACCTAAACCGTAACCCTAACCCTAACCCTATCCCTAAAACCTAACCCTAACCCTAACCCTAACCCTAACCCTAACCCTAACTCTAACCCTAACCCTAACCCTAACCCTATCCCTAAACCCTAACCCTAAAATATAAACACTAACCCTCCCCTATTCCTAACCATAACCCTAACCCTAACCCTAAACCCTAACCAAACCTGATCCCTAACCCTAACACTGTCGCTAAACCTAACTCTGACCCTTACCGTTTCTCCAACCTTAACTCTAACCTCACCCAGTCACTAACCGTGTCCCTAAACATAAACTTAAGCATCAGACAAAACCTAAGCTTAATATTACCCTAACAGTAAACCTAACCATGTCCCAAACCCTAATCCTGTCCCTAACCCTAACCCTAACCCTAACCCTAACCCTAACACTAACCCTAACCCTAAACCTAAACACTAAACCCAAATCCTAACCCTAACGCTAACCCTAACCATAAACACTAAACCCTAACCCTAACCCTAACCCTAAACCCTAAACCCTAACACTAACCCTAACCCTAAAACCTAAACCCTAACTCGAACCCTAACCCTAACCCTAACCCTTAAACCCTAAACTTAACCCTAACCCTAAACCTAAACCGTAACCCTAACCCTAACCCTATCCCTGAAACCTAACCCTAACCCTAACCCCAACCCTAACCCTAACCTAACCCTAACCTAACCCTAACACTGTCGCTAAACCTAACTCTGACCCTTACCGTCTCTCTATCTTTAACTCTAACCCTCACCCTGTAACTAACCCTGTCCCTAAACCTAACCTTAACCATCAGCCAAAACCTAAACTTAACTATAACCCTAACACTAAACCTAACCATGTCTCAAACCCGAAACGTGTACCTAACCCTAATCCTAACCTTAACCCTAACACTAAACCCGAAACCCTAACACTAACCCTAACCCTAAACCTAAACCCTAAACCCAAACCCTAACCCTAACGCTAACCCTAACCATAAACACTAAACCCTAAACCTAACCCTAACCCTAACCCTAACCCTAAACCCTAAACCCTAACACTAACCCTAACCCTAAAGACTAAACCATAACTCGAATCCTAACCCTAACCCTAAACCCTAAACCCTAACCTTAACCCTAACCCTAAACCTAAACCGTAACCCTAACCCTAACCCTATCCCTAAAACCTAACCCTAACCCTAACCTAACCCTAACCCTAACCCTAACACTGTGGCTAAACCTAACTCTGACACTTACCGTCTCTCTATCTTTAACTGTAACCCTCACCCTGTAACTAACCCTGTCCCTAAACCTAACCTTAACCATCAGCCAAAACCTGAACTTAACTATAACCCTAACACTAAACCTAACCATGTCTCAAACCCGAATCGTGTACCTAACCCTAACCGTAACCTTAACCCTAACACTAAACCCGAAACCCTAACACTAACCCTAACCCTAAACCTACACCCTAAACCCAAACCCTAACCCTAACGCTAACCCTAACCTTAAACACTAAACCCTAAACCTAACCCTAACCCTAAACCTAACCCTAAACCCTAAACCCTAACACTATCCCTAACCCTAAAGCCTAAAGCCTAACTCTAACCCTAACCCTAACACTAAACCCTAAACCCTAACCTTAACCCTAACCCTAAACCTAAACCGTAACCCTAGCACTAACCCTATCCCTAAACCCTAACCCTAAAATGTAAACACTAACCCTCCCCTATTCCTAACCCTAACCCTAACGCTAACCCTAAACCCTAACCTAACCTGATCCCTAACCCTAACACTGTCGCTAAACCTAACTCTGACCCTTACGTCTCTCCAACCTTAACTCTAACCCTCACCCTGTCACTAACCCTGTTCCTAAACCTAAACTTAAGCATCAGACAAA
The DNA here is from genome assembly GCA_031876335.1 of Hipposideros larvatus. Lineage (NCBI taxonomy): Eukaryota > Metazoa > Chordata > Mammalia > Chiroptera > Hipposideridae > Hipposideros > Hipposideros larvatus. The sequence goes on along the minus strand of CM063089.1, from coordinate 112,965,670 downwards.
ACCTAAACTTAATATTACCCTAACAGTAAACCTAACCATGTCCCAAACCCTAATCCTGTCCCTAACCCTAACCCTAACCCTTACCCTAACCCTAACACTAACCCAAACCCTAAACCTAAACACTAAACCCAAACCCTAACCCAAACGCTAACCCTAACCATAAACATAAACCCTAACCCTACCCCTAACCCTAACACTAAACCCTAAACCCTAACACTAACCCTAACCCTAAAGCCTAAACCCTAACTCTAACCCTAACCCTAACCCTAAACCCTAAACCGTAACCTTAACGCTACCCCTAAACCGAAACCGTAATCCTAACCCTAACCCTATCCCTAAAACCTAACCCTAACCCTAACCCTAACTCTAACCCTAAACCTAACCCTAACCCTAACCCTAACCCTAACACTAACCCTAACCCTAAACCTAAACACTAAACCCAAACCCTAACCCTAACGCTAACCCTAATCATAAACCCTAAACCCTAACCCTAACCCTAACCATAACCCTAACACTAAACCCTAAACCCTAACACTAACCCTAACCCTAAAGTCTAAACACTAACCCTAACCCTAACCCTAACCCTAACCCTAATCCTGTCCCTAACCCTAAAACTAATGCTAACCCTAATCCTAACCTTAACCCTAACACTAAACCCGAAACCCTAACACTAACCCTAACCCTAAACCTAAACCCTAAACCCAAACCCTAACCCTAACGCTAACCCTAACCATAAACACTAAACCCTAAACCTAACCCTAACCCTAACCCTAACCCTAACCCTAAACCCTAAACCCTAACACTAACCCTAACCCTAAAGACTAAACCCTAACTCTAACCCTAACCCTAACCCTAAACCCTAAACCCTAACCTTAACCCTAACCCTAAACCTAAACCTTAACCCTAACCCTAACCCTATCCCTAAAACCTAACCCTAACCCTAACCCTACCCCTAACCCTAACCTAACCCTAACCCTAACCCTAACCCTAACACTGTGGCTAAACCTAACTCTGACACTTACCGTCTCTCTATCTTTAACTGTAACCCTCAACCTGTAACTAACCCTGTCCCTAAACCTAACCTTAACCATCAGCCAAAACCTAAACTTAACTATAACCCTAACACTAAACCTAACCATGTCTCAAACCCGAATCGTGTACCTAACCCTAACCGTAACCTTAACCCTAACACTAAACCCGAAACCCTAACACTAACCCTAACCCTAAACCTACACCCTAAACCCAAACCCTAACCCTAACGCTAACCCTAACCTTAAACACTAAACCCTAAACCTAACCCTAACCCTAAACCTAACCCTAAACCCTAAACCCTAACACTATCCCTAACCCTAAAGCCTAAAGCCTAACTCTAACCATAACCCTAACCCTAAACCCTAAACCCTAACCTTAACCCTAACCCTAAACCTAAACCGTAACCCTAACCCTTACCCTATCCCTAAAACCTAACCCTAACCCTAACCCTAACTCTAACCCTAACCCTAACCCTAACCCTATCCCTAAACCCTAACCCTAAATGTAAACACTAACCCTCCCCTATTCCTAACCCTAACCCTAACGCTAACCCTAAACCCTAACCTAACCTGATCCCTAACCCTAACACTGTCGCTAAACCTAACTCTGACCCTTACCGTCTCTCCAACCTTAACTCTAACCCTCACCCTGTCACTAACCCTGTCCCTAAACCTAAACTTAAGCATCAGACAAAACCTAAACTTAATATAACCCTAACACTAAACCTAACCATGTCTCAAACCCGAAACGTGTACCTAACCCTAACACTAACCTTAACCCTAACACTAAAACCGAAACCCTAACACTAACCCTAACCCTAAACCTAAACCCTAAACCCAAACCCTAACCCTAACGCTAACCCTAAACATAAACACTAAACCCTAACCCTAACCCTAACCCTAACCCTAAACCCTAAACCCTAACACTAACCCTAACCCTAAAGCCTAAACCCTAACTCTAACCCTAACCCTAACCCTAAACCCTAAACCCTAACTTTCACCCTAACCCTAACCCTAAACAGTAACCCTAACCCTAACCCTATCCCTAAAACCTAACCCTAACCCTAACCCTAACCCTTACCCTAACACTCAACCTGTAACAAACCCTGTCCCTAAACCTAACCTTAACCATCAGCCAAAACCTAAACTTAACCATAACCCTAACACTAAACCTAAACATGTCTCAAACCCTAATCGTGTACCTAACACTAACCCTAAACTTAACCTTAACCCTAAACCCGAAACCCTAACCCTAACCCTAACCCTAACCCTAACCATAACCCTAACCATAACCCTAACACTAAACCTAAACATGTCTCAAACCCGAATCGTATACCTAAGACTAACCCTAAACTTAACCCTAACCCTAAACCCGAAACCCTAACCCTAATCCTAACCCTAAACCATAAGCCCTAACTCTAAATCTAACCCTAACCCTAAAGCCTAAATCCTAACTCTAACCCTAACACTAACCCTAACACTAACCCTATTCCTAAACACTAACCCTAAAATGTAAACACTAACCCTCCCCTATTCCTAACCCTAACCCTAACCCTAACCCTAAACCCTAACCTAACCTGATCCCTAACACTAACCCTGTCGCTAAACCTAACTCTGACCCTTACCGTCTCTCTAAACTTAACTCTAACCCTCACCCTGTCACTAAACCTGTCCCTAAAACTAACCTTAAACATCAGCCAAAACCAAAACTTAACTATAACCCTACACTAAACCTAACCATTTCCCAAACCCTAATCCTGCCCCTAACCCTAACCCTATCCCTAACCCTAAACCCTAACCTAACCCTAACCCTAACTCTAACACTGTCGCTAAACCTAACTGACTCTTACCGTCTCTCTATCTTTAACTCTAACCCTCACCCTGTAACTAACCCTGTCCGTAAACCTAACCTTAACCATCAGCCAAAACCTAAACTTAACTATAACCCTAACACTAAACCTAACCATGTCTCAAACCCGAATCGTGTACCTAACCCTAACCATAACCTTAACCCTAACACTAAACCCGAAACCCTAACACTAACCCTAACCCTAAACCTAAACCCTAAACCCAAACCCTAACCCTAACACTAACCCTAACCTTAAACACTAAACCCTAACCCTAACCCTAACCCTAACCCTAACCCTAAACCCTAAACCCTAACACTATTCCTATCCCTAAAGCCTAAACCCTAAGTCTAACCCTAACCCTAACCCTAAACCCTAAACCCTAACCTTAACCCTAACCCTAAACCTGAACCGTAACCCTAACCCTAACCCTATCCCTAAAACCTAACCCTAACCCAACCCTAACCCTAACCCTAAACCCAAACCCTAACCCTAACGCTAACCCTAAACTTA
>CM063089.1:112899779-112959779 GCA_031876335.1 Hipposideros larvatus | reverse complement strand
ACACTAACCCTAACCCTAAACCTAAACCCTTAACCCAAACCCTAACCCTAACGCTAACCCTAACCTTAAACACTAAACCCTAACCCTAACCCTAACCCTAACCCTAACCCTAACCCTTACCCTGAACCCTAAACCCTAACACTATCCCTAACCCTAAAGCCTAAACCCTAACTCTAACCCTAACCCTAACCCTAAACCCTAAACCCTAACCTTATCCCTAACCCTAAACCTAAACCGTAACCCTAACCCTAACCCTATCCCTAAAACCTAACCCTAACCCTAACACTAACCCTAACTCTAACCCTAACCCTAACCCTAACCCTATCCCTAAACCCTAACCCTAAAATGTAAACACTAACCCTCCCCTATTCCTAACCCTAACCCTAACGCTAACCCTAAACCCTAACCTAACCTGATCCCTAACCCTAACACTGTCGCTAAACCTAACTCTGACCCTTACCGTCTCTACAACCTTAACTCTAACCCTCACCCTGTCACTAACCCTGTCCCTAAACCTAAACTTAAGCATCAGACAAAACCTAAACTTAATATAACCCTAACACTAAACCTAACCATGTCTCAAACCCGAAACGTGTACCTAACCCTAACACTAACCTTAACCCTAACACTAAACCCGAAACCCTAACAATAACCCTAACCCTAAACCTAAACCCTAAACCCAAACCCTAACCCTAACCCTAACACTAAACCCTAAACCCTAACCTTAACCCTAACCCTAACCCTAAACCGTAACCCTAACCCTAACCCTATCCCTAAAACCTAACCCTAACCCTAACCCTAACCCTAACCCTAACACTCAACCTGTATCTAACCCTGTCCCTAAACCTAAACTTAACCATCAGCCAAAACCTAAACTTAACCATAACCCTAACACTAAACCTAAACATGTCTCAAACCCGAATCGTGTACCTAACACTAACCCTAAACTTAACCTTAACTCTAAACCCGAAACCCTAACCCTAACCCTAACCCTAACCCTAACCCTAACCCTAACCATAACCCTAACACTAAACCTAAACATGTCTCAAACCCGAATCGTATACCTAAGCCTAACCCTAAACTTAACCCTAACCCTAAACCCGAAACCCTAACCCTAACCCTAACCCTAACCCTAAACCATAAGCCCTAACTCTAAATCTAACCCTAACCCTAAAGCCTAAATCCTAACTCTAACCCTAACCCTAACACTAACCCTAACCCTATTCCTAAACCCTAAGCCTAAAATGTAAACACTAACCCTCCCCTATTCCTAACCCTAACCCTAACCCTAACCCTAAACCCTAACCTAACCTGATCCCTAACACTAACACTGTCGCTAAACCTAACTCTGACCCTTACCGTCTCCCTAAACTTAACTCTAACCCTCACCCTGTCACTAAACCTGTCCATAAAACTAACCTTAAACATCAGCCAAAACCAAAACTTAACTATAACCCTACACTAAACCTAACCATTTCCCAAACCCTAATCCTGCCCCTAACCCTAACCCTAACCCTAAACCTAACCCTAACCCTAACCCTATCCCTAAAACCTAACCCTAACCCTAACTCTAACACTAACCCTAACTCTAACCCTCACCCTAACCCTAAACCTAAACCTAAACCGTAACCCTAAAATGTAAACACTAACCCTCCCTATTCCTAACCCTAACCCTAACGCTAACCCTAAACCCTAAACTAACCTGATCCCTAACCCTAACACTGTCGCTAAACCTAACTCTGACCCTTACCGTCTCTCCAACCTTAACTCTAACTCTCACCCTGTCACTAACCCTGTCCCTAAACCTAAACTTAAGCATCAGACAAAACCTAAACTTAATATAACCCTAACAGTAAACCTAACCATGTCCCAAACCCTAATCCTGCCCCTAACCCTAACCCTAACCATAACCCTAACCCTAAATCCTAAACCCTAACACTAACCCTTACCCTAAACCCTAACTCTAACCCTAACCCTTACCTAACCCTAACCCTAACCCTAACCCTAAACCCTAAAACCTAACCTTAACCCTAACCCTAAACCTAAACCGTAACCCTAACCCTAACCCTATCCCTAAAACCTAACCCTAACCCTAACCCTAACCTAACCCTAACCCTAAGCCTAACACTGTCGCTAAACCTAACTCTGTACCTTACCGTCTCTCTAACTTTAACTCTAACCCTCACCCTGTAACTAACCCTGTCCCTAAACCTAACCTTAACCATCAGTCAAAACCTAAACTTCACCATAACCCTAACACTAAACCTAAACATGTCTCAAACCCGAATCGTGTACCTAACCCTAACCCTAACCCTAACCCTAACCCTAACACTAACCCTAACCCTAAACCTAAACACTAAACCCAAACCGTAACCCTAACGCTAACCCTAACCATAAACACTAAACCCTAACACTAACCCTAACCCTAACACTAAACCCTAAACCCTAACACTAACCCTAACACTAAAGCCTAAACCCTAACTCTAACCCTAACCCTAACCCTAAACCCTAAACCCTAACCTTAACCCTAACCCTATCCCTAAAACCTAACCCTAAGCCTAACCCTAACTCTAACCCTAACCCTAACCCTAACCCTATCCCTAAACCCTAACCCTAAAATGTAAACACTAACCCTCCCCTATTCCTAACCCTAACCCTAACCCTAAACCTAAACCCTAACCTAACCTGATCCCTAACCCTAACACTGTCGCTAAACCTAACTCTGACCCTTACCGTCTCTCCAACCTTAACTCTAACCCTCACCCTGTCACTAACCCTGTCCCTAAACCTAAACTTAAGCATCAGACAAAACCTAAACTTAATATAACCCTAAAGGTAAACCTAACCATGTCCCAAACCCTAATCCTGTCCATAATCCTAAAACTAATGCTAACCCTAACCATAACCCTAACCCTAAACCCTAAACCCTAACCTTAACCCTAACCCCTAACCTAAACCGTAACCTTAACCCTAACCCTATCCCTAAAACCTAACCCTAATCCTAACCCTAACCCTAACCCTAACCTAACCCTAACCTAACCCTAACACTGTCGCTAAACCTAACTCTGACCCTTACCGTCTCTCTATCTTTAACTCTAACCCTCACCCTGTAACTAACCCTGTCCCTAAACCTAACCTTAACCATCAGCCAAAACCTAAACTTAACCATAACCCTAACACTAAACCTAAACATGTCTCAAACCCGAATCGTGTACCTAAAACTAACCCTAAACTTAACCCTAACCCTAAACCCGAAACCCTAACCCTAACCCTAACCCTAACCCTAAACCGTAAGCCCTAACTCTAACCCTAACCCTATCCCTAAAGCCTAAATCCTAACTCTAACCCTAACCCTAACCCTAACCCTAACCCTATCCCTAAACCCTAACACTATCCCTAACCCTAAAGCCTAAACCCTAACTCTAACCCTAACCCTAACCCTAACCCTAAACCCTAAACCCTAACCTTAACCCTAACCCTAAACCTAAACTGTAACCCTATCCCTAACCCTATCCCTAAAACCTAACCCTAACCCTAACCCTAACCCTAACCCTAACTCTAACCCTAACCCTAACCCTAACCCTATCCCTAAACCCTAACCCTAAAATGTAAACACTAACCCTCCCCTATTCCTAACCCTAACCCTAACGCTACCCCTAAACCCTAACCTAACCTGATCCCTAACCCTAACACTGTCGCTAAACCTAACTCTGACCCTTACCGTCTCTCCAACCTTAACTCTAACCCTCACCCTGTCACTAACCCTGTCCCTAAACCTAAACTTAAGCATCAGACAAAACCTAAACTTAATATAACCCTAACAGTAAACCTAACCATGTCCCAAACCCTAATCCTGTCCCTAAACCTAAAACTAATGCTAACCCTAACCCTAACCCTAACCCTAAACCCTAAACGCTAACCTTAACCCTAACCCTAAACCTAAACCGTAACCCTAACCCTAACCCTATCCCTAAAACCTAACCCTAACCCTAACCCTAACTCTAACCCTAACCCTAACCCTATCCCTAAACCCTAACCCTAAAATGTAAACACTAACCCTCCCCTATTCCTAACCCTAACCCTAACCCTAACCCTAAACCCTAACCTAACCTGATCCCTAACCCTAACACTGTCGCTAAACCTAACTCTGACCCTTACCGTCTCTCCAAACTTAACTCTAACCCTCACCCTGTCACTAAACCTGTCCCTAAACCTAAACTTAAGCATCAGACCAAACCTAAACTTAATATAACCCTAACAGTAAACCTAACCATGTCCCAAACCCTAATCCTGTCCCTAACCCTAAAACTAATGCTAACCATAACCCTAACCCTAACCCTAAACCCTAAACCCTAACCTTAAACCTAACCCTAAACCTAAACCGTAACCCTAACCCTAACCCTATCCCTAAAACCTAACCCTAACACTAACCTTAACCCTAACACTAACCCTAACCCTAAACCTAAACCCTAAACCCAAACCCTAACCCTAACGCTAACCCTAAACATAAACACTAAACCCTAACCCTAACCCTAACCCTAAACCTAAACCTAAACCCTAAACCCAAACCCTAACCCTAACCCTAACCCTAAACCCTAAACGCTAACACTAACCCTAACCCTAAAGGCTAAACCCTAACTCTAACCCTAACTTTAACCCTAAACCATAAACCCTATCCTTAACCCTAACCCTAACCCTAAACCGTAACCCTAACACTAACCCTATCCCTAAAACCTAACCCTAACCCTAACCCTTACCCTAACCCTAACACTCACCCTGTAACTAACCCTGTCCCTAAACGTAACCTTAACCATCAGCCAAAACCTAAACTTAACCATAACCCTAACACTAAACCTAAACATGTCTCAAACCCGAATCGTGTACCTAACACTAACCCTAAACTTAACCTTAACCCTAAACCCGAAACCCTAACCCTAACCCTAACCATAACCCTAACCATAAACCTAACACTAAACCTAAACATGTCTCAAACCCGAATCGTATACCTAAACCTAACCCTAAACTTAACCCTAACCCTAAACCCGAAACCCTAACCCTAACCCTAACCCTAACCCTAAACCATAAGCCCTAACTCTAACTCTAACCCTAACCCTAAAGCCTAAATCCTAACTCTAACCCTAACCCTAACTTTAACCCTAACCCTAAACCTAAACCGTAACCCTAACCCTAACCCTGTCCCTAAAACCTAACCCTAACCCTAACCCTAACTCTAACTCTAACCCTAACCCTAACCCTAACCCTATCCCTAAACCCTAACCCTAAAATGTAAACACTAACCCTCCCCTATTCCTAACCCTAACCCTAACCCTAACCCTAAACTCTAACCTAACCTGATCCCTAACACTAACACTGTCGCTAAACCTAACTCTGACCCTTACCGTCTCTCCAACCTTAACTCTAACCCTCACCCTGTCACTAACCCTGTCCCTAAACCTAAACTTAAGCATCAGACAAAACCTAAACTTAATATAACCCTAACAGTAAACCTAACCATGTCCCAAACCCTAATCCTGTCCCTAACCCTAAACCTAATGCTAACCCTAACCCTAACCCTAACTCTAAACCCTAAACCTTAAACTTAACCCTAAACCTAAACCTAAACCGTAACCCTAACCCTAACCCTATCCCTAAAACCTAACCCTAACCCTAACCCTAACCCTAACCCTAACCTAACCCTAACCCTAACCCTAACACTGTCGCTAAACCTAACTCTGTACCTTACCGTCTCTCTAACTTTAACTCTAACCCTCACCCTGTAACTAACCCTGTCCCTAAACCTAACCTTAACCATCAGCCAAAACCTAAACTTAACCATAACCCTAACACTAAACCTAAACATGTCTCAAACCCGAATCGTGTACCTAAAACTAACCCTAAACTTTACCCTAACCCTAAACACGAAACCCTAACCCTAACCCTAACCCTAACCCTAAACCGTAAGCCCTAACTCTAACCCTAACCCTATCCCTAAAGCCTAAATCCTAACTCTAACCCTAACCCTAACCCTAACACTAACCCTATCCCTAAACCCTAACCCTAAAATGTAAACACTAACCCTCCCTATTCCTAACCCTAACCCTAACACTAACCCTAAACCCTAACCTAACCTGATCCCTAACCCTAACACTGTAGCTAAACCTAACTCTGAACCTTACCGTCTCTCCAACCTTAACTCTAACCCTCACCCTGTCACTAACCCTGTCCCTAAACCTAAACTTAAGCATCAGACAAAACCTAAACTTAATATAACCCTAACAGTAAACCTAACCATGTCCCAAACCCTAATCCTGTCCCTAACCCTAAACCTAATGCTAACCCTAACCCTAACCCTAACCCTAAACCCTAAACCCTAACCTTAACCCTAACCCTAAACCTAAACCGTAACCCTAACCCTAACCCTATCCCTAAAACCTAACCCTAACCCTAACCCTAACCCTAACCCTAACCTAACCCTACCCTAACCCTAACACTGTCGCTAAACCTAACTCTGACCCTTACCGTCTCTCTATCTTTAACTCTAACCCTCACCCTGTAACTATCGCTGTCCCTAAACCTAACCTTAACCATCAGCCAAAACCTAAACTTAACTATAACCCTAAAACTAAACCTAACCATGTCTCAAACCCAAAACGTGTACCTAACCCTAACCCTAACCTTAACCCTAACACTAAACCCGAAACCCTAACACTAACCATAACCCTAAACCTAAACCCTAAACCCAAACCCTAACCCTAACGCTAACCCTAAACATAAACACTAAACCCTAACCCTAACCCTAACCCTAACCCTAACCCTATCCCTAAACCCTAAACCCTAACACTAACCCTAACCCTAAAGCCTAAACCCTAACTCTAACCCTAACCCTAACCCTAAACCCTAAACCCTAACCTTAACCCTAACTCTAAACCTAAACCGTAACCCTAAACCTAACCCTATCCCTAAAACCTAACCCTAACCCTAACCCAAACCCTAACCCTAACCTAACCCTAACCCTAACCCTAACACTGTCGCTAAACCTAACTCTGTACCTTACCGTCTCTCTAACTTTAACTCTAACCCTCACCCTGTAACTAACCCTGTCCCTAAACCTACCCTTATCCATCGGCCAAAACCTAAACTTAACCATAACCCTAACACTAAACCTAAACATGTCTCAAACCCGAATCGTGTACTAAACCTAACCCTAAACTTAACCCTAACCCTAAACCCGAAACCCTAACCCTAACGCTAACCCTAACTCTAAACCGTAAGCCCTAACTCTAACCCTAATCCTAACCCTAAAGACTAAATCCTAACTCTAACCCTAACCCTAAACCTAACCCTAACCCTATACCTAAACCCCAACCCTAAAATGTAAACACTAACCCTCCCCTATTCCTAACCCTAACCCTAACCCTAACCCTAAACCCTAACCTAACCTGATCCTTAAACCTAACACTGTCGCTAAACCTAACTCTGACCCTTACCGTCTCTCCAACCTTAACTCTAAACCTCACCCTGTCATTAACCCTGTCCCTAAACCTAAACTTAAGCATCAGACAAAACCTAAACTTAATATAACCCTAACAGTAAACCTAACCATGTCCCAAAACCTAATCCTGTCCCTAACCCTAAACCTAATGCTAACACTAACCCTAACCCTAACCCTAAACCCTAAACCCTAACCTTAACCCTAACCCTAAACCTAAACCGTAACCCTAACACTAACCCTATCCCTAAAACCTAACCCTAACCCTAACCCTAACCCTAACCCTAACACTGTCGCTAAACCTAACTCTGACCCTTACCGTCTCTCTATCTTTAATTCTAACCCTCACCCTGTAACTAACCCTGTCCCTAAACCTAACCTTAACCATCAGCCAAACCTAAACTTAACTATAACCCTAACAATAAACCTAACCATGTCTCAAACCCGAAACGTGTACCTAACCCTAACCTTAACCCTAACACTAAACCCGAAAACCTAACACTAACCCTAACCCTAAACCTAAACCCTAAACCCAAACCCTAACCCTAACGCTAACCCTAACCATAAACACTAAACCCTAACCCTAACCCTAACCCTATCCCTAACCTTAAACCCTAAACCCTAACACTAACCCTAACCCTAAAGCCTAAACCCTAACTCTAACCCTTACCCTAACCCTAACCCTAACCCTATCCCTAAACCTTAACCCTAAAATCTAAACACTAACCCTCACCTATTCCTAACCCTAACCCTAAACCCTAACCTAACCCGATCCCTTACACTAACACAGTCGCTAAACCTAACTTTGAACCTTACCGACTCTCTAACCTTAAGTCTAACCCTCACCCTGTCACTCAACCTGTCCCTAAAACTAAACTTAACCATCAGCCAAAACCAAAACTTAACTATAACCCTAACATTAAACCTAACCATGTCCCAAACCCTAATCGTGCCCCTAACCCTAACCCTAACCCTAACACTAACCCTAACCCTAACGCTACCCCTAACCCTAAACCGTAAACTCTAACCCTAACCCTAACCCTATCCCTAAACCCTAACCCTAACCCAAACCCTAGCCCTAACCCTAGCCCTAATCCTAACTCTAACACTCACTGTGTCCCTACGCAATCCCTGCCCCTGTAGCTAACCCTTTTCCTAACCCGAAACCGAAATCTAAACGTATCCCTAGACCTAACTCTAAATGGAGCCCTAACACTCTTCCCAACTCTGTCCCTAACCCTAATCCTAACACGAACCCTAACCCTAATGCTAACCCAAACCCTAACTCTGTCCTTCAACACTAAACCTAAAACTAACCCTAATTCTAACCGTGTCTCTAAACCTAATCCTAGTTCTAATCCTGTCCCTTACCCTAAAGCAAACTCTGTCGGTAACCCTAACCCTAAACCTAACTTCATCCTGTTTATAAACCTAACCCTAATGTCACCGTGGAGCTGCCGAGTCGAATGCTCCTGTGCACTGAGCCTTTCACGTCATAAGGAAGTGTCTCGAATGCTAAGACCCGAGGGAATGATGTCAGTACAACTTCCTTATCCGGTGATCTCGGAATGCTGAGTCCATCCTGGGGATCATACGTACATGTGAAAGCAAAACTTGTGTTTGATCACAATGAGTTTTGGCGAAGCAGCTGCCAGACAAATAGAATCAACTCCCTGTGTATAGATATTCAAATTGACTTCTTGGTGGCAGTTGTAAAGAAAAGCTATGCACCCACAGTATTAAGGCTTGGGCCTCAGAGATGAGAACACTGGCCCACAGAAACTCTATTTTTGGCTCTGGAGTTTCTTAACTCTTCGCCATCTAACTGTAGTTCCCCAGCCGATGTCACGTGAGACGTGTTACCCTAACACTAACCCTAACCATGTCCTCCATTCTAACCCAACCCTTAACACTAAACGTAACCCTGAAACAGTCCCTAACATGAACCCTAACCTTAGCCATGTTCCTAACCGTAACACTGACTCTGCCCTCAACCCTAGCTATGCCCCTAACCCTAACCCTAGCATATCCTAACCTGAACCCAAACCCTACCCTGATCGTACGGCCTGCCCTGACACTGTCCTGAACACTAACCCTGACCCTAATCATAACCCTGTCCTTAACCCTAACTCTAACCCTAACCCTGTCCCTAAGCTTAACCCTAAACCGAACACTAACTATGTTCCTAACCCTAACTCTGCCCCGAACCCTAAAACAAACCCTAAACCAAACCCTAACCCTGAAAAGTATTCCTAACCCTAACACTACCCTTAATTCTGTTTTGAACCCTAATTTAAAAATAACCGTGCCTCTAATCCTAACCGTAAGTCTAACCTTGTTTCTAACCCAACCCCTAAACCTATCCCTAACCTTAATGTTAACCTTAACTTGAGCGCTGACCCTAACTTTAACCCGAACCTAACACTGTCCATAAGCCTAATCCTATTTTTGTCCCTAACCCTAAATGTAACCCTAAACTTAAACTTAACACTAACCCTGACAGTGTCCCTAACCTTAATCTTGTCTCTAACCCTAATGCTGTCCCTAACCTTAACCTTGTCTCTAACCCTAAGACCTCCCCTATGTCAAATGAAAACCCCAAATGTATTCCTCACCCTCATGCGAACCCTAAGCCATCCGTGTGCCTACCATGCATACTCTTCTTAATCCAAACCCTGTTATTGTAACCCTTTTCCTAAACCGAACTCTGAAAATAACCCTTTTTCTAAACTTCACACAAACCCCAAACCTAACCATCTCCCTAAACCTAACCCTGCAGCTAACCCTAACCCTAACCCTAACGACTTCACTAACCCTAACCCTGTTTTTACACTTACTCATAACGAATTTTGTAACTCTAACCCGAAAACTGCCTGTACCCCTAACACTAATCCTACCCTAACCTGTCCCTAACACTGAATCTCCCCCAAACCCATACCCTAAACCAAACCGTGTCTTTATCACTAACCCTAAACCTTACAGTAACCTTAACTGTGTCCCTAATTTTAACGGAAACCCTAATCCTAACCAGAACCCTAGCCTGTCTTTAACCATAACCCTAAATGTAAATCGAACCGTAACCCTAACCTTAGCCCTGACCCTAACTCTAACACTAACCATTAACCTGTCCCTAAACTTAACGCTAAGAGTAACCCTAAATCTAACCATGTCGGTAAAGCTAAGCGTATCTCTAACCATGACCCTAATTGTGTCATAAACCCTAACCTTAATCCAATCCATAAGCCTGTTCCTACTCTTAAACCTAACTCTGTACCTATCCCTAATCAAACCCTAACACTGACCCTGTTCCTGTCCCTAACGTTAACCCTAAACATATCCTTAATCCTTAACGTTCCCCTCACTCTAATTCTAACCCTAACTCTAATCCTACTTCAGACCTAACCCTGACACTAACATACACCTCAAACCTAGCCCTAATCTTGTTCCTAACCCTAAACCTAACTGTAACCTGTCCCTAATCTTAACCTAAACCTTACGTATACCTTGACCCTAACCCTTACAATACCTGTCTCTAACCCTGACCCTAACCTTAAAACTGTCTCTAATCCCAACGCTAACCATAACCATACACCTATCCTTGTGCCTGACCCTATCCCTACCCTAATCCGAAGGCCACCCTGTCTCTAACACTAACCCTAGCCCTAAACTGAAACCTAACACAAAACTCAACTCCAAACCTAAACTTAACACTGTCTCTAAACCTAACCTTAACCCTAACAGTAAGCCTGTCACTAATACTAACACTATCACACAACCTAATCTGTTTCTAACCATAACGCTAACCTTAACCCTAACTCTGCCTCTAATATTAACCCTAACCCTAACACTGTCGCTAAACCTAACTCTGACCCTTACTGTCTCTCTAACCTTAACTCTAACCCTCACCCTTTCACTAATCCTGTCCCTAACCCTAACCTTAACCATCAGGCAAAACCTAAACTTAACTATAACCCTAACACTGAACTTAACCATGTCCCAAACCCGAATCGTGTCCCTAACCCTAAACCTAATCCTAACCATAACCCTAACCCTAAATCCTAAACCCTAACCCTAACACTAACCCTACCTTAAACCCTAAACCTAACCCTAAACCTATCCCTAAACCCTAACTTTAACCCTAACCCTAACCCTAAACCCTAATCCTAACGCTATCTCAAAACCCTAACCCTAACCCTAAACACTAACCCTAACCCTAATCCTAACCTAACCCTAACCCTAACCCTAATACTGTCGCTAAACCTAACTCTGACCCTTACCGTCTCTCTAACTTTAACTCTAACCCTCACCCTGTAACTAACCCTGTCCCTAAACCTAACCTTAACCATCAGCCAAAACCTAAACTTAACTATAACCCTAACACTAAACATAACCATGTCTCAAACGCGAATCGTGTACCTAACCCTAACCCTAACCTTGACCCTAACCCTAAACCCGAAACCCTAACCCTAACCCTAACACTAAACCTAAACCCTAAATCAAAACCCTAACCCTAACGCTAACCCTAACCCTAAACACTAAACCCTAACCCAAACCTAACCCTAAAACTAACCTTAAACCCTAAACCTAACCCTCACCCTAACCCTAAAGCCTAAACCCTAACCCTAACCCTTACCCTAACACTAACCCTATCCGTAAACCCTAACCCTAAAATCTAAACACTAACCCTCACCTATTCCTAACCCTAACCCTAACCCTAACCATAAACCCTAAACAAACCAGATCCCTAACCCTAACACTGTCGCTAAACCTAAATCTGACCCTTACCGTCTCTCTAACCTTAACTCTAACCCTCACCCTGTCACTTACCTTGTCCCTAAACCTAAACTTAAGCATCAGACAAAACCTAAACTTAACTATAACCTTAACACTAAACCTAACCATGTCCCAAACCCTAATCCTGTCCCTAACCCTTAACCTAACGCTAACCCTAATCCTAACCCTAACCCTAAACCCTAAACCCTAACCTTAACCCTAACCCTAAAGCTAACCTCTAACCCTAACCCTAACCCTATCCCTAAAACCTAACCCTAACCCTAACCCTAACCCTAACCCTAACCCTAACCTAATCCAGTCCCTAACCGTAACCCTAAACCTAACCCTAAACCCTAACACTAACCCTAACACAAAACCTAACCATGTCTCAAACGCTAATCCTGTACCTAACCCTAACGCTAAACCCTAAACACTAACCCTATCCCTAACCCTAACGCTAACGCGAACCCTAACCCTAACCCTAAACCCTAACTCTAACCCTAACCCTAACCCTAACATAACCCTAACCCTAAGCCTAACACTATCGCTAAACCTAACTCTGATCCTTACTGTCTCTCTAAACTTAACTCTAACCATCACCCTGTCACTAATCCTGTCCCTAACCCTCACCTTAACCATCAGCCAAAACCTAAACTTAACTATAACCCTAACACTGAACTTAAGCATGTCCCAAACCCGAATCGTGTCCCTAACCCTAAACCTAACCCTAACCATAACCCTAACCCTAAATCCTAAACCCGAACCCTAACCCTAACCTTACCTTAAACCCTAACCCTAACCCTAAACCTAAACCGTAACCCTAACCCTAACCCTATCCCTAAAACCTAACCCTAACCCTAACCCTAACCCTAACCCTAACCTAACCCTACCCTAACCCTAACACTGTCGCTAAACCTAACTCTGACCCTTACCGTCTCTCTATCTTTAACTCTAACCCTCACCCTGTAACTATCGCTGTCCCTAAACCTAACCTTAACCATCAGCCAAAACCTAAACTTAACTATAACCCTAAAACTAAACCTAACCATGTCTCAAACCCAAAACGTGTACCTAACCCTAACCCTAACCTTAACCCTAACACTAAACCCGAAACCCTAACACTAACCATAACCCTAAACCTAAACCCTAAACCCAAACCCTAACCCTAACGCTAACCCTAAACATAAACACTAAACCCTAACCCTAACCCTAACCCTAACCCTAACCCTATCGCTAAACCCTAAACCCTAACACTAACCCTAACCCTAAAGCCTAAACCCTAACTCTAACCCTAACCCTAACCCTAAACCCTAAACCCTAACCTTAACCCTAACTCTAAACCTAAACCGTAACCCTAAACCTAACCCTATCCCTAAAACCTAACCCTAACCCTAACCCAAACCCTAACCCTAACCTAACCCTAACCCTAACCCTAACACTGTCGCTAAACCTAACTCTGTACCTTACCGTCTCTCTAACTTTAACTCTAACCCTCACCCTGTAACTAACCCTGTCCCTAAACCTACCCTTATCCATCGGCCAAAACCTAAACTTAACCATAACCCTAACACTAAACCTAAACATGTCTCAAACCCGAATCGTGTACTAAACCTAACCCTAAACTTAACCCTAACCCTAAACCCGAAACCCTAACCCTAACGCTAACCCTAACTCTAAACCGTAAGCCCTAACTCTAACCCTAATCCTAACCCTAAAGACTAAATCCTAACTCTAACCCTAACCCTAAACCTAACCCTAACCCTATACCTAAACCCCAACCCTAAAATGTAAACACTAACCCTCCCCTATTCCTAACCCTAACCCTAACCCTAACCCTAAACCCTAACCTAACCTGATCCTTAAACCTAACACTGTCGCTAAACCTAACTCTGACCCTTACCGTCTCTCCAACCTTAACTCTAACCCTCACCCTGTCATTAACCCTGTCCCTAAACCTAAACTTAAGCATCAGACAAAACCTAAACTTAATATAACCCTAACAGTAAACCTAACCATGTCCCAAAACCTAATCCTGTCCCTAACCCTAAACCTAATGCTAACACTAACCCTAACCCTAACCCTAAACCCTAAACCCTAACCTTAACCCTAACCCTAAACCTAAACCGTAACCCTAACACTAACCCTATCCCTAAAACCTAACCCTAACCCTAACCCTAACCCTAACCCTAACACTGTCGCTAAACCTAACTCTGACCCTTACCGTCTCTCTATCTTTAATTCTAACCCTCACCCTGTAACTAACCCTGTCCCTAAACCTAACCTTAACCATCAGCCAAACCTAAACTTAACTATAACCCTAACAATAAACCTAACCATGTCTCAAACCCGAAACGTGTACCTAACCCTAACCTTAACCCTAACACTAAACCCGAAAACCTAACACTAACCCTAACCCTAAACCTAAACCCTAAACCCAAACCCTAACCCTAACGCTAACCCTAACCATAAACACTAAACCCTAACCCTAACCCTAACCCTATCCCTAACCTTAAACCCTAAACCCTAACACTAACCCTAACCCTAAAGCCTAAACCCTAACTCTAACCCTTACCCTAACCCTAACCCTAACCCTATCCCTAAACCTTAACCCTAAAATCTAAACACTAACCCTCACCTATTCCTAACCCTAACCCTAAACCCTAACCTAACCCGATCCCTTACACTAACACAGTCGCTAAACCTAACTTTGAACCTTACCGACTCTCTAACCTTAAGTCTAACCCTCACCCTGTCACTCAACCTGTCCCTAAAACTAAACTTAACCATCAGCCAAAACCAAAACTTAACTATAACCCTAACATTAAACCTAACCATGTCCCAAACCCTAATCGTGCCCCTAACCCTAACCCTAACCCTAACACTAACCCTAACCCTAACGCTACCCCTAACCCTAAACCGTAAACTCTAACCCTAACCCTAACCCTATCCCTAAACCCTAACCCTAACCCAAACCCTAGCCCTAACCCTAGCCCTAATCCTAACTCTAACACTCACTGTGTCCCTACGCAATCCCTGCCCCTGTAGCTAACCCTTTTCCTAACCCGAAACCGAAATCTAAACGTATCCCTAGACCTAACTCTAAATGGAGCCCTAACACTCTTCCCAACTCTGTCCCTAACCCTAATCCTAACACGAACCCTAACCCTAATGCTAACCCAAACCCTAACTCTGTCCTTCAACACTAAACCTAAAACTAACCCTAATTCTAACCGTGTCTCTAAACCTAATCCTAGTTCTAATCCTGTCCCTTACCCTAAAGCAAACTCTGTCGGTAACCCTAACCCTAAACCTAACTTCATCCTGTTTATAAACCTAACCCTAATGTCACCGTGGAGCTGCCGAGTCGAACGCTCCTGTGCACTGAGCCTTTCACGTCATAAGGAAGTGTCTCGAATGCTAAGACCCGAGGGAATGATCTCAGTACAACTTCCTTATCCGGTGATCTCGGAATGCTGAGTCCATCCTGGGGATCATACGTACATGTGAAAGCAAAACTTGTGTTTGATCACAATGAGTTTTGGCGAAGCAGCTGCCAGACAAATAGAATCAACTCCCTGTGTATAGATATTCAAATTGACTTCTTGGTGGCAGTTGTAAAGAAAAGCTATGCACCCACAGTATTAAGGCTTGGGCCTCAGAGATGAGAACACTGGCCCACAGAAACTCTATTTTTGGCTCTGGAGTTTCTTAACTCTTCGCCATCTAACTGTAGTTCCCCAGCCGATGTCACGTGAGACGTGTTACCCTAACACTAACCCTAACCATGTCCTCCATTCTAACCCAACCCTTAACACTAAACGTAACCCTGAAACAGTCCCTAACATGAACCCTAACCTTAGCCATGTTCCTAACCGTAACACTGACTCTGCCCTCAACCCTAGCTATGCCCCTAACCCTAACCCTAGCATATCCTAACCTGAACCCAAACCCTACCCTGATCGTACGGCCTGCCCTGACACTGTCCTGAACACTAACCCTGACCCTAATCATAACCCTGTCCTTAACCCTAACTCTAACCCTAACCCTGTCCCTAAGCTTAACCCTAAACCGAACACTAACTATGTTCCTAACCCTAACTCTGCCCCGAACCCTAAAACAAACCCTAAACCAAACCCTAACCCTAAAAAGTATTCCTAACCCTAACACTACCCTTAATTCTGTTTTGAACCCTAATTTAAAAATAACCGTGCCTCTAATCCTAACCGTAAGTCTAACCTTGTTTCTAACCCAACCCCTAAACCTATCCCTAACCTTAATGTTAACCTTAACTTGAGCGCTGACCCTAACTTTAACCCGAACCTAACACTGTCCATAAGCCTAATCCTATTTTTGTCCCTAACCCTAAATGTAACCCTAAACTTAAACTTAACACTAACCCTGACAGTGTCCCTAACCTTAATCTTGTCTCTAACCCTAATGCTGTCCCTAACCTTAACCTTGTCTCTAACCCTAAGACCTCCCCTATGTCAAATGAAAACCCCAAATGTATTCCTCACCCTCATGCGAACCCTAAGCCATCCGTGTGCCTACCATGCATACTCTTCTTAATCCAAACCCTGTTATTGTAACCCTTTTCCTAAACCGAACTCTGAAAATAACCCTTTTTCTAAACTTCACACAAACCCCAAACCTAACCATCTCCCTAAACCTAACCCTGCAGCTAACCCTAACCCTAACCCTAACGACTTCACTAACCCTAACCCTGTTTTTACACTTACTCATAACGAATTTTGTAACTCTAACCCGAAAACTGCCTGTACCCCTAACACTAATCCTACCCTAACCTGTCCCTAACACTGAATCTCCCCCAAACCCATACCCTAAACCAAACCGTGTCTTTATCACTAACCCTAAACCTTACAGTAACCTTAACTGTGTCCCTAATTTTAACGGAAACCCTAATCCTAACCAGAACCCTAGCCTGTCTTTAACCATAACCCTAAATGTAAATCGAACCGTAACCCTAACCTTAGCCCTGACCCTAACTCTAACACTAACCATTAACCTGTCCCTAAACTTAACGCTAAGAGTAACCCTAAATCTAACCATGTCGGTAAAGCTAAGCGTATCTCTAACCATGACCCTAATTGTGTCATAAACCCTAACCTTAATCCAATCCATAAGCCTGTTCCTACTCTTAAACCTAACTCTGTACCTATCCCTAATCAAACCCTAACACTGACCCTGTTCCTGTCCCTAACGTTAACCCTAAACATATCCTTAATCCTTAACGTTCCCCTCACTCTAATTCTAACCCTAACTCTAATCCTACTTCAGACCTAACCCTGACACTAACATACACCTCAAACCTAGCCCTAATCTTGTTCCTAACCCTAAACCTAACTGTAACCTGTCCCTAATCTTAACCTAAACCTTACGTATACCTTGACCCTAACCCTTACAATACCTGTCTCTAACCCTGACCCTAACCTTAAAACTGTCTCTAATCCCAACGCTAACCATAACCATACACCTATCCTTGTGCCTGACCCTATCCCTACCCTAATCCGAAGGCCACCCTGTCTCTAACACTAACCCTAGCCCTAAACTGAAACCTAACACAAAACTCAACTCCAAACCTAAACTTAACACTGTCTCTAAACCTAACCTTAACCCTAACAGTAAGCCTGTCACTAATACTAACACTATCACACAACCTAATCTGTTTCTAACCATAACGCTAACCTTAACCCTAACTCTGCCTCTAATATTAACCCTAACCCTAACACTGTCGCTAAACCTAACTCTGACCCTTACTGTCTCTCTAACCTTAACTCTAACCCTCACCCTTTCACTAATCCTGTCCCTAACCCTAACCTTAACCATCAGGCAAAACCTAAACTTAACTATAACCCTAACACTGAACTTAACCATGTCCCAAACCCGAATCGTGTCCCTAACCCTAAACCTAATCCTAACCATAACCCTAACCCTAAATCCTAAACCCTAACCCTAACACTAACCCTACCTTAAACCCTAAACCTAACCCTAAACCTATCCCTAAACCCTAACTTTAACCCTAACCCTAACCCTAAACCCTAATCCTAACGCTATCTCAAAACCCTAACCCTAACCCTAAACACTAACCCTAACCCTAATCCTAACCTAACCCTAACCCTAACCCTAATACTGTCGCTAAACCTAACTCTGACCCTTACCGTCTCTCTAACTTTAACTCTAACCCTCACCCTGTAACTAACCCTGTCCCTAAACCTAACCTTAACCATCAGCCAAAACCTAAACTTAACTATAACCCTAACACTAAACATAACCATGTCTCAAACGCGAATCGTGTACCTAACCCTAACCCTAACCTTGACCCTAACCCTAAACCCGAAACCCTAACCCTAACCCTAACACTAAACCTAAACCCTAAATCAAAACCCTAACCCTAACGCTAACCCTAACCCTAAACACTAAACCCTAACCCAAACCTAACCCTAAAACTAACCTTAAACCCTAAACCTAACCCTCACCCTAACCCTAAAGCCTAAACCCTAACCCTAACCCTTACCCTAACACTAACCCTATCCGTAAACCCTAACCCTAAAATCTAAACACTAACCCTCACCTATTCCTAACCCTAACCCTAACCCTAACCATAAACCCTAAACAAACCAGATCCCTAACCCTAACACTGTCGCTAAACCTAAATCTGACCCTTACCGTCTCTCTAACCTTAACTCTAACCCTCACCCTGTCACTTACCTTGTCCCTAAACCTAAACTTAAGCATCAGACAAAACCTAAACTTAACTATAACCTTAACACTAAACCTAACCATGTCCCAAACCCTAATCCTGTCCCTAACCCTTAACCTAACGCTAACCCTAATCCTAACCCTAACCCTAAACCCTAAACCCTAACCTTAACCCTAACCCTAAAGCTAACCTCTAACCCTAACCCTAACCCTATCCCTAAAACCTAACCCTAACCCTAACCCTAACCCTAACCCTAACCCTAACCTAATCCAGTCCCTAACCGTAACCCTAAACCTAACCCTAAACCCTAACCCTAACCCTAAAACTAACCCTAACACAAAACCTAACCATGTCTCAAACGCTAATCCTGTACCTAACCCTAACGCTAAACCCTAAACACTAACCCTATCCCTAACCCTAACGCTAACGCGAACCCTAACCCTAACCCTAAACCCTAACTCTAACCCTAACCCTAACCCTAACATAACCCTAACCCTAAGCCTAACACGATCGCTAAACCTAACTCTGATCCTTACTGTCTCTCTAAACTTAACTCTAACCATCACCCTGTCACTAATCCTGTCCCTAACCCTCACCTTAACCATCAGCCAAAACCTAAACTTAACTATAACCCTAACACTGAACTTAAGCATGTCCCAAACCCGAATCGTGTCCCTAACCCTAAACCTAACCCTAACCATAACCCTAACCCTAAATCCTAAACCCGAACCCTAACCCTAACCTTACCTTAAACCCTAACCCTAACCCTAAACCTATCCCTAAACCCTAACCCTAACCTAACCCTAACCCTAACCCTAACACTGTCACTAAACCTAACTCTGACACTTACCATCTCTCTAACCTTAATTTTAACCCTCACCCTGTCATTAAAACCTGTCCCTAAACCTAACCTTAACCATCAGCCAAAACCTAAACTTCACTATAACCCTAACACTATACCTAACCATGTCCCAAACCCGAATCGTGTCCCTAACCCTAACCCTAACCCTAACCCGAAACACGAAACCCTAACCCTAACCCTAACACTAACACTAAGCCTGTCACTAATACTAACACTATCACTCAACCTAATCTGTTTCTAACCATAACGCTAACCTTAACCCTAACTCTGCCTCTAATATTAACCCTAACCCTAACACTGTCGCTAAACCTAACTCTGACCCTTACCGTCCCTCCACCCTTAACTCTAACCCTCACCCTGTCAATAAACCTGTCCCTAAACCTAAACTTAAGCATCAGACAAAACCTAAACTTAACTATAACACTAACACTAAACCTAACCATGTCCCAAACCCTAATCCTGTCCCTAACCCTAACCCTAACCCTAACCCTAAACCCTAACCCTAACCCTAACCCCAACCCTAAACCTAAACCCTAAACCTAACCCTAACCCTAACCCTAACCCAAACCGGAAACCCTAAACCCTAACCCTAACCCTAACCCTAACCCTAACCCTAACGCTAACCCTAACCCTAAACCCTAAACACTAAACCCTAAACCCTAACCCTAACACTAACCCTAACTTTAAACCCTAACCCTAACCATAACCCTAACCCTAACCCAAAACCTAAACTTAACCCAAACCCTAATCCTAACTCTAACACTCACTGTGTCCCTAAACTATCCCTGCCCATGTAGCTAAACCTTTTCGTAACCCAAAACCTAAACCTAAACGTATCCCTAGCCCTAACTCTAAATGGAGCCCTAACACTCTTCCCAACTCTGTCCCTAACCCTAATCCTAACACGAACCCTAACCCTAATGCTAACCCAAACCCTAACTCTGTCCTTCAACACTAAACCTAAAACTAACCCTAATTCTAACCGTGTCTCTAAACCTAATCCTAGTTCTAATCCTGTCCCTTACCCTAAAGCAAACTCTGTCGGTAACCCTAACCCTAAACCTAACTTCATCCTGTTTATAAACCTAACCCTAATGTCACCGTGGAGCTGCTGATTCGAATGCTCCTGTGCACTGAGCCTTTCACGTCATAAGGAAGTGTCTCGAATGCTAAGACCCGAGGGAATGATCTCAGTACAACTTCCTTATCCGGTGGTCTCAGAATGCTGAGTCCATCCGGGGGATCATACGTACATGTGAAAGCAAAACTTGTGTTTGATCACAATGAGTTTTGGTGAAGCAGCTGCCAGACAAATAGAATCAACTCCCTGTGTATAGATATTCAAATTGACTTCTTTGTGGCAGTTGTAAAGAAAAGCTATGCGCCCACAGTATTAAGGCTTGGGCCTCAGAGATGAGAACACTGGCCCACAGAAACTCTATTTTTGGCTCTGGAGTTTCTTAACTCTTCGCCATCTAACTGTAGTTCCCCAGCCGATGTCACGTGAGACGTGATACCCTAACACTAACCCTAACCGTGTCCTCCATTCTAACCCAACCCTTAACACTAAACGTAACCCAGAAACTGTCCCTTACATGAACCGTAACCTTAGCCATGTTCCTAACTGTAACACTAACTCTGCCCTCAACCCTAGCTATGCCCCTAACCCTAACCCTAACATATCCTAACCTGAACCCAAACCTTACCCTAATCCTACAGCAAACCTTGTCCTGCCCTGACTCTGTCCTGAACACTAACCCTGACCCTAATCATAACCCTGTCCTTAACCCTAAATGTAAACCTAACTCTGTCCCTAAGCTTAACCCTAAACCTAACACTAACTATGTTCCTTACCCGAACTCTGTCCCGAACCCTAAAACAAACCCTAAACCAAACCCTAACCTTAAAAGTATTCCTAAACCTAACACTACCCTTAACTCTGTTTTGAACCCTAATTTAAAAATAACCGTGCCTCTCATCCTAACCGTAACTCTAACCTTGTTTCTAACCCTACCCCTAGACCTAGCCCTAACCTTAATGTTAACCTTAACTTGAGCTCTGACCCTAAATTTAACCCTAAACCTAACACTGTCCATAAACCTAACCCTAATTTTGTCCCTAACCCTAACTGTAACCCTAAACTTAAAATTAACACTAACCCTGACAGTGTCCCTAAACTTCATCTTGTCTCTAACCCTAATCCTGTCCCTAACCTTAACCTTGTCTCTAACTCTAAGACCTCCCCTATGTCAAATGAAAACCCCAATTGTATTCCTCACCCTCATGCGAACCCTAAGCCATCCGTGTGCCTACCATGCATACGGTTCTTAATCCAAACCCTGTTATCGTAACCCTTTTCCTAAACCGAAATCTGAAAATAACCCTTTTTCTAAACTTCACACAAACTCCAAAACTAACCTTCTCCCTAAACTTAACCCTGTAGGTAACCCTAACCCTAACCCTAACAACTGCACTAACCCTAACCCTGTTTTTACACTTACTCATAACCAATTTTGTAACTCTAACCCGAAACCTGTCTCTACCCCTAACACTAATCCTACCCTAACCTGTCCCTAACACTGAATCTCAGCCAAACCCATACGCTAAACCAAACCGTGTCTTTATCACTAACCCTAAACCTTACACTAAGCTTAACTGTGTCCCTAATTTTAACGGAAACCCTAATCCTAACCAGAACACTAGCCTGTCTTTAACCATAACCCTAAATGTAAATCGAACTGTAAACCTAACCTTAGCCCTGACCCTAAAACTAACACTAACCGTTAACCTGTCCCTAAACTTAACGCTCAGAGTAACCTTAAATCTAACCATGTCGGTAAAGCTAAGCGTATCTCTAACCGTGACCCTAATTGTGTCATAAACCCTAACCCTAATCCAATCCATAAGCCTGTTCCTACTCTTAAACCTAACTCTGTACCTATCCCTAATCAAACCCTAACACTGACCATGTTCCTGTCCCTAACGTTAACCCTAAACCTATCCTTAATCCTAACCGTTCCCCTAACTCTAATTCGAACCCTAACTCTAATCCTACTTCAGACCTAACCCTGACACTAACATACACCTCAACCCTAGCCCTAATCTTGTTCCTAACCCTAAACCTAACTGTAACCTGTCCCTAATCTTAACCTAAATCTTACCTATAACTTGACCCTTACCCTGACCATACCTGTCTCTAACCCTGACCCTAACTTTAAACCTGTTTCTAATCCCAACCCTAACCATAACCATATCCCTATCCCTGTGCCTGACCCTATCCCTACCCTAATCCGAAGGCCACCCTGCCTCTAACACTAACCCTAGCCCTAAACTGAAACCTAACACAAAACTCAACTCCAAACCTAACCCTGACACTGTCTCTAAACCTAACCTTAACCCTAACAGTAAGCCTGTCACTAATACTAACACTATCACACAACCTAATCTGTTTCTAACCATAACGCTAACCTTAACCCTAACTCTGCCTCTAATATTAACCCTAACCCTAACACTGTCGCTAAACCTAACTCTGACCCTTACTGTTTCTCTAACCTTAACTCTAACCCTCACCCTGTCACTAATCCTGCCCCTAACCCTAACCTTAACCATCAGCCAAAACCTAAACTTAACTACAACCCTAACACTGAACTTAACCATGTCCCAAACCCGAATCGTGTCCCTAACCCTAAACCTAACCCTAACCATAACCCTATCCCTAAATCCTAAACCCTAACCCTAACCCTAACCTTACCTTAAACCCTAACCCTAACCCTAAACCTATCCCTAAACCCTAACCCTAACCTAACCCTAACCCTAACCCTGACACTGTCACTAAACCTAGCTCTGACCCTTACCATCTCTCTAACCTTAATTCTAACCCTCACCCTGTCATTAACCCTGTCACTATACTTAATCTTAACCATCAGCCAAAACCTAAACTTCACTATAACCCTAACACTATAACTAACCATGTCCCAAACCCGAATCGTGTCCCTAACCCTATCCCTAACCCTAACCCTAAACCTGAAACCCTAACCCTAACCCTAACCCTAACCCTAACACTAAGCCTGTCACTAATACTAACACTATCACTCAACCTACTCTGCTTCTAACCATAACGCTAACCTTAACCTTAACTCTGACTCTAATATTAACCCTAACCCTAACATTGTCGCTAAACCTAACTCTGACCCTTACCGTCTCTCCACCCTTAACTCTAACCCTCACCCTGTCAGTAACCCTGTCCCTAAACCTAAACTTAAGCATCAGACAAAACCTAAACTTAAGTATAACCCTAACACTAAACCTAACCATGTCCCAAACCCTAATCCTGTCCCTAACCCTAACCATAACCCTAACACTAAACCCTAACCCTAAAGCTAACCCAACCCTAAGGCTAACCCTAACCCTAAACCATAAACCCTAAACCCTAAACCCTAATCCTAACCCAAACTGTAACCCTAAACCCTAACCCTAACCCTAACCCTAACCCTAATCCTAACTCTAACAATCAGTGTGTCCCTAGCCTATCCCTGCCCCTGTAGCTAACCCTTTTCCTAACCCAAAACCTAAATCTAAACGTATCCCTAGACCTAACTCTAATGGAGCCCTAACACTCTTCCCAACTCTGTACCTAACCCTAATCCTAACACGAACCCTAACCCTAACGCGAACCTTAACCCTAACTCTGCCTCTAATATTAACCCTAACCCTAACACTGTCGCTAAACCTAACTCTGACCCTTACCGTCTCTCCAACCTTAACTCTAACGCTCACCCTGTCACTTACCCTGTCCCTAAACCTAAACTTAAGCATCAGACAAAACCTAAACTTAACTATAACCTTAACACTAAACCTAATCATGTCCCAAACCCTAATCCTGTCCCTAACCCTAAACCTAACGCTAACCCTAACCCTAACCCTAACCCTAAACCCTAAACCCTAACCTTAACCCTAACCCTAAAGCTAAACCCGAACCCTAACCCTAACCCTATCCCTAAAACCTAACCCTAACCCTAACCCTAACCCTAACCCTAACCTAATCCAGTCCCTAACCGTAACCCTAAACCTAACCCTAAACCCTAACCCTAACCCTAAAACTAACAGTAACACAAAACCTAACCATGTCTCAAACGCTAATCCTGTAATTAACCCTAACCCTAAACACTAAACACTAACCCTAACCCTAACCCTAACGCTAACGCGAACCCTAACCCTAATCCTAAACCCTAACCCTAACCCTAAACCCTAACACTAACCCTCACCCTAACCCTAACAAAACCCTGACCCTAACCCTAACACTATCGCTAAACCTAACTCTGATCCTTACTGTCTCTCTAAACTTAACTCTAACCATCACCCTGTCACTAATCCTGTCCCTAACCCTAACCTTAACCATCAGCCAAAACCTAATCTTAACTATAAACCTAACACTGAACTTAAGCATGTCCCGAACCAGAATCGTGTCCATAACCCTAAACCTAACCCTAACCATAACCATAACCCTAAATCCTAAACCCGAACCCTAACCCTAACCTTACCTTAAACCCTAACCCTAACCCTAAACCTATCCCTAAACCCTAACCCTAACCTAACCCTAACCCTAACCCTAAAACTGTCACTAAACCTAACTCTGACACTTACCATCTCTCTAACCTTAATTCTAACCCTCACCCTGTCATTAAAACCTGTCCCTAAACCTAACCTTAACCATCAGCCAAAACCTAAACTTCACTATAACCCTAACACTAAACCTAACCATGTCCCAAACCCGAAATGTGTCCCTAACCCTAACCCTAACCCTAACACGAAACACGAAACCCTAACCCTAATCCTAACCCTAACACTAAGCCTGTCACTAATACTAACACTATCACTCAACCTAATCTGTTTCTAACCATAACGCTAACCTTAACCCTAACTCTGCCTCTAATATTAACCCTAACCCTAATACTGTCGTTAAACCTAACTCTGACCCTTACCGTCTCTCCACCCTTAAATCTAACCCTCACCCTGTCAATAAACCTGTCCCTAAACCTAAACTTAAGCATCAGACAAAACCTAAACTTAACTATAACCCTAACACTAAACCTAACCATGTCCCAAACCCTAATCCTGTCCCTAACCCTAACCCGAACCCTAACCCTAACACTAACTCTAACTCTAACCCTAACCCTAACCCTAACCCTATCCCTAAACCCTAACCCTAAAATGTAAACACTAACCCTCCCCTATTCCAAACCCTAACCCTAACCCTAACCCTAAACCCTAACCTAACCTGATCCCTAACACTAACACTGTCGCTAAACCTAACTCTGACCCTTACCATCTCTCCAACCTTAACTCTAACCCTCACCGTGTCACTAACCCTGTCCCTAAACCTAAACTTAAGCATCAGACAAAACCTAAACTTAATATAACCCTAACAGTAAACCTAACCATGTCCCAAACCCTAATCCTGTCCCTAACCCTAAGCCTAATGCTAACCCTAACCCTAACCCTAACCCTAAACCCTAAACCCTAACCTTAACCCTAACCCTAAACCTAAACCGTAACCCTAACCCTAACCCTATCCCTAAAACCTAACCCTAACCCTAACCCTAACCCTAACCCTAACCTAACCCTAACCCTAACCCTAACACTGTCGCTAAACCTAACTCTGTACCTTACCGTCTCTCTAACTTTAACTCTAACCCTCACCCTGTAACTAACCCTGTCCCTAAACCTAACCTTAACCATCAGCCAAAACCTAAACTTAACCATAACCCTAACACTAAACCTAAACATGTCTCAAACCCGAATCGTGTACCTAAAACTAACCCTAAACTTAACCCTAACCCGAAACCCGAAACCCTAACCCTAACCCTAACCCTAACCCTAAACCGTAAGCCCTAACTCTAACCCTAACCCTATCCCTAAAGCCTAAATCCTAACTCTAACCCTAACCCTAACCCTAACCCTAACCCTATCCCTAAACCCTAACCCTAAAATGTAAACACTAACCCTCCCTATTCCTAACCCTAACCCTAACACTAACCCTAAACCCTAACCTAACCTGATCCCTAACCCTAACACTGTCGCTAAACCTAACTCTGAACCTTACCGTCTCTCCAACCTTAACTCTAACCCTCACCCTGTCACTAACCCTGTCCCTAAACCTAAACTTAAGCATCAGACAAAACCTAAACTTAATATAACCCTAACAGTAAACCTAACCATGTCCCAAACCCTAATCCTGTCCCTAACCCTAAACCTAATGCTAACCCTAACCCTAACCCTAACCCTAAACCCTAAACCCTAACCTTAACCCTAACCCTAAACCTAAACCGTAACCCTAACCCTAACCCTATCCCTAAAACCTAACCCTAACCCTAACCCTAACCCTAACCCTAACCTAACCCTAACCCTAACCCTAACACTGTCGCTAAACCTAACTCTGACCCTTACCGTCTCTCTATCTTTAACTCTAACCCTCACCCTGTAACTAACCCTGTCCCTACACCTAACCTTAACCATCAGCCAAAACCTAAACTTAACTATAACCCTAAAACTAAACCTAACCATGTCTCAAACCCAAAACGTGTACCTAACCCTAACCCTAACCTTAACCCTAACACTAAACCCGAAACCCTAACACTAACCATAACCCTAAACCTAAACCCTAAACCCAAACCCTAACCCTAACGCTAACCCTAAACATAAACACTAAACCCTAACCCTAACCCTAACCCTAACACTAACCCTAACCCTAACCCTATCCCTAAACCCTAAACCCTAACACTAACCCTAACCCTAAAGCCTAAACCCTAACTCTAACCCTAACCCTAACCCTAAACCCTAAACCCTAACCTTAACCCTAACTCTAAACCTAAACCGTAACCCTAAACCCTAACCCTAAAATGTAAACACTAACCCTCCCCTATTCCTAACCCTAACCCTAACCCTATCCCTAAACCCTAACCCTAAAATGTAAACACTAACCCTCCCCTATTCCTAACCCTAACCCTAACCCTAACCCTAAACCCTAACCTAACCTGATCCCTAACCCTAACACTGTCGCTAAACCTAACTCTGACCCTTACCGTCTCTCCAACCTTAACTCTAACCCTCACCCTGTCACTAACCCTGTCCCTAAACCTAAACTTAAGCATCAGACAAAACCTAAACTTAATATAACCCTAACACTAAACCTAACCTTGTCTCAAACCCGAAACGTGTACGTAACCCTAACACTAACCTTAACCCTAACACTAAACCCGAAACCCTAACACTAACCCTAACCCCAAACCTAAACCCTAAACCCAAACCCTAACCCTAACGCTAACCCTAACCATAAACACTAAACCCTAACCCTAACCCTAACCCTAAACCCTAAACCCTAACACTAACCCTAACCTTAAAGCCTAAACCCTAACTCTAACCCTAACCCTAACCCTAAACCCTAAACCCTAACCCTAACCCTAACCCTAACCCTAACCCTAACCCTAAACCTAAACCTAAACTTAAGCATCAGACAAAACCTAAACTTAATATTACCCTAACAGTAAACCTAAACATGTCCCAAACCCTAATCCTGTCCCTAACCCTAACCCTAACACTAAACCCTAAACCCTAACACTATCCCTAACCCTAAAGCCTAAACCCTAACTCTAACCCTAACCCTAACCCTAACCCTAACTCTAACCCTAACACTAACCCTAACCCTAAACCTAAACACTAAACCCTAACCCTAACCCTAACCCTAACCCTAACACTAAACCCTAAACCCTAACACTAACCCTAACCCTAAAGTCTAAACCCTAACCCTAACCCTAACCCTAACACTAACCCTAATCCTGTCCCTAAACCTAAAACTAATGCTAAACCTAACCCTAACCCTAACCCTAAACCCTAAACCCTAACCTTAACCCTAACCCTAAACCTAAACCGTAACCCTAACCCTAACCCTATCCCTAAAACCTAACCCAAACCCTAACCCTAACCCTAACCCTAACCTAACCATAACCCTAACCCTAACACTGTCGCTAAACCTAACTCTGTACCTTACCGTCTCTCTAACATTAACTCTAACCCTCACCCTGTAACTAACCCTGTCCCTAAACCTAACCTTAACCATCAGCCAAAACCTAAACTTAACTATAACCCTAACACTAAACCTAACCATGTCTCAAATCCGAATCATGTACCTAACCCTAACCCTAACCTTAACCCTAACCCTAACGCTAACCCTAACCATAAACACTAAACCCTAAACCTAACCCTAACCCTAACCCTAACCCTAAACCCTAAACCCTAACACTAACCCTAACACTAAAGCCTAAACCCTAACTCTAACCCTAACCCTAACCCTAACCCTAAACACTAAACCCTAAACTTAACCCTAACCCTAAACCTAAACCATAACCCTAACCCTAACCCTATCCCTAAAACCTAACCCTAACCCTAACCCTAACCCTAACCCTAAACCCTAACCTAACCTGATCCCTAACCCTAACACTGTCGCTAAACTTAACTCTGACCCTTACCGTCTCTCCAACCTTAACTCTAACCCTCACCCTGTCACTAACCCTGTCCCTAAACCTAAACTTAAGCATCAGACAAAACCTAAACTTAATATAACCCTAACAGTAAACCTAACCATGTCCCAAACCCTAATCCTGTCCCTAACCCTAAACCTAATGCTAACCCTAACCCTAACCCTAACCCTAAACCCTAAACCCTAACCTTAACCCTAACCCTAAACCTAAACCTTAACCCTAACACTAACCCTATCCCTAAAACCTAACCCTAACCCTAACCCTACCCCTAACCCTAACCTAACCCTAACCCTAACCCTAACACTGTCGCTAAACCTAACTCTGACACTTACCGTCTCTCTATCTTTAACTCTAACCCTCACCCTGTAACTAACCCTGTCCCTAAACCTAACCTTAACCATCAGCCAAAACCTAAACTTAACTATAACCCTAACACTAAACCTAACCATGTCTCAAACCCGAATCGTGTACCTAACCCTAACCATAACCTTAATCCTAACACTAAACCCGAAACCCTAACACTAACCCTAACCCTAAAACTAAACCCTAAACCCAAACCCTAACCCTAACGCTAACCCTAACGTTAAATGACTAAACCCTAACCCTAACCCTAACCCTAACCCTAACCCTAAACCCTAAACCCTAACACTATCCCTAACCCTAAAGCCTAAACCCTAACTCTAACCCTAAACCTAACCCTAAACCCTAAACCCTAACCTTAACCCTAATCCTAAACCTAAACCGTAACCCTAACCCTAACCCTATCTCTAATACTTAACCCTAACCCTAAGCCTAACCCTAACCCTAACTCTAACCCTAACCCTAACCTAACCGTAACCCTAACCCTAACACTGTCGCTAAACCTAACTCTGACCCTTACCGTCTCTCTATCTTAAACTCTAACCCTCACCCTGTAACTAACCCTGTCCCTAAACCTAAACTTAACCATCAGCCAAAACCTAAACTTAACCATAACCCTAACACTAAACCTAAACGTGTCTCAAACCCGAATCGTGTACCTAACACTAACCCTAAACTTAACCTTAACCCTAAACCCGAAACCCTAACCCTAACCCTAACCCTAACCCTATCCCTAAAACCTAACCCTAACCCTAACCCTAACCCTAACCCTAACTCTAACCCTAACCCTAACCCTAACCCTAAACCTAAACCGTAACCCTTAAATGTAAACACTAACCCTCCCTATTCCTAACCCTAACCCTAACGCTAACCCTAAACCCTAACCTAACCTGATCCCTAACCCTAACACTGTAGCTAAACCTAACTCTGACCCTTACCGTCTCTCCAACCTTAACTCTAACTCTCACCCTGTCACTAACCCTGTCCCTAAACCTAAACTTAAGCATCAGACAAAACCTAAACTTAATATAACCCTAACAGTATACCTAACCATGTCCCAAACCCTAATCCTGCCCCTAACCCTAACCCTAACCCTAACCATAACCCTAACCATAACCCTAACACTAAACCTAAAGATGTCTCAAACCCGAATCGTGTACCTAACCCTAACCCTAACCCTAACCCTAACTCTGACCCTTACCGTCTCTCCAACCTTAACTCTAACCCTCACCCTGTCACTAACCCTGTCCCTAAACCTAAACTTAAGCATCAGACAAAACCTAAACTTAATATAACCCTAACACTAAACCTAACCTTGTCTCAAACCCGAAACGTGTACCTAACCCTAACACTAACCTTAACCCTAACACTAAACCCGAAACCCTAACACTAACCCTAACCCCAAACCTAAACCCTAAACCCAAACCCTAACCCTAACGCTAACCCTAACCATAAACACTAAACCCTAACCCTAACCCTAACCCTAAACACTAAACCCTAACACTAACCCTAACCTTAAAGCCTAAACCCTAACTCTAACCCTAACCCTAACCCTAAACCCTAAACACTAACCTTAACCCTAACCCTAAACCTAAACCGTAACCCTAACCCTAACCCTATCCCTAAAACCTAACACTAACCCTAACCTTAACCCTAATTCTAACCCTAACCCTAACCCTAACCCTATCCCTAAACCCTAACCCTAAAATGTAAACACTAACCCTCCCCTATTCCTAACCCTAACCCTAACCCTAACCCTAAACCCTAACCTAACCTGATCCCTAACCCTAACACTGTCGCTAAACCTAACTCTGACCCTTACGTCTCTCCAACCTTAACTCTAAACCTCACCCTGTCACTAACCCTGTCCCTAAACCTAAACTTAAGCATCAGACAAAACCTAAACTTAATATTACCCTAACAGTAAACCTAACCATGTCCCAAACCCTAATCCTGTCCCTAACCCTAACCCTAACCCTTACCCTAACCCTAACACTAACCCTAACCCTAAACCTAAACACTAAACCCAAACCCTAACCCTAACGCTAACCCTAACCATAAACACTAAACCCTAACCCTAACCCTAACCCTAACCCTAACACTAAACCCTAAACCCTAACACTAACCCTAACCCTAAAGCCTAAACCCTATTTCTAACCCTAACCCTAACCCTAACCCTAAACCCTAAACCTAACCTTAACGCTA
Organism: Hipposideros larvatus; assembly: GCA_031876335.1. Taxonomy (NCBI): domain Eukaryota; kingdom Metazoa; phylum Chordata; class Mammalia; order Chiroptera; family Hipposideridae; genus Hipposideros; species Hipposideros larvatus. The sequence goes on along the minus strand of CM063089.1, from coordinate 112,927,833 downwards.
CCCCTAAACCTAAACCGTAATACTAACCCTAACCCTATCCCTAAAACCTAACCCTAACCCTAACCCTAAACCTAACCCTAACCCTAACCCTAACCCTAACCCTAAACCTAAACACTAAACCCTAACCCTAACCCTAACCCTAACACTAAACCCTAAACCCTAACACTAACCCTAACCCTAAAGTCTAAACCCTAACCCTAACCCTAACCCTAACCCTAACCCTAATCCTGTCCCTAAACCTAAAACTAATGCTAAACCTAACCCTAACCCTAACCCTAAACCCTAAACCCTAACCTTAACCCTAACCGTAAACCTAAACCGTAACCCTAACCCTAACCCTATCCCTAAAACCTAACCCTAACCCTAACCCTAACCCTAACCCTAACCCTAACCCTAACCCTAAACCCTAAACCCTAACACTATCCCTAACCCTAAAGCCTAAACCCTAACTCTAACCCTAAACCTAACCCTAAACCCTAAACCCTAACCTTAACCCTAATCCTAAACCTAAACCGTAACCCTAACCCTAACCCTAACCCTAAACCCTAACTCTAACCCTAACCCTAACCTAACCGTAACCCTAACCCTAACACTGTCGCTAAACCTAACTCTGACCCTTACCGTCTCTCTATCTTTAACTCTAACCCTCACCCTGTAACTAACCCTGTCCCTAAACCTAACCTTAACCATCAGCCAAAACCTAAACTTAACTATAACCCTAACACTAAACCTAACCATGTCTCAAACCCGAAACGTGTACCTAACCCTAACCCTAACCTTAACCCTAACACTAAACCCGAAACCCTAACACTAACCCTAACCCTAAACCTAAACCCTAAACCCAAACCCTAACCCTAACGCTAACCCTAACCATAAACACTAAACCCTAACCCTAACCCTAACCCTCACCCTAACCCTAAACCCTAAACCATAACACTAACCCTAACCCTAAAGCCTAAACCCTAACACTAACACTAACCCTAACCCTAAACACTAAACCCTAACCTTAACCCTAACCCTAAACTTAAACCGTAACCCTAACCCTAACCCTATCCCTAAAACCTAACCCTAACCCTAACCCTAACCCTAACTCTAACCCTAACCCTAACCCTAACCCTATCCCTAAACCCTAACCCTAAAATGTAAACACTAACCCTCCCCTATTCCTAACCCTAACCCTAACCCTAACCCTAAACCCTATCCTAACCTGATCCCTAAACCTAACACTGTCGCTAAACCTAACTCTGACCCTTACCGTCTCTCCAACCTTAACTCTAACCCTCACCCTGTCACTAACCCTGTCCCTAAACCTAAACTTAAGCATCAGACAAAACCTAAACTTAATATAACCCTAACAGTAAACCTAACCATGTCCCAAACCCTAATCCTGTCCCTAACCCTAAACCTAATGCTAACCCTACCCCTAACCCTAACCCTAAACCCTAAACCCTAACCTTAACCCTAACCCTAAACCTAAACCGTAACCCTAACCCTAACCCTATCCCTAAAACCTAAACCTAACCCTAACCCTAACCCTAACCCTACCCTAACTCTAACACTAACCCTAACACTAACCCTAACCCTAAACACTAAACCCTAACCTTAACCCTAACCGTAAACCTAAACCGTAACCCTAACCCTAACCCTATCCCTAAAACCTAACCCTAACCCTAACCCTAACCCTAAACCTAACACTCACCCTGTAACTAACCCTGTCCCTAAACCTAACCTTAACCATCAGCCAAAACCTAAACTTAACCATAACCCTAACACTAAACCTAAACATGTCTCATACCCGAATCGTGTACCTAACACTAACCCTAAACTTAACCTTAACCCTAAACCCGAAACCCTAACCCTAACCCTAACCCTAACCCTAACCCTAACCATAACCCTAACACAAAACCTAAACATGTCTCAAACCCGAATCGTATACCTAAGCCTAACGCTAAACTTAACCCTAACCCTAAACCCGAAACCCTAACCCTAACCCTAACCCTAAACCATAATCCCTAACTCTAACTCTAACCCTAACCCTAAAGCCTAAATCCTAACTCTAACCCTATCCCTAACCCTAACCCTAATCCTCACCCTAACCCTAACTCTGTCCCTAAAACCTAACCCTAACCCTAACCCTAACTCTAACCCTAACCCTAACCCTAACCCTATCCCTAAACCCTAATCCTAAAATGTAAACACTAACCCTCCCCTATTCCTAACCCTAACCCTAACCCTAACCCTAAACCCTAACCTAACCTGATCCCTAACCCTAACACTGTCGCTAAACCTAACTCTGACCCTTACCGTCTCTCCAACCTTAACTCTAACCCTCACCCTGTCACTAACCCTGTCCCTAAACCTAAACTTAAGCATCAGACAAAACCTAAACTTAACTATAACCCTAACACTAAACCTAACCATGTCCCAAACCCTAATCCTGTCCCTAACCCTAACCCGAACCCTAACCCTAACACTAACCCTAACCCTAACTCTAACCCTAACCCTAACCCTATCCCTAAACCCTAACCCTAAAATGTAAACACTAACCCTCCCCTATTCCTAACCCTAACCCTAACCCTAACCCTAAACCCTAACCTAACCTGATCCCTAACCCTAACACTGTCGCTAAACCTAACTCTGACCCTTACCGTCTCTCCAACCTTAACTCTAACCCTCACCCTGTCACTAAACCTGTCCCTAAACCTAAACTTAAGCATCAGACCAAACCTAAACTTAATATAACCCTAACAGTAAACCTAACCATGTCCCAAACCCTAATCCTGTCCCTAACCCTAAAACTAATGCTAACCCTAACCCTAACCCTAACACTAAACCCTAAACCCTAACATTAACACTAACCCTAAACCTAAACCGTAACCCTAACCCTAACTCTATCCCTAAAACCTAACCCTAACCCTAACCCTAACCCTAAACCTAACCCTAACCTAACCCTAACCCTAACCCTAACACTGTCGCTAAACATAACTCTGTCACTTACCGTCTCTCTATCTTTAACTCTAACCCTCACCCTGTAACTAACCCTGTCCCTAAACCTAACCTTAACCATCAGCCAAAACCTAAACTTAACTATAACCCTAACACTAAACCTAACCATGTCTCAAACCCGAAACGTGTACCTAACCCTAACCCTAACCTTAACCCTAACACTAAACCCGAAACCCTAACACTAACCCTAACCTTAACCCTAACCCTAACCCTAAACATAAACACTAAACCCAAACCCTAACCCTAACGCTAAACCTAACCATAAACACTAAACCCTAACCCTAACCCAAACCCTAACCCTAACCATAAACACTGAACCCTAACCCTAACCCTATCCCTAAAACCTACCCTAACCCTAACCCTAACCCTAACCCTAACTCTAACCCTAACCCTAACCCTAACCTTATCCCTAAACCCTAACCCTAAACTGTAAACACTAACCCTCCCCTATTCGTAACCCTAACCCTAACCCTAACCCTAAACCCTAACCTAACCTGATCCCTAACCCTAACACTGTCGCTAAACCTAACTCTGACGCTTACCGTCTCTCCAACCTTAACTCTAACCCTCACCCTGTCACTAACCCTGTCCCTAAACCTAAACTTAAGCACCAGACAAAACCTAAACTTAATATTACCCTAACAGTAAACCTAACCATGTCCCAAACCCTAATCCTTTCCCTAACCCTAACGCTAACCCTAACCCTAACCCTAACCCTAACACTAACCCTAACATTAAACACTAAACCTAACCCTAACACTAACCCTAACCCTAACCCTAAACCCTAAACCCTAACACTATCCCTAACCCTAAAGCCTAAACCCTAACTCTAACCCTAACCCTAACCCTAAACCCTAAACCCTAACCTTAACCCTAACCCTAAACCTAAACCGTAACCCTAACCCTAACCCTATCCCTAAAACCTAACCCTAACCTAACCCTAACCCTAAACCTAACCCTAACTCTAACACTAAACCTAACCCTAACCCTACCCTAAACCCTAAACCCTAACACTAACCCTAACCCTAAAGCCTAAACCCTAACTCTAACCCTAACCCTAACCCTAAACCCTAAACCCTAACCTTAACCCTAACCCTAACCCTAAACTGTAACCCTAACCCTAACCCTATCCCTAAAACCTAACCCTAACCCTAACCCTAACCCTAAACCTAACACTCACCCTGTAACTAACCCTGTCCCTAAACCTAACCTTAACCATCAGCCAAAACCTAAACTTAACCATAACCCTAACACTAAACCTAAACATGTCTCAAACCCGAATCGTGTACCTAACACTAACCCTAAACTTAACCTTAACCCTAAACCCGAAACCCTAACCCTAACCCTAACCCTAACCCTAACCCTAACCCTAACCATAACCCTAACACAAAACCTAAACATGTCTCAAACCCGAATCGTATACCTAAGCCTAACGCTAAACTTAACCCTAACCCTAAACCCGAAACCCTAACCCTAACCCTAACCCTAAACCATAATCCCTAACTCTAACTCTAACCCTAACCCTAAAGCCTAAATCCTAACTCTAAGCCTATCCCTAACCCTAACCCTAACCCTAACCCTAACCCTAATTCTGTCCCTAAAACCTAACCCTAACCCTAACCCTAACTCTAACCCTAACCCTAACCCTAACCCTATCCCTAAACCCTAACCCTAAAATGTAAACACTAACCCTCCCCTATTCCTAACCCTAACCCTAACCCTAACCCTAAACCCTAACCTAACCTGATCCCTAACCCTAACACTGTCGCTAAACCTAACTCTGACCCTTACCGTCTCTCCAACCTTAACTCTAACCCTCACCCTGTCACTAATCCTGTCCCTAAACCTAAACTTAAGAATCAGACAAAACCTAATCTTAATATAACCCTAACAGTAAACCTAACCATGTCCCAAACCCTAATCCTGTCCCTAACCCTAAAACTAATGCTAACCCTAACCCTAACCCTAACCCTAAACCCTAAACGCTAACCTTAACCCTAACCCTAAACCTAAACCGTAACCCTAACCCTAACCCTATCCCTAAAACCTAACCCTAACCCTAACCCTAACCCTAACCCTAACCCTAACCTAACCCTAACCCTAACCCTAACACTGTCGCTAAACCTAACTCTGACCCTTACCGTCTCTCTATCTTTAACTCTAACCCTCACCCTGTAACTAACCCTGTCCCTAAACCTAACCTTAACCATCAGCCAAAACCTAAACTTAACTATAACCCTAACACTAAACCTAACCATGTCTCAAACCCGAAACGTGTACCTAACCCTAAACCTAACCTTAACCCTAACACTAAACCCGAAACCCTAACCCTAACCTTAACCCTAACCCTAACCCTAACCCTAAACCATCAGCCTTAACTCTAACTCTAACCCTAACCCTAAAGCCTAAATCCTAACTCTAACCCTAACCCTAACCCTAACCCTAACCCTAACCCTAACCCTAAACCCTAACACTAACCCTAACCCTAAAGCCTAAACCCTAACTATAACCCTAACCCTAACCCTAAACCCTAAACCCTAACCTTAACCCTAACTCTAAACCTAAACCGTAACCCTAACCCTAACACTATCCCTAAAGCCTAACCCTAACCCTAACCCTAACCCTAACCCTAACTCTAACCCTAACCCTAACCCTAACCCTAACCCTAACCCTAACCCTAACCCTAAACCCTAAACCCAAACCCTAAACCTAACCCTAACGCTAACCCTAACGATAAACACTAAACCCTAAACCTAACCCTAACCCTAACCCTAACCCTAAACCCTAAAACCTAACCTTAACCCTAACCCTAAACCTAAACCGTAACCCTAACACTAACCCTATCCCTAAAACCTAACCCTAACCCTAACCCTAACCCTAACCCTAACTCTAACCCTAACCCTAACCCTAACCCTAACCCTAACCCTAACCCTAACCCTAAACCCTAAACCCAAACCCTAAACCTAACCCTAACGCTAACCCTAACGATAAACACTAAACCCTAAACCTAACCCTAACCCTAACCCTAACCCTAAACCCTAAACCCTAACACTAACCCTAACCCTAAAGCCTAAACCCTAACTCTAACCCTAACCCTAACCCTAAACCCTAAACCCTAACCTTAACCATAACCCTAAACCTAAACCGTAACCCTAACCCTAACCCTATCCCTAAAACCTAACCCTAACCCTAACCCTAACCCTAACCCTAACCCTAACTCTAACCCTAACCCTAACCCTATCCCTAAACACTAACCCTAAAATGTAAACACTAACCCTCCCCTATTCCTAACCCTAACCCTAACCCTAACCCTAAACCCTAACCTAACCTGATCCCTAACCCTAACACTGTCGCTAAACCTAACTCTGACCCTTACCGTCTCTCCAACCTTAACTCTAACCCTCACCCTGTCACTAACCCTGTCCCTAAACCTAAACTTAAGCATCAGACAAAACCTAAACTTAATATTACCCTAACAGTAAACCTAACCATGTCGCAAACCCTAATCCTGTCCCTAACCCTAAAACTAATGCTAACCCTAACCCTAACCCTAACCCTAAACCCTAAACCCTAACCTTAACCCTAACCCTAAACCTAAACCGTAACCCTAACCCTAACCCTATCCCTAAAACCTAACCCTAACCCTAACCCTAACCCTAACCCTAACACTAACCCTAACCCTAAACCTAAACACGAAACCCAAAACCTAACTCTAACGCTAACCCTAACCATAAACACTAAACCCTAACCCTAACCCTAACCCTAACCCTAACCATAAACCCTAAACCCTAACACTAACCCTAACCCTAAAGCCTAAACCCTAACTCTAACACTAACCCTAACCCTAAACCCTAAACCCTAACCTTAACCCTAACCCTAAACCTAAACCGTAACCCTAACCCTAACCCTATCCCTAAAACCTAACCCTAACCCTAACTCTAACCCTAACCCTAACCCTAACCCTATCCCTAAACCCTAACCCTAAAATGTAAACACTAACCCTCCCTTATTCCTAACCCTAACCCTAACCCTAACCCTAAACCCTAACCTAACCTGATCCCTAACCCTAACACTGTCACTAAACCTAACTCTGACCCTTACCGTCTCTCCAAACTTAACTCTAACCCTCACCCTGTCACTAACCCTGTCCCTAAACCTAAACTTAAGCATCAGACAAAACCTAAACTTAATATAACCCTAACAGTAAACCTAACCATGTCCCAAACCCTAATCATGTCCCTAACTCTAAAACTAATGCTAACCCTAACCCTAACCCTAACCCTAAACCCTAAGCCCTAACCTTAACCCTAACCCTAAACCTAAACCGTAACCCTAACCCTAACCCTATCCCTAAAACCTAAACCTAACCCTAACCCTAACCCTAACCCTAACCCTAACTCTAACCCTAACCCTAATCCTAACCCTATCCCTAAATCCTAACCCTAAAATGTAAACAGTAACCCTCCCCTATTGCTAACCCTAACCCTAACCCTAACCCTAAACCCTAACCTAACCTGATCCCTAACCCTAACACTGTCGCTAAACCTAACTCTGACCCTTACCGTCTCTCCAACCTTAACTCTAACCCTCACCCTGTCACTAACCCTGTCCCTAAACCTAAACTTAAGCATCAGACAAAACCTAAACTTAATATAACCCTAACAGTAAACCTAACCATGTCCCAAACCCTATTCCTGTCCCTAACCCTAAAACTAATGCTAACCCTAACCCTAACCCTAAACCCTAAACCCTAACTTTAACCCTAACCCTAAACCTAAACCGTAACCCTAACCCTAACCTTATCCCTAAAACCTAACCCTAACCCTAACCCTAACCCTAACCCTAACCTAACCCTAACCCTAATCCTAACACTGTCGCTAAACCTAACTCTGACCCTTACCGTCGCTCTATCTTTAACTCTAACCCTCACCCTGTAACTAACCCTGTCCCTAAACCTAACCTTAACCATCAGCCAAAACCTAAACTTAACTATAACCCTAAACTAAACCTAACCATGTCTCAAACCCGAAACGTGTACCTAACCCTACCCCTAACCTTAACCCTAACACTAAACCCGAAACCCTAACACTAACCCTAACCCTAAACCTAAACCCTAAACCCAAACCCTAACCCTAACGCTAACCCTAACCATAAACACTAAACCCTAACCCTAACCCTAACCCTAACCCTAACTCTAAACCCTAAACCCTAACACTAACCCTAACCCTAAAGCCTAAACCCTAACTCTAACCCTAACCCTAACCCTAAACCCTAAACCGTAACCTTAACCCTAACCCTAAACCTAAACCGTAACCCTAACACTAACCCTATCCTTAAAACCTAACCCTAGCCCTAACCCTAAACCTAACCCTAACCCTATCCCTAAACCCTAACCCTAAAATGTAAACACTAACCCTCCCCTATTCCTAACCCTAACCCTAACCCTAACCCTAAACCCTAACCTAACCTGATCCCTAACACTAACACTGTCGCTAAACCTAACTCTGACCCTTACCGTCTCTCCAACCTTAACTCTAACCCTCACCCTGTCACTAACCCTGTCCCTAAATCTAAACTTAAGCATCAGACAAAACCTAAACTTAATATAACCCTAACAGTAAACCTAACCATGTCCCAAACCCTAATCCTGTCCCTAACCCTAAACCTAATGCTAACCCTAACCCTACCCCTAACCCTAAACACTAAACCCTAACCTTAACCCTAACCCTAAACCTAAACCGTAACCCTAACCCTAACCCTATCCCTAAAACCTAACCCTAACCCTAACCCTAACCCTAACTTAACCCTAACCCTAATCCTAACACTGTCGCTAAACCTAACTCTGTACCTTACCGTCTCTCTAACTTTAACTCTAACCCTCACCCTTTAACTAACCCTGTCCCTAAACGTAACCTTAACCATCAGCCAAAACCTAAACTTAACCATAACCCTAACACTAAACCTAAACATGTATCAAACCCGAATCGTGTACCTAACCCTAACCCTAAACCCGAAACCCTAACCCTAACCCTAACCCTAACCCTAAACCGTAAGCCCTAACTCTAACCCTAACCCTAACCCTAAAGCCTAAATCCTAACTCTAACCCTAACCCTAACCCTAACCCTAACCCTATCCCTAAACCCTAACCCTAAAATGTAAACACTAACCCTCCCCTATTCCTAACCCTAACCCTAACCCTAACCCTAAACCCTAAACTAACCTGATCCCTAACCCTAACATTGTCGCTAAACCTAACTCTGACCCTTACCGTCTCTCCAACCTTAACTCTAACCCTCACCCTGTCACTAACCCTGTCCCTAAACCTAAACTTAAGCATCAGACAAAACCTAAACTTAATATAACCCTAACAGTAAACCTAACCATATCCCAAACCCTAATCCTGTCCCTAACCCTAAACCTAATGCTAACTCTAACCCTAACCCTAACCCTAAACCCTAAACCCTAACCTTAAACCTAACCCTAAACCTAAACCGTAACCCTAACCCTAACCCTATCCCTAAAACCTAACCCTAACCCTAACCCTAACCCTAACCCTAACCTAACCCTAACCCTAACCCTAAAACTGTCGCTAAACCTAACTCTGACCCTTACCGTCTCTCTATCTTTAACTCTAACCCTCACCCTGTAACTAACCCTGTCCCTAAACCTAACCTTAACCATCAGCCAAAACCTAAACTTAACTATAACCCTAACACTAAACCTAACCATGTCTCAAACCCAAAACGTGTACCTAACCCTAACCCTAACCTTAACCCTAACACTAAACCCGAAACCCTAACACTAACCCTAACCCTAACCCTAACCCTAACCCTAAACATAAACACTAAACCCAAACCCTAACCCTAACGCTAACCCTAACCATAAACACTAAACCCTAACCCTAACCCAAACCCTAACCCTAACCATAAACACTAAACCCTAAACCTAACCCTAACCCTAACCCTAACCATAAACCCTAAACCCTAACACTAACCCTAACCCTAAAGCCTAAACCCTAACTCTAACCCTAACGCTAACCCTAAACCCTAAACCCTAACCTTAACCCTAACCCTAAACCTAAACCGTAACCCTAAACCTAACCCTATCCCTAAAACCTAACCCTAACCCTAACCCTAACTCTAACCCTAACCCTAACCCCAACCCTATCCCTAAACCCTAACCCTAAAATGTAAACACTAACCCTCCCCTATTCCTAACCCTAACCCTAACCCTAACCCTAAACCCTAACCTAACCTGATCCCTTACCCTAACACTGTCGCTAAACCTAACTCTGACGCTTACCGTCTCTCCAACCCTAACTCTAACCCTAACCCGAACCCTAAACCCTAAACCCTAACCTTAACCCTAACCATAAACCTAAACCGTAACCCTAACTCTAACCCTATCCCTAAAACCTAACCTTGACCCTAACCTAACTCTAACCCTAACCCTAACCCTAACCCTATCCCTAAACTCTAACCCTAAAATGTAAACACTAACCCTCCCCTATTGCTAACCCTAACCCTAACCCTAAACCCTAACCTAACCTGATCCCTAACCCTAACACTGTCGCTAAACCTAACTCTGACCCTTACCGTCTCTCCAACCTTAACTCTAACCCTCACCCTGTCACTAACCCTGTCCCTAAACCTAAACTTAAGCATCAGACAAAACCTAAACTTAATATAACCCTAACAGTAAACCTAACCATGTCCCAAACCTTAATCCTGTCCCTAACCCTAAAACTAATGCTAACCCTAACCCTAACCCTAACCCTAAACCCTAAACCCTAACCTTAACCCTAACCCTAAACCTAAACCGTAACCCTAACCCTAACCCTATCCCTAAAACCTAACCCTAACCCTAACCCTAACCCTAACCCTAACCTAACCCTAACCCTAACCCTAACACTGTCGCTAAACCTAACTCTGACCCTTACCGTCTCTCTATCTTTAACTCTAACCCTCACCCTGTAACTAACCCTGTCCCTCAACCTAACCTTAACCATCAGCCAAAACGTAAACTTAACTATAACCCTAACACTAAACCTAACCATGTCTCAAACCCGAAACGTGTACCTAACACTAAACCTAACCTTAACCCTAACACTAAACCCGAAAGCCTAACACTAACCCTAACCCTAAACCTAAACCCTAAACCCAAACCCTAACCCTAACGCTAACCCTAACCATAAACACTAAACCCTAAACCTAACCCTAACCCTAACCATAACCCTAAACCCTAAACCCTAACCCTAGGCCTAACCCTAAACCCTAAACCCAAACCCTAAACCTAACCCTAACGCTAACCCTAACGATAAACACTAAACCCTAAACCTAACCCTAACCCTAACCCTAACCCTAAACCCTAAACCCTAACCTTAACCCTAACCCTAAACCTAAAACGTAACCCTAACACTAACCCTATCCCTAAAACCTAACCCTAACCCTAACCCTAACCCTAACCCTAACCCTAACTCTAACCCTAACACTAACCCTAACCCTAACCCTAACCCTAACCCTAACCCTAACCCTAAACCCTAAACCCAAACCCTAAACCTAACCCTAACGCTAACCCTAACGATAAACACTAAACCCTAAACCTAACCCTAACCCTAACCCTAACCCTAAACCCTAAACCCTAACACTAACCCTAACACTAAAGCCTAAACCCTAACTCTAACCCTAACCCTAACCCTAAACCCTAAACCCTAACCTTAACCGTAACCCTAAACCTAAACCGTAACCCTAACCCTAACCCTATCCCTAAAACCTACCCTAACCCTAACCCTAACCCTAACCCTAACCCTAACTCTAACCCTAACCCTAACCCTAACCCTATCCCTAAACACTAACCCTAAAATGTAAACACTAACCCTCCCCTATTCCTAACCCTAACCCTAACCCTAACCCTAAACCCTAACCTAACCTGATCCCTAACCCTAACACTGTCGCTAAACCTAACTCTGACCCTTACCGTCTCTCCAACCTTAACTCTAACCCTCACCCTGTCACTAACCCTGTCCCTAAACCTAAACTTAAGCATCAGACAAAACCTAAACTTAATATTACCCTAACAGTAAACCTAACCATGTCGCAAACCCTAATCCTGTCCCTAACCCTAAAACTAATGCTAACCCTAACCCTAACCCTAACCCTAAACCCTAAACCCTAACCTTAACCCTAACCCTAAACCTAAACCGTAACCCTAACCCTAACCCTATCCCTAAAACCTAACCCTAACCCTAACCCTAACCCTAACCCTAACACTAACCCTAACCCTAAACCTAAACACGAAACCCAAAACCTAACCCTAACGCTAACCCTAACCATAAACACTAAACCCTAACCCCAACCCTAACCCTAACCCTAACCATAAACCCTAAACCCTAACACTAACCCTAACCCTAAAGCCTAAACCCTAACTCTAACACTAACCCTAACCCTAAACCCTAAACCCTAACCTTAACCCTAACCCTAAACCTAAACCGTAACCCTAACCCTAACCCTATCCCTAAAACCTAACCCTAACCCTAACTCTAACCCTAACCCTAACCCTAACCCTATCCCTAAACCCTAACCCTAAAATGTAAACAGTAACCCTCCCCTATTACTAACCCTAACCCTAACCCTAACCCTAAACCCTAACCTAACCTGATCCCTAACCCTAACACTGTCGCTAAACCTAACTCTGACGCTTACCGTCTCTCCAACCTTAACTCTAACCCTCACCCTGTCACTAACCCTGTCCCTAAACCTAAACTTAAGCATCAGACAAAACCTAAACTTAATATAACCCTAACAGTAAACCTAACCATGTCCCAAACCCTATTCCTGTCCCTAACCCTAAAACTAATGCTAACCCTAACCCTAACCCTAAACCCTAAACCCTAACTTTAACCCTAACCCTAAACCTAAACCGTAACCCTAACCCTAACCTTATCCCTAACCCTAACCCTAACCCTAACCCTAACCCTAACCCTAACCTAACCCTAACCCTAATCCTAACACTGTCGCTAAACCTAACTCTGACCCTTACCGTCTCTCTATCTTTAACTCTAACCCTCACCCTGTAACTAACCCTGTCCCTAAACCTAACCTTAACCATCAGCCAAAACCTAAACTTAACTATAACCCTAACACTAAACCTAACCATGTCTCAAACCCGAAACGTGTACCTAACCCTAACCCTAACCTTAACCCTAACACTAAACCCGAAACCCTAACCCTAACCCTAACCCTAACCCTAACTCTAACCCTAACCCTAACCCTAACCCTATCCCTAAACACTAACCCTAAAATGTAAACACTAACCCTCCCCTATTCCTAACCCTAACCCTAACCCTAACCCTAAACCCTAACCTAACCTGATCCCTAACCCTAACACTGTCGCTAAACCTAACTCTGACCCTTACCGTCTCTCCAACCTTAACTCTAACCCTCACCCTGTCACTAACCCTGTCCCTAAACCTAAACTTAAGCATCAGACAAAACCTAAACTTAATATTACCCTAACAGTAAACCTAACCATGTCGCAAACCCTAATCCTGTCCCTAACCCTAAAACTAATGCTAACCCTAACCCTAACCCTAACCCTAAACCCTAAACCCTAACCTTAACCCTAACCCTAAACCTAAACCGTAACCCTAACCCTAACCCTATCCCTAAAACCTAACCCTAACCCTAACCCTAACCCTAACCCTAACACTAACCCTAACCCTAAACCTAAACACGAAACCCAAAACCTAACCCTAACGCTAACCCTAACCATAAACACTAAACCCTAACCCTAACCCTAACCCTAACCCTAACCATAAACCCTAAACCCTAACACTAACCCTAACCCTAAAGCCTAAACCCTAACTCTAACACTAACCCTAACCCTAAACCCTAAACCCTAACCTTAACCCTAACCCTAAACCTAAACCGTAACCCTAACCCTAACCCTATCCCTAAAACCTAACCCTAACCCTAACTCTAACCCTAACCCTAACCCTAACCCTATCCCTAAACCCTAACCCTAAAATGTAAACAGTAACCCTCCCCTATTACTAACCCTAACCCTAACCCTAACCCTAAACCCTAACCTAACCTGATCCCTAACCCTAACACTGTCGCTAAACCTAACTCTGACCCTTACCGTCTCTCCAACCTTAACTCTAACCCTCACCCTGTCACTAACCCTGTCCCTAAACCTAAACTTAAGCATCAGACAAAACCTAAACTTAATATAACCCTAACAGTAAACCTAACCATGTCCCAAACCCTATTCCTGTCCCTAACCCTAAAACTAATGCTAACCCTAACCCTAACCCTAAACCCTAAACCCTAACTTTAACCCTAACCCTAAACCTAAACCGTAACCCTAAACCTAACCTTATCCCTAAAACCTAACCCTAACCCTAACCCTAACCCTAACCCTAACCTAACCCTAACCCTAATCCTAACACTGTCGCTAAACCTAACTCTGACCCTTACCGTCTCTCTATCTTTAACTCTAACCCTCACCCTGTAACTAACCCTGTCCCTAAACCTAACCTTAACCATCAGCCAAAACCTAAACTTAACTATAACCCTAACACTAAACCTAACCATGTCTCAAACCCGAAACGTATACCTAACCCTAACCCTAACCTTAACCCTAACACTAAACCCGAAACCCTAACACTAACCCTAACCCTAAACCTAAACCCTAAACCCAAACCCTAACCCTAACGCTAACCCTAACCATAAACACTAAACCCTAACCCTAACCCTAACCCTAACCCTAACTCTAAACCCTAAACCCTAACACTAACCCTAACCCTAAAGCCTAAACCCTAACTCTAACCCTAACCCTAACACTAAACCCTAAACCGTAACCTTAACCCTAACCCTAAACCTAAACCGTAACCCTAACACTAACCCTATCCCTAAAACCTAACCCTAGCCCTAACCCTAAACCTAACCCTAACCCTATCCCTAAACCCTAACCCTAAAATGTAAACACTAACCCTCCCCTATTCCTAACCCTAACCCTAACCCTAACCCTAAACCCTAACCTAACCTGATCCCTAACACTAACACTGTCGCTAAACCTAACTCTGACCCTTACCGTCTCTCCAACCTTAACTCTAACCCTCACCCTGTCACTAACCCTGTCCCTAAATCTAAACTCAAGCATCAGACAAAACCTAAACTTAATATAACCCTAACAGTAAACCTAACCATGTCCCAAACCCTAATCCTGTCCCTAACCCTAAACCTAATGCTAACCCTAACCCTACCCCTAACCCTAAACACTAAACACTAACCTTAACCCTAACCCTAAACCTAAACCGTAACCCTAACCCTAACCCTATCCCTAAAACCTAACCCTAACCCTAACCCTAACCCTAACTTAACCCTAATCCTAACCCTAACACTGTCGCTAAACCTAACTCTGTACCTTACCGTCTCTCTAACTTTAACTCTAACCCTCACCCTTTAACTAACCCTGTCCCTAAACGTAAACTTAACCATCAGCCAAAACCTAAACTTAACCATAACCCTAACACTAAACCTAAACATGTATCAAACCCGAATCGTGTACCTAACCCTAACCCTAAACTTAACCTTAACTTTAAACCCGAAACCCTAACCCTAACCCTAACCCTAACCCTAAACCGTAAGCCCTAACTCTAACCCTAACCCTAACCCTAAAGCCTAAATCCTAATTCTAACCCTAACCCTAACCCTAACCCTAACCCTATCCCTAAACCCTAACCCTAAAATGTAAACACTAACCCTCCCCTATTCCTAACCCTAACCCTAACCCTAACCCTAAACCCTAAGCTAACCTGATCCCTAACCCTAACACTGTCGCTAAACCTAACTCTGACCCTTACCGTCTCTCCAACCTTAACTCTAACCCTCACCCTGTCACTAACCCTGTCCCTAAACCTAAACTTAAGCATCAGACAAAACCTAAACTTAATATAACCCTAACAGTAAACCTAACCATATCCCAAACCCTAATCCTGTCCCTAACCCTAAACCTAATGCTAACTCTAACCCTAACCCTAACCCTAAACCCTAAACCCTAACCTTAACCCTAAACCTAAACCTAAACCGTAACCCTAACCCTAACCCTATCCCTAAAACCTAACCCTAACCCTAACCCTAACCCTAACCCTAACCTAACCCTAACCCTAACCATAACACTGTCGCTAAACCTAACTCTGACCCTTACCGTCTCTCTATCTTTAACTCTAACCCTCACCCTGTAACTAACCCTGTCCCTAAACCTAACCTTAACCATCAGCCAAAACCTAAACTTAACTATAACCCTAACACTAAACCTAACCATGTCTCAAACCCAAAACGTGTACCTAACCCTAACCCTAACCTTAACCCTAACACTAAACCCGAAACCCTAACACTAACCCTAACCCTAACCCTAACCCTAACCCTAAACATAAACACTAAACCCAAACCCTAACCCTAACGCTAACCCTAACCATAAACACTAAACCCTAAACCTAACCCTAACCCTAACCATAACCCTAAACCCTAAACCCTAACACTAACCCTAACCGAAAGCCTAAACCCTAACGCTAACCGTAAACCCTAAACCCTAACCTTAACCCTAACCCTAAACCTAAACCGTAACCCTAACCCTATCCCTAAAACCTAACCCTAAACCTAACCCTAACCCTAACTCTAACCCTAACCCTAACCCTAACCCTATCCCTAAAACCTAACCCTAAAATGTAAACACTAACCCTCCCCTATTCCTAACCCTAACCCTAACCCTAACCCTAAACCCTAACCTAACCTGATCCCTAACCCTAACACTGTCGCTAAACCTAACTCTGACGCTTACCGTCTCTCCAACCTTAACTCTAACCCTCACCCTGTCATTAACCCTGTCCCTAAACCTAAACTTAAGCATCAGACAAAACATAAACTTAATATAACCCTAACAGTAAACTTAACCATGTCACAAATCCTAATCCTGTCCCTAACCCTAAACCTAATGCTAACCCTAACCCTAACCCTAACCCTAAACCCTAAACCCTAACCGTAACCCTAACCCTAAACCTAAACCGTAACCCTAAAACTAACCCTATCCCTAAAACCTAACCCTAACCCTAACCCTAACCCTAACACTAACCTTAAACCTAACACTAAACCCGAAACCCTAACACTAACCCTAACCCTAAACCTAAACCCTAAACCCAAACCCTAACCCTAACGCTAACCGTAACCATAAACACTAAACCCTAACCCTAACCCTAACCCTAACAGTAACCCTAAACCCTAAACCCTAACACTAACCCTAACCCTAAAGCCTAAACCCTATTTCTAACCCTAACCCTAACCCTAAACCCTAAACCCTAACATTAAACCTAACCCTAAACCTAAACCGTAAACCTAACCCTATCCCTAACCCTAACCCTAACCCTAACTCTAACCCTAACCATAACCCTAACCCTATCCCTAAACCCTAACCCTAAAATGTAAACACTAACCCTCCCCTATTCCTAACCCTAACCCTAACCCTAACCCTAAACCCTAACCCTAACCCTAAACCCTAAACCCTAAACTTAACCCTAACCCTAAACCTAAACCGTAAACCTAACCCTAACCCTAACCCTAACCCTAACCCTAACCCTAACCCTAACCCTAACTCTAACCCTAACCCTAACCCTAACCCTATCCCTAAACCCTAACCCTAAAATGTAAACACTAACCCTCCCCTATTCCTAACCCTAACCCTAACCCTAACCCTAAACCCTAACCTAACCTGATCCCTAACCCTAACACTGTCGCTAAACCTAACTCTGACCCTTACCGTCTCTCCAACCTTAACTCTAACCCTCACCCTGTCACTAACCCTGTCCCTAAACCTAAACTTAAGCATCAGACAAAACCTAAACTTAATATAACCCTAACAGTAAACCTAACCATATCCCAAACCCTAATCCTGTCCCTAACCCTAAACCTAATGCTAACTCTAACCCTAACCCTAACCCTAAACCCTAAACCCTAACCCTAACCCTAACCCTAACCCTAACCCTAACCCTATCCCTAAAACCTAACCCTAACCCTAACCCTAACCCTAACCCTAACCTAACCCTAACCCTAAACCCTAACACTGTCGCTAAACCTAACTCTGACCCTTACCGTCTCTCTATCTTTAACTCTAACCCTCACCCTGTAACTAACCCTGTCCCTAAACCTAACCTTAACCATCAGCCAAAACCTAAACTTAACTATAAACCTAACACTAAACCTAACCTTGTCTCAAACCCGAAACGTGTACCTAACCCTAACCCTAACCTTAACCCTAACACTAAACCCGAAACCCTAACCCTAACCCTAAACCTAAACCCTAAACCCAAACCCTAAACCTAACCCTAACGCTAACCCTAACGATAAACACTAAACCCTAAACCTAACCCTAACCCTAACCCTAACCCTAAACCCTAAACCCTAACACTAACCCTAACCCTAAAGCCTAAACCCTAACTCTAACCCTAACCCTAACCCTAAACCCTAAACCCTAACCTTAACCGTAACCCTAAACCTAAACCGTAACCCTAACCCTAACCCTATCCCTAAAACCTAACCCTAACCCTAACCCTAACCCTAACCCTAACCCTAACTCTAACCCTAACCCTAACCCTAACCCTATCCCTAAACCCTAACCCTAAAATGTAAACACTAACCCTCCCCTATTCCTAACCCTAACCCTAACCCTAACCCTAAACCCTAACCTAACCTGATCCCTAACCCTAACACTGTCGCTAAACCTAACTCTGACCCTTACCGTCTCTCCAACCTTAACTCTAACCTTCACCCTGTCACTAACCCTGTCCCTAAACCTAAACTTAAGCATCAGACAAAACCTAAACTTAATATTACCCTAACAGTAAACCTAACCATGTCGCAAACCCTAATCCTGTCCCTAACCCTAAAACTAATGCTAACCCTAACCCTAACCCTAACCCTAAACCCTAAACACTAACCTTAACCCCTAACCCTAAACCTAAACCGTAACCCTAACCCTAACCCTATCCCTAAAACCTAACCCTAACCCTAACCCTAACCCTAATCCTAACCTAACCCTAACCCTAACCCTAACACTGTCGCTAAACCTAACTCTGACCCTTACCGTCTCTCTATCTTTAACTCTAACCCTCACCCTGTAACTAACCCTGTCCCTAAACCTAACCTTAACCATCAGCCAAAACCTAAACTTAACTATAACCCTAACACTAAACCTAACCATGTCTCAAACCCAAAACATGTACCTAACCCTAACCCTAACATTAACCCTAACACTAAACCCGAAACCCTAACACTAACCCTAACCCTAACCCTAACCCTAAACATAAACACTAAACCCAAACCCTAACCCTAACGCTAACCCTAACCATAAACACTAAACCCTAACCCTAACCCAAACCCTAACCCTAACCATAAACACTAAACCCTAAACCTAACACTAACCCTAACCCTAACCCTAAACCCTAAACCCTAACACTAACCCTAACCCTAAAGCCTAAACCCTAACTCTAACCCTAACGCTAACCCTAAACCCTAAACCCTAACCTTAACCCTAACCCTAAACCTAAACCGTAACCCTAACCCTAACCCTATCCCTAAAACCTAACCCTAACCCTAACCCTAACTCTACACCCCCCTAACCCTAACCCTAACCCTATCCCTAAAACCCTAACCCTAAAATGTAAACACTAACCCTCACCTATTCCTAACCCTAACCCTAACCCTAACCCTAAACCCTAACCTAACCTGATCCCTAACCCTAACACTGTCGCTAAACCTAACTCTGACGCTTACCGTCTCTCCAACCCTAACTCTAACCCTAACCCGAACCCTAAACCCTAAACCCTAACCTTAACCCTAACCATAAACCTAAACCGTAACCCTAACTCTAACCCTATCCCTAAAACCTAACCTTGACCCTAACCTAACTCTAACCCTAACCCTAACCCTAACCCTATCCTAAACTCTAACCCTAAATGTAAACACTAACCCTCCCCTATTCCTAACCCTAACCCTAACCCTAACCCTAAACCCTAACCTAACCTGCTCCCTAACCCTAACACTGTCGCTAAACCTAACTCTGACCCTTACCGTCTCTCCAACCTTAACTCTAACCCTCACCCTGTCACTAACCCTGTCCCTAAACCTAAACTTAAGCATCAGACAAAACCTAAACTTAATATAACCCTAACAGTAAACCTAACCATGTGCCAAACCCTAATTCTGTCCCTAACCCTAAACCTAATGCTAACCCTAACCCTAACCCTAACCCTAAACCCTAAACCCTAACACTATCCCTAACCCTAAAGCCTAAACCCTAACTCTAACCCTAACCCTAACCCTAAACCCTAAACCCTAACCTTAACCCTAACCCTAAACCTAAACCGTAACCCTAACCCTTACCCTATCCCTAAAACCTAACCCTAACCCTAACCCTAACCCTAACCCTAACTCTAACCCTTACCCTAACCCTAACCCTATCCCTAAACCCTAACCCTAAAATGTAAACACTAACCCTCCCCTATTCCTAACCCTAACCCTAACGCTAACCCTAAACCCTAACCTAACCTGATCCCTAACCCTAACACTGTCGCTAAACCTAACTCTGACCCTTACCGTCTCTCCAACCTTAACTCTAACCCTCACCCTGTCACTAACCCTGTCCCTAAACCTAAACTTAAGCATCAGACATAACCTAAACTTAATATAACCCTAACACTAAACCTAACCATGTCTCAAACCCGAAACGTGTACCTAACCCTAACACTAACCTTAAACCTAACACTAAACCCGAAACCTTAACACTAACCCTAACCCTAAACCTAAACCCTAAACCCAAACCCTAACCCTAACGCTAACCCTAAACATAAACACTAAACCCTAACCCTAACCCTAACCCTAACCCTAAACCCTAAACCCTAACACTAACCCTAACCCTAAAGCCTAAACCCTAACTCTAACCCTAACCCTAACCCTAAACCCTAAACCCTAACCTTCACCCTAACCCTAACCCTAAACCGTAACCCTAACCCTAACCCTATCCCTAAAACCTAACCCTAACCCTAACCCTAACCCTAACACTCAACCTGTAACTAACCCTGTCCCTAAACCTAACCTTAACCATCAGCCAAAACCTAAACTTAACCATAACCCTAACACTAAACCTAAACATGTCTCAAACCCTAATCGTGTACCTAACACTAACCCTAAACTTAACCTTAACCCGAAACCCGAAACCCTAACACTAACCCTAACCCTAAACCTAAACCCTAAACCCAAACCCTAACCCTAACACTAACCCTAACCTTAAACACTAAACCCTAACCCTAACCCTAACCCTAACCCTAAACCCTAAACCCTAACACTATTCCTATCCCTAAAGCCTAAACCCTAACTCTAACCGTAACCCTAACCCTAAACCCTAAACCCTAACCTTAACCCTAACCCTAAACCTAAACCGTAACCCTAACCCTAACCCTATCCCTAAAACCTAACCCTAACCCAACCCTAACCCTAACCCTAAACCCAAACCCTAACCCTAACGCTAACCCTAACCTTAAACACTAAACCCTAACCCTAACCCTAACCCTAAACCCTAAACCCTAACACTATTCCTAACCCTAAAGCCTAAACCCTAACTCTAACCCTAACCATAACCCTAAACCCTAACCCTAACCCTAACCCTAACCCTAACCCTAACCCTAACCCTAACCCAAACCCTAACCCTAACCCTAACCCTAACCCTAACCCTAACCCTAACCCTAACTCTAACCCTAACCCTAACACTAACCCTATCCCTAAACCCTAACCCTAAAATGTAAACACTAACCCTCCCCTATTCCTAACCTAACCCTAACCCTAACCCTAAAACCCTAACCTAACCTGATCCCTAACCCTAACACTGTCGCTAAACCTAACTCTGACCCTTACGTCTCTCCAACCTTAACTCTAACCCTCACCCTGTCACTAACCCTGTCCCTAAACCTAAACTTAAGCATCAGACAAAACCTAAACTTAATATAACCCTAACAGTAAACCTAACCATGTGCCAAACCCTAATTCTGTCCCTAACCCTAAACCTAATGCTAACCCTAACCCTAACCCTAACCCTAAACCCTAAACCCTAACACTATCCCTAACCCTAAAGCCTAAACCCTAACTCTAACCCTAACCCTAACCCTAAACCCTAAACCCTAACCTTCACCCTAACCCTAACCCTAAACCGTAACCCTAACCCTAACCCTATCCCTAAAACCTAACCCTAACCCTAACCCTAACCCTAACACTCAACCTGTAACTAACCCTGTCCCTAAACCTAACCTTAACCATCAGCCAAAACCTAAACTTAACCATAACCCTAACACTAAACCTAAACATGTCTCAAACCCTAATCGTGTACCTAACACTAACCCTAAACTTAACCTTAACCCGAAACCCGAAACCCTAACCCTAACCCTAACCCTAACCCTAACCCTAAACCTAACCATAACCCTAACACTAAACCTAAACCTGTCTCAAACCCGAATCATATACCTAAGCCTAACCCTAAACTTAACCCTAACCCTAAACCCGAAACCCCTAACCCTAACCCTAACCCTAACCCTAAACCATAAGCCCTAACTCTAAATCTAACCCTAACCCTAAAGCCTAAATCCTAACGCTAACCCTAACACTAACCCTAACCCTAACCCTATTCCTAAACCCTAACCCTAAAATGTAAACACTAACCCTCCCCTATTCCTAACCCTAACCCTAGCCCTAACCCTAAACCCTAACCTAACCTGATCCCTAACACTAACACTGTCGCTAAACCTAACTCTGACCCTTACCGTCTCTCTAAACTTAACTCTAACCCTCACCCTGTCACTAAACCTGTCCCTAAAACTAACCTTAACCATCAGCCAAAACCAAAACTTAACTATAACCCTACACTAAACCTAACCATTTCACAAACCCTAATCCTGCCCCTAACCCTAACCCTATCCCTAACCCTAAACCCTAACCTAACCCTAACCCTAACCCTAACACTGTCGCTAAACCTAACTCTGACTCTTACCGTCTCTCTATCTTTAACTCTAACCCTCACCCTGTAACTAACCCTGTCCGTAAACCTAACCATAACCATCAGCCAAAACCTAAACTTAACTATAACCCTAACACTAAACCTAACCATGTCTCAAACCCGAATCGTGTACCTAACCCTAACCATAACCTTAAACCTAACACTAAACCCGAAACCCTAACACTAACCCTAACCCTAAACCTAAACCCTAAACCCAAACCCTAACCCTAACACTAACCCTAACCTTAAACACTAAACCCTAACCCTAACCCTAACCCTAACCCTAAACCCTAAACCCTAACACTATTCCTATCCCTAAAGCCTAAACCCTAACTCTAACCGTAACCCTAACACTAAACCCTAAACCCTAACCTTAACCCTAACCCTAAACCTAAACCGTAACCCTAACCCTAACCCTATCCCTAAAACCTAACCCTAACCCAACCCTAACCCTAACCCTAAACCCAAACCCTAACCCTAACGCTAACCCTAACCTTAAACACTAAACCCTAACCCTAACCCAAACCCTAAACCCTAAACCCTAACACTATTCCTAACCCTAAAGCCTAAACCCTAACTCTAACCCTAACCATAACCCTAAACCCTAACCCTAACCCTAACCCTAACCCTAACCCTAACCCTAACCCTAACCCAAACCCTAACCCTAACCCTAACCCTAACCCTAACCCTAACCCTAACCCTAAATCTAACCCTAACCCTAACACTAACCCTATCCCTAAACCCTAACCCTAAAATGTAAACACTAACCCTCCCCTATTCCTAACCCTAACCCTAACCCTAACCCCTAAACCCTAACCTAACCTGATCCCTAACCCTAACACTGTCGCTAAACCTAACTCTGACCCTTACGTCTCTCCAACCTTAACTCTAACCCTCACCATGTCACTAACCCTGTCCCTAAACCTAAACTTAAGCATCAGACAAAACCTAAACTTAATATTACCCTAACAGTAAACCTAACCATGTCCCAAACCCTAATCCTGTCCCTAACCCTAACCCTAACCCTTACCCTAACCCTAACACTAACCCAAACCCTAAACCTAAACACTAAACCCAAACCCTAACCCTAACGCTAACCCTAACCATAAACATAAACCCTAACCCTACCCCTAACCCTAACACTATACCCTAAACCCTAACACTAACCCTAACCGTAAAGCCTAAACCCTAACTCTAACCCTAACCCTAACCCTAAACCCTAAACCGTAACCTTAACGCTACCCCTAAACCGAAACCGTAATCCTAACCCTAACCCTATCCCTAAAACCTAACCCTAACCCTAACCCTAACTCTAACCCTAACCCTAACCCTAACCTAATCATAAACCCTAAACCCTAACCCTAACCCTAACCCTAACCCTAACACTAAACCCTAAACCCTAACACTAACCCTAACCCTAAAGTCTAAACCCTAACCCTAACCGTAACCCTAACCCTAACCCTAATCCTGTCCCTAACCCTAAAACTAATGCTAACCCTAACCCTAACCCTAACACTAAACCCTAAACCCTAAACTTAACACTAACCCTAAACCTAAACCGTAACCCTAACCCTAACCCTATCCCTAAAACCTAACCCTAACCCTAACCCTAACCCTAACCCTAACCTAACCCTAACCATAACCTTATCACTGTCGCTAAACCTAACTCTGACCCTTACCGTCTATCTATTTTTAACTCTAACCCTCACCCTGTAACTAACCCTGTCCCTAAACCTAACCTTAACCATCAGCCAAAACCTAAACTTAAGTATAACCCTAACACCAAACCTAACCATGTCTCAAATCCGAACATGTACCTACCCTAACCCTAACCTTAACCCTAACCCTAACGCTAACCCTAACCATAAACACTAAACCCTAAACCTAACCCTAACCCTAACCCTAACCCAAAACCCTAAACCCTAACACTAACCCTAACCCTAATGCCTAAACCCTAACTCTAACCCTAACCCTAACCCTAAACCCTAAACACTAACCTTAACCCTAACCCTAAATCTAAACCGTAACCCTAACCCTAACCCTATCCCTAAAACCTAACCCTAACCCTAACCCTAACCCTAACCCTAACTCTAACCCTAACCCTAACCCTAACCCTATCCCTAAACCCTAACCCTAAAATATAAACACTAACCCTCCCCTATTCCTAACCCTAACCCTAACCCTAACCCTAAACCCTAACCTAACCTGATCACTAACCCTAACTCTGTAGCTAAACCTAACTCTGACCCTTACCGTTTCTCCAACCTTAACTCTAACCCTCACCCAGTCACTAACCGTGTCCCTAAACATAAACTTAAGCATCAGACAAAACCTAAGCTTAATATTACCCTAACAGTAAACCTAACCATGTCCCAAACCCTAATCCTGTCCCTAACCCTAACCCTAACCCTAACCCTAACCCTAACACTAACCCTAACCCTAAACCTAAACACTAAACCCAAATCCTAACCCTAACGCTAACCCTAACCATAAACACTAAACCCTAACCCTAACCCTAACCCTAACCCTAACCCTAAACCCTAAACCCTAACACTAACCCTAACCCTAAAGCCTAAACCCTAACTCGAACCCTAACCCTAACCCTAACCCTTAAACCCTAAACTTAACCCTAACCCTAAACCTAAACCGTAACCCTAACCCTAACCCTATCCCTAAAACCTAACCCTAACCCTAACCCCAACCCTAACCCTAACCTAACCCTAACCTAACCCTAACACTGTCGCTAAACCTAACTCTGACCCTTACCGTCTCTCTATCTTTAACTCTAACCCTCACCCTGTAACTAACCCTGTCCCTAAACCTAACCTTAACCATCAGCCAAAACCTAAACTTAACTATAACCCTAACACTAAACCTAACCATGTCTCAAACCGAAACGTGTACCTAACCCTAACCCTAACCTTAACCCTAACACTAAACCCGAAACCCTAACACTAACCCTAACCCTAAACCTAAACCCTATACCCAAACCCTAACCCTAACGCTAACCCTAACCATAAACACTAAACCATAAACCTAACCCTAACCCTAACCCTAACCCTAAACCCTAAACCCTAACACTAACCCTAACCCTAAAGACTAAACCCTAACTGTAACCCTAACCCTAACCCTAAACCCTAAACCCTAACCTTAACCCTAACCCTAAACCTAAACCGTAACCCTAACCCTAACCCTATCCCTAAAACCTAACCCTAACCCTAACCCTACCCCTAACCCTAACTTAACCCTAACCCTAACCCTAACACTGTGGCTAAACTTAACTCTGACACTTACCGTCTCTCTATCTTTAACTGTAACCCTCACCCTGTAACTAACCCTGTCCCTAAACCTAACCTTAACCATCAGCCAAAACCTAAACTTAACTATAACCCTAACACTAAACCTAACCATGTCTCAAACCCGAATCGTGTACCTAACCCTAACCCTAACCCTAACCCTAACCCTAAACCCTAAACCCTAATACTAACCCTAACCCTAAAGACTAAACCCTAACTCTAACCCTAACCCTAACCCTAAACCCTAAACCCTAACCTTAACCGTAACCCTAAACCTAAACCGTAACCCTAACCCTAACCCTATCCCTAAAACCTAACCCTAACCCTAACCCTAACCCTAACCCTAACCCTAACTCTAACCCTAACCCTAACCCTAACCCTATCCCTAAACCCTAACCCTAAAATGTAAACACTAACCCTCCCCTATTCCTAACCCTAACCCTAACCCTAACCCTAAACCCTAACCTAACCTGATCCCTAACCCTAACACTGTCGCTAAACCTAACTCTGACCCTTACCGTCTCTCCAACCTTAACTCTAACCTTCACCCTGTCACTAACCCTGTCCCTAAACCTAAACTTAAGCATCAGACAAAACCTAAACTTAATATTACCCTAACAGTAAACCTAACCATGTCGCAAACCCTAATCCTGTCCCTAACCCTAAAACTAATGCTAACCCTAACCCTAACCCTAACCCTAAACCCTAAACACTAACCTTAACCCTAACCCTAAACCTAAACCGTAACCCTAACCCTAACCCTATCCCTAAAACCTAACCCTAACCCTAACCCTAACCCTAACCCTAACACTAACCCTAACCCTAAACCTAAACACGAAACCCAAAACCTAACCCTAACGCTAACCCTAACCATAAACACTAAACCCTATCCCTAACCCTAACGCTAACCCTAACCATAAACCCTAAACCCTAACACTAACCCTAACCCTAAAGCCTAAACCCTAACCCTAACCCTAACCCTAACCCCTAAACCGTAAGCCCTAACTCTAACCCTAACCCTAACCCTAAAGCCTAAATCCTAACTCTAACCCTAACCCTAACCCTAACCCTAACCCTATCCCTAAACCCTAACCCTAAAATGTAAACACTAACCCTCCCCTATTCCTAACCCTAACCCTAACCCTAACCCTAAACCCTAACCTAACCTGATCCCTAACCCTAACACTGTCGCTAAACCTAACTCTGACGCTTACCGTCTCTCCAACCTTAACTCTAACCCTCACCCTGTCATTAACCCTGTCCCTAAACCTAAACTTAAGCATCAGACAAAACCTAAACTTAATATAACCCTAACAGTAAACCTAACGATGTACCAAACCCTAATCCTGTCCCTAACTCTAAACCTAATGCTAACCCTAACCCTAACCCTAACCCTATCCCTAAAACCTAACCCTAAAATGTAAACACTAACCCTCCCCTATTCCTAACCCTAACCCTAACCCTAACCCTAAACCCTAACCTAACCTGATCCCTAACCCTAACACTGTCGCTAAACCTAACTCTGACGCTTACCGTCTCTCCAACCTTAACTCTAACCCTCACCCTGTCATTAACCCTGTCCCTAAACCTAAACTTAAGCATCAGACAAAACCTAAACTTAATATAACCCTAACAGTAAACCTAACCATGTCACAAA
>CM063089.1:112877279-112894779 GCA_031876335.1 Hipposideros larvatus | reverse complement strand
CATGTCCCAAACCCTAATCCTGCCCCTAACCCTAACCCTAACCATAACCATAACCCTAACCCTAAATCCTAAACCCTAACCCTAACCCTAACCCTAAACCCTAACTCTAACCCTAACCCTAACCTAACCGTAACCCTAACCCTAACACTGTCGCTAAACCTAACTCTGACCCTTACCGTCTCTCTATCTTTAACTCTAACCCTCACCCTGTAACTAACCCTGTCCCTAAACCTAAACTTAACCATCAGCCAAAACCTAAACTTAACTATAACCCTAACACTAAACCTAACCATGTCTCAAACCCGAAACGTGTACCTAACCCTAACCCTAACCTTAACCCTAACACTAAACCTAAACCCTAAACCCAAACCCTAACCCTAACGCTAACCCTAACCATAAACACTAAACCCTAACCCTAACCCTAACCCTAACCCTAACACTAAACCCTAAACCCTAACACTAACCCTAACCCTAAAGCCTAAACCCTAACACTAACCCTAACCCTAACCCTAAACCCTAAACCCTAACCTTAACCCTAACCCTAAATCTAAACCGTAACCCTAACCCTAACCCTATCCCTAAAACCTAACCCTAACCCTAACCCTAACCCTAACTCTAACCCTAACCCTAACCCTAACCCTATCCCTAAACCCTAACCCTAAAATGTAAACACTAACCCTCCCCTATTCCTAACCCTAACCCTAACCCTAACCCTAAACCCTAACCTAACCTGATCCCTAACCCTAACACTGTCGCTAAACCTAACTCTGACCCTTACCGTCTCTCCAACCTTAACTCTAACCCTCACCCTGTCACTAACCCTGTCCCTAAACCTAAACTTAAGCATCAGACAAAACCGAAACTTAATATAACCCTAACAGTAAAGCTAACCATGTCCCAAACCCTAATCCTGTCCCTAACCCTAAACCTAATGCTAACCCTAACCCTAACCCTAACCCTAAACCCTAAACCCTAACCTTAACCCTAAACCTAAACATAAACCCTAAACCTAACCCTAACCCTATCCCTAAAACCTAACCCTAACCCTAACCCTAACCTAACCCTAACCCTAACCCTAACACTGTCGCTAAACCTAACTCTGTACCTTACCGTCTCTCTAACTTTAACTCTAACCCTCACCCTGTAACTAACCCTGTCCCTAAACCTACCTTAACCATCAGCCAAAACCTAAACTTAACCATAACCCTAACACTAAACCTAAACATGTCTCAAACCCGAATCGTGTACCTAACCCTAACCTTAACCCTAACCCTAAACCTAACACTAACCCTAACCCTAAACCTAAACACTAAACCCAAACCCTAACCCTAACGCTAACCCTAACCATAAACACTAAACCCTAACACTAACCCTAACCCTAACACTAAACCCTAAACCCTAACACTAACCCTAACACTAAAGCCTAAACCCTAACTCTAACCCTAACCCTAACCCTAAACCCTAAACCCTAACCTTAACCCTAACCCTAAACCTAAACCGTAACCCTAACCCTAACCCTATCCCTAAAACCTAACCCTAACCCTAACCCTAACTCTAACCCTAACCCTAACACTAACACTATCCCTAAACCCTAACCCTAAAATGTAAACACTAACCCTCCCCTATTCCTAACCCTAACCCTAACCCTAAACCTAAACCCTAACCTAAACTGATCCCTAACCCTAACACTGTCGCTAAACCTAACTCTGACCCTTACCGTCTCTCCAACCTTAACTCTATCCCTCACCCTGTCACTAACCCTGTCCCTAAACCTAAACTTAAGCATCAGACAAAACCTAAAACCTTAATATAACCCTAACAGTAAACCTAACCATGTCCCAAACCCTAATCCTGTCCCTAACCCTAAAACTAATGCTAACCCTAACCCTAACCCTAACCCTAAACCCTAACCCTAGCCCTAACCCTAACCGTAACCTAACCCTAACCTAACCCTAACACTGTCGCTAAACCTAACTCTGATCCTTACCGTCTCTCTATCTTTAACTCTAACCCTCACCCTGTAACTAACCCTGTCCCTAAACCTAACCTTAACCATCAGCCAAAACCTAAACTTAACTATAACCCTAACACTAAACCTAACCATGTCTCAAACCCGAAACGTGTACCTAACCCTAACCCTAACCTTAACCCTAACACTAAACCCGAAACCCTAACACTAACCCTAACCCTAAACCTAAACCCTAAACCCAAACCCTAACCCTAACGCTAACCCTAACCATAAACACTAAACCCTAAACCTAACCCTAACCCTAACCCTAACCCTAAACCCTAAACCCTAACACTAACCCTAACCCTAAAGACTAAACCCTAACTCTAACCCTAACCCTAACCCTAAACCCTAAACCCTAACCTTAACCCTAACCCTAAACCTAAACCGTAACCCTAACCCTAACCCTATCCCTAAAACCTAACCCTAACCCTAACCCTACCCCTAACCCTAACCTAACCCTAACCCTAACCCTAACACTGTGGCTAAACCTAACTCTGACACTTACCGTCTCTCTATCTTTAACTGTAACCCTCACCCTGTAACTAACCCTTTCCCTAAACCTAACCTTAACCATCAGCCAAAACCTAAACTTAACTATAACCCTAACACTAAACCTAACCATGTCTCAAACCCGAATCGTGTACCTAACCCTAACCATAACCTTAACCCTAACACTAAACCCGAAACCCTAACACTAACCCTAACCCTAAACCTAAACCCTAAACCCAAACCCTAACCCTAACGCTAACCCTAACCTTAAACACTAAACCCTAAACCTAACCCTAACCCTAACCCTAACCCTAAACCCTAAACCCTAACACTATCCCTAACCCTAAAGCCTAAACCCTAACTCTAACCCTAACCCTAACCCTAAACCCTAAACCCTAACCTTAACCCTAACCCTAAACCTAAACCGTAACCCTAACCCTTACCCTATCCCTAAAACCTAACACTAACCCTAACCCTAACCCTAACTCTAACCCTAACCCTAACCCTAACCCTATCCCTAAACCCTAACCCTAAAATGTAAACACTAACCCTCCCCTATTCCTAACCCTAACCCTAACGCTAACCCTAAACCCTAACCTAACCTGATCCCTAACCCTAACACTGTCGCTAAACCTAACTCTGACCCTTACCGTCTCTCCAACCTTAACTCTAACCCTCACCCTGTCACTAACCCTGTCCCTAAACCTAAACTTAAGCATCAGAGAAAACCTAAACTTAATATAACCCTAACACTAAACCTAACCATGTCTCAAACCCGAAACGTGTACCTAACCCTAACACTAACCTTAACCCTAACACTAAACCCGAAACCCTAACACTAACCCTAACCCTAAACCTAAACCCTAAACCCAAACCCTAACCCTAACGCTAACCCTAAACATAAACACTAAACCCTAACCCTAACCCTAACCCTAAACCCTAAACCCTAACACTAACCCTAACCCTAAAGCCTAAACCCTAACTCTAACCCTAACCCTAACCTTAAACCCTAAACCCTAACCTTCACCCTAACCCTAACCCTAAACCGTAACCCTAACCCTAACCCTATCCCTAAAACCTAACACTAACGCTAACCCTAACCCTAACCCTAACCCTAACCCTAACCCTAACCCTAACCCAAACCCTAACCCTAACGCTAACCCTAAACTTAAACACTAAACCCTAACCCTAACCCTAACCCTAAACCCTAAACCCTAACACTATTCCTAACCCTAAAGCCTAAACCCTAACTCTAACCCTAACCATAACCCTAAACCCTAAACCCTAACCCTAACCCTAACCCTAACCCTAACCCTAACCCTAACCCAAACCCTAACCCTAACCCTAACCCTAACCCTAACCCTAACCATTAACCCTAACTCTAAACCTAACCCTAACACTAACCCTATCCCTAAACCCTAACCCTAAAATGTAAACACTAACCCTCCCCTATTCCTAACCCTAACCCTAACCCTAACCCTAAACCCTAACCTAACCTGATCCCTAACCCTAACACTGTCGCTAAACCTAACTCTGACCCTTACGTCTCTCCAACCTTAACTCTAACCCTCACCCTGTCACTAACCCTGTCCCTAAACCTAAACTTAAGCATCAGACAACACCTAAACTTAATATTACCCTAACAGTAAACCTAACCATGTCCCAAACCCTAATCCTGTCCCTAACCCTAACCCTAACCCTTACCCTAACCCTAACACTAACCCAAACCCTAAACCTAAACACTAAACCCAAACCCTAACCCTAACGCTAACCCTAACCATAAACATAAACCCTAACCCTACCCCTAACCCTAACACTAAACCCTAAACCCTAACACTAACCCTAACCCTAAAGCCTAAACCCTAACCCTAACCCTAAACCCTAAACCGTAACCTTAACGCTACCCCTAAACCTAAACCGTAATCCTAACCCTAACCCTATCCCTAAAACCTAACCCTAACCCTAACCCTAACTCTAACCCTAACCCTAACCCTAACCCTAACCCTAACACTAACCCTAACCCTGAAGTCTAAACCCTAACCCTAACCCTAACCCTAACCCTAACCCTAATCCTGTCCCTAACCCTAAAACTAATGCTAACCCTAACCCTAACCCTAACCCTAAACCCTAAACCCTAAACTTAACACTAACCCTAAACCTAAACCGTAACCCTAACCCTAACCCTATCCCTAAAACCTAACCCTAACCCTAACCCTAACCCTAACCCTAACCTAACCCTAACCATAACCTTAACACTGTCGCTAAACCTAACTCTGACCCTTACCGTCTATCTATTTTAACTCTAACCCTCACCCTGTAACTAACCCTGTTCCTAAACCTAACCTTAACCATCAGCCAAAACCTAAACTTAACTATAACCCTAACACCAAACCTAACCATGTCTCAAATCCGAAACATGTACCTAACCCTAACCCTAACCTTAACCCTAACCCTAACGCTAACCCTAACCATAAACACTAAACCCTAAACCTAACCCTAACCCTAACCCTAACCCAAAACCCTAAACCCTAACACTAACCCTAACCCTAAAGCCTAAACCCTAACTCTAACCCTAACCCTAACCCTAAACCCTAAACACTAACCTTAACCCTAACCCTAAACCTAAACCGTAACCCTAACCCTAACTCTATCCCTAAAACCTAACCCTAACCCTAACCCTAACCCTAACCCTAACTCTAACCCTAACACTAACCCTAACACCATCCCTAAACCCTAACCCTAAAATATAAACACTAACCCTCCCCTATTACTAACCCTAACCCTAACCCTAACCCTAAACCCTAACCTAACCTGATCCCTAACCCTAACACTGTCGCTAAACCTAACTCTGACCCTTACCGTTTCTCCAACCTTAACTCTAACCCTCACCCAGTCACTAACCGTGTCCCTACACATAAACTTAAGCATCAGACAAAACCTAAGCTTAATATTACCCTAACAGTAAACCTAACCATGTCCCAAAACCTAATCCTGTCCCTAACCCTAACCCTATCCCTAACCCTAACACTAACCCTAACCCTAAACCTAAACACTAAACCCAAATCCTAACCCTAACGCTAACCCTAACCATAAACACTAAACCCTAACCCTAACCCTAACCCTAACCCTAACCCTAAACCCTAAACCCTAACACTAACCCTAACCCTAAAGCCTAAACCCTAACTCGAACCCTAACCCTAACCCTAACCCTTAAACCCTAAACTTAACCCTAACCCTAAACCTAAAACGTAACCCTAACCCTAACCCTATCCCTAAAACCTAACCCTAACCCTAACCCTAACTCTAACCCTAACCCTAACCCTAACCCTATCCTTAAACCCTAACCCTAAAATGTAAACACTAACCCTCCCCTATTCCTAACCCTAACCCTAACCCTAACCCTAAACCCTAACCTAACCTGATCCCTAACTCTAACACTGTCGCTAAACCTAACTCTGACCCTTACCGTCTCTCCAACCTTAACTCTAACCCTCACCCTGTCACTAACCCTGTCCCTAAACCTAAACTTAAGCATCAGCCAAAACCTAAACTTAACTATAACCCTAACACTAAACCTAACCATGTCTCAAACCCGAATCGTGTACCTAACCCTAACCATAACCTTAACCCTAACACTAAACCCGAAACCCTAACACTAACACTAACCCTAAACCTAAACCCTTAACCCAAACCCTAACCCTAACGCTAACCCTAACCTTAAACACTAAACCCTAACCCTAACCCTAACCCTAACCCTAACCCTTACCCTGAACCCTAAACCCTAACACTATCCCTAACCCTAAAGCCTAAACCCTAACTCTAACCCTAACCCTAACCCTAAACCCTAAACCCTAACCTTATCCCTAACCCTAAACCTAAACCGTAACCCTAACCCTAACCCTATCCCTAAAACCTAACCCTAACCCTAACACTAACCCTAACTCTAACCCTAACCCTAACCCTAACCCTATCCCTAATCCCTAACCCTAAAATGTAAACACTAACCCTCCCCTATTCCTAACCCTAACCCTAACGCTAACCCTAAACCCTAACCTAACCTGATCCCTAACCCTAACACTGTCGCTAAACCTAACTCTGACCCTTACCGTCTCTACAACCTTAACTCTAACCCTCACCCTGTCACTAACCCTGTCCCTAAACCTAAACTTAAGCATCAGACAAAACCTAAACTTAATATAACCCTAACACTAAACCTAACCATGTCTCAAACCCGAAACGTGTACCTAACCCTAACACTAACCTTAAACCTAACACTAAACCCGAAACCCTAACAATAACCCTAACCCTAAACCTAAACCCTAAACCCAAACCCTAACCCTAACGCTAACCCTAACCATAAACACTAAACCCTAACCCTAACCCTAACCTTAACCCTAACCCTAAACCCTAAACCCTAACACTAACCCTAACCCTAAAGCCTAAACCCTAACTCTAACCCTAACCCTAACACTAAACCCTAAACCCTAACCTTAACCCTAACCCTAACCCTAAACTGTAACCCTAACCCTAACCCTATCCCTAAAACCTAACCCTAACCCTAACCCTAACCCTAACCCTAACACTCAACCTGTAACTAACCCTGTCCCTAAACCTAAACTTAACCATCAGCCAAAACCTAAACTTAACCATAACCCTAACACTAAACCTAAACATGTCTCAAACCCGAATCGTGTACCTAACACTAACCCTAAACTTAACCTTAACTCTAAACCCGAAACCCTAACCCTAACCCTAACCCTAACCCTAACCCTAACCATAACCATAATCCTAACACTAAACCTAAACATGTCTCAAACCCGAATCGTATACCTAAGCCTAACCCTAAACTTAACCCTAACCCTAAACCCGAAACCCTAACCCTAACCCTAACCCTAACCCTAAACCATAAGCCCTAACTCTAAATCTAACCCTAACCCTAAAGCCTAAATCCTAACCCTAACCCTAACCCTAACCCTAACCCTAACCCCAACCCTAACCCTATTCCTAACCCTAACCCTAACCCTAAACCTAAACCCTAACCTAACCTGAACCCTAACCCTAACACTGTCGCTAAACCTAACTCTGACCCTTACTGTCTCTCCAACCTTAACTCTAACCCTCACCGTGTCACGAACCCTGTCCCTAAACCTAAACTTAAGCATCAGACAAAACCTAAACTTAATATAACCCTAACAGTAAACCTAACCATGTCCCAAATCCTAAACCTGCCCCTAACCCTAACCCTAACCCTAACCATAACCCTAACACTAAATCCTAAACCCTAATCCTAACCCTAACCCTAAACCCTAACTCTAACCCTAACCCTAACCTAACCGTAAACCTAACGCTAACACTTTCGCTAAACCTAACTCTGACCCTTACCGTCTCTCTATCTTTAACTCTAACCCTCACCCTGTAACTAACCCTGTCCCTAAACCTAACCTTAACCATCAGCCAAAACATAAACTTAACTATAACCCTAAGACTAAACCTAACCATGTCTCAAACCCGAAACGTGTACCTAACCCTAACCCTAACCGTAACCCTAACACTAATCCCGAAACCCTAACACTAATCCTAACCCTAAACCTAAACCCTAAACCCAAACCCTAACCCTAACGCTAACCCTAACCATAAACACTAAACCCTAACCTAACCCTAACCCTAACCCTAACCCTAAACCCTAAACCCTAACACTAACCCTAACCCTAAAGCCTAAACCCTAACTCTAACCCTAACCCTAACCCTAAACCCTAAACCCTAACTTTAACCCTAACCCTAAACCTAAACCGTAACCCTAACCCTAACCCTATCCCTAAAACCTAACCCTAACCCTAACCCTAACTCTAACTCTAACCCTAACCCTAACCCTAACCCTATCCCTAAACCCTAACCCTAAAATGTAAACACTAACCCTCCCCTATTCCTAACCCTAACCCTAACCCTAACCCTAAACCCTAACCTAACCTGATCCCTAACACTAACACTGTCGCTAAACCTAACTCTGACCCTTACCGTCTCTCCAACCTTAACTCTAACCCTCACCCTGTCACTAACCCTGTCCCTAAACCTAAACTTAAGCATCAGACAAAACCTAAACCTAATATAACCCTAACAGTAAACCTAACCATGTGCCAAACCCTAATCCTGTCCCTAACCCTAAACCTAATGCTAACCCTAACCCTAACCCTAACCCTAAACCCTAAACCCTAACCTTAACCCTAACCCTAAACCTAAACCGTAACCCTAACCCTAACCCTATCCCTAAAACCTAACCCTAACCCTAACCCTAACCCTAACCCTAACCTAACCCTAACCCTAACCCTAACACTGTCGCTAAACCTAACTCTGTACCTTACCGTCTCTCTAACTTTAACTCTAACCCTCACCCTGTAACTAACCCTGTCCCTAAACCTAACCTTAACCATCAGCCAAAACCTAAACTTAACCATAACCCTAACACTAAACTTAAACATGTCTCAAACCCGAATCGTGTACCTAAAACTAACCCTAAACTTAACCCTAACCCTAAACCCGAAACCCTAACCCTAACCCTAACCCTAACCCTAAACCGTAAGCCCTAACTCTAACCCTAACCCTATCCCTAAAGCCTAAATCCTAACTCTAACCCTAACCCTAACCCTAACCCTAACCCTATCCCTAAACCCTAACACTATCCCTAACCCTAAAGCCTAAACCCTAACTCTAACCCTAACACTAACCCTAAACCCTAAACCCTAACCTTAACCCTAACCCTAAACCTAAACCGTAACCCTATCCCTAACCCTATCCCTAAAACCTAACCCTAACCCTAACCCTAACCCTAACTCTAACCCTAACCCTAACCCTAACCCTATCCCTAAACCCTAACCCTAAAATGTAAACACTAACCCTCCCCTATTCCTAACCCTAACCCTAACGCTAACCCTAAACCCTAACCTAACCTGATGCCTAACCCTAACACTGTCGCTAAACCTAACTCTGACCCTTACCGTCTCTCCAACCTTAACTCTAACCCTCACCCTGTCCCTAACCCTGTCCCTAAACCTAAGCTTAAGCATCAGACAAAACCTAAACTTAATATAACCCTAACACTAAACCTAACCATGTCTCAAACCCGAAACGTGTACCTAACCCTAACACTAACCTTAACCCTAACACTAACCCTAACCCTAAACCTAAACCCTAAACCCAAACCCTAACCCTAACGCTAACCCTAAACATAAACACTAAACCCTAACCCTAACCCTAACCCTAACCCTAAACCTAAACCCTAAACCCAAACCCTAACCCTAACCCTAACCCTAAACCCTAAACGCTAACACTAACCCTAACCCTAAAGGCTAAACCCTAACTCTAACCCTAACCCTAACCCTAAACCATAAACCCTATCCTTAACCCTAAACCTAACCCTAAACCGTAACCCTAACCCTAACCCTATCCCAAAAATCTAACCCTAACCCTAACCCTTACCCTAACCCTAACACTCACCCTGTAACTAACCCTGTCCCTAAACGTAACCTTAACCATCAGCCAAAACCTAAACTTAACCATAACCCTAACACTAAACCTAAACATGTCTCAAACCCGAATCGTGTACCTAACACTAACCCTAAACTTAACCTTAACCCTAAACCCGAAACCCTAACCCTAACCCTAACCATAACCCTAACCATAAACCTAACACTAAACCTAAACATGTCTCAAACCCGAATCGTATACCTAAGCCTAACCCTAAACTTAACCTTAACCCTAAACCCGAAACCCTAACCCTAACCCTAACCCTAACCCTAAACCATAAGCCCTAACTCTAACTCTAACCCTAACCCTAAAGCCTAAATCCTAACTCTAACCCTAACCCTAACTTTAACCCTAACCCTAAACCTAAACCGTAACCGTAACCCTAACCCTGTCCCTAAAACCTAACCCTAACCCTAACCCTAATTCTAACTCTAACCCTAACCCTAACCCTAACCCTATCCCTAAACCCTAACCCTAAAATGTAAACACTAACCCTCCCCTATTCCTAACCCTAACCCTAACCCTAACCCTAAACCCTAACCTAACCTGATCCCTAACACTAACACTGTCGCTAAACCTAACTCTGACCCTTACCGTCTCTCCAACCTTAACTCTAACCCTCACCCTGTCACTAACCCTGTCCCTAAACCTAAACTTAAGCATCAGACAAAACCTAAACTTAATATAACCCTAACAGTAAACCTAACCATGTCCCAAACCCTAATCCTGTCCCTAACCCTAAACCTAATGCTAACCCTAACCCTAACCCTAACTCTAAACCCTAAACCCTAACCTTAACCCTAACCCTAAACCTAAACCGTAACCCTAACCCTAACCCTATCCCTAAAACCTAACCCTAACCCTAACCCTAACCCTAACCCTAACCTAACCCTAACCCTAACCCTAACACTGTCGCTAAACCTAACTCTGTACCTTACCGTCTCTCTAACTTTAACTCTAACCCTCACCCTGTAACTAACCCTGTCCCTAAACCTAACCTTAACCATCGGCCAAAACCTGAACTTAACCATAACCCTAACACTAAACCTAAACATGTCTCAAACCCGAATCGTGTACTAAACCTAACCCTAAACTTAACCCTAACCCTAAACCCGAAACCCTAACCCTAACGCTAACCCTAACTCTAAACCGTAAGCCCTAACTCTAACCCTAATCCTAACCCTAAAGACTAAATCCTAACTCTAACCCTAACCCTAAACCTAACCCTAACCCTATACCTAAACCCCAACCCTAAAATGTAAACACTAACCCTCCCCTATTCCTAACCCTAACCCTAACCCTAACCCTAAACCCTAACCTAACCTGATCCTTAAACCTAACACTGTCGCTAAACCTAACTCTGACCCTTACCGTCTCTCCAACCTTAACTCTAACCCTCACCCTGTCATTAACCCTGTCCCTAAACCTAAACTTAAGCATCAGACAAAACCTAAACTTAATATAACCCTAACAGTAAACCTAACCATGTCCCAAACCCTAATCCTGTCCCTAACCCTAAACCTAATGCTAACACTAACCCTAACCCTAACCCTAAACCCTAAACCCTAACCTTAACCCTAACCCTAAACCTAAACCGTAACCCTAACACTAACCCTATCCCTAAAACCTAACCCTAAACCTAACCCTAACCCTAACCCTAACACTGTCGCTAAACCTAACTCTGACCCTTACCGTCTCTCTATCTTTAATTCTAACCCTCACCCTGTAACTAACCCTGTCCCTAAACCTAACCTTAACCATCAGCCAAACCTAAACTTAACTATAACCCTAACAATAAACCTAACCATGTCTCAAACCCGAAACGTGTACCTAACCCTAACCTTAACCCTAACACTAAACCCGAAAACCTAACACTAACCCTAACCCTAAACCTAAACCCTAAACCCAAACCCTAACCCTAACGCTAACCCTAACCATAAACACTAAACCCTAACCCTAACCCTAACCCTAACCCTAACCCTAACCCTAAACCCTAAACCCTAACACTAACCCTAACCCTAAAGCCTAAACCCTAACTCTAACCCTTACCCTAACCCTAACCCTAACCCTATCCCTAAACCTTAACCCTAAAATCTAAACACTAACCCTCACCTATTCCTAACCCTAACCCTAAACCCTAACCTAACCCGATCCCTTACACTAACACAGTCGCTAAACCTAACTCTGAACCTTACCGACTCTCTAACCTTAAGTCTAACCCTCACCCTGTCACTCAACCTGTCCCTAAAACTAAACTTAACCATCAGCCAAAACCAAAACTTAACTATAACCCTAACATTAAACCTAACCATGTCCCAAACCCTAATCGTGCCCCTAACCCTAACCCTAACCCTAACACTAACCCTAACCCTAACGCTACCCCTAACCCTAA
This sequence comes from Hipposideros larvatus, assembly GCA_031876335.1. NCBI lineage: Eukaryota > Metazoa > Chordata > Mammalia > Chiroptera > Hipposideridae > Hipposideros > Hipposideros larvatus. The sequence goes on along the minus strand of CM063089.1, from coordinate 112,882,366 downwards.
ACCGTAAACTCTAACCCTAACCCTAACCCTATCCCTAAACCCTAACCCTAACCCAAACCCTAGCCCTAACCCTAGCCCTAATCCTAACTCTAACACTCACTGTGTCCCTACGCAATCCCTGCCCCTGTAGCTAACCCTTTTCCTAACCCGAAACCGAAATCTAAACGTATCCCTAGACCTAACTCTAAATGGAGCCCTAACACTCTTCCCAACTCTGTCCCTAACCCTAATCCTAACACGAACCCTAACCCTAATGCTAACCCAAACCCTAACTCTGTCCTTCAACACTAAACCTAAAACTAACCCTAATTCTAACCGTGTCTCTAAACCTAATCCTAGTTCTAATCCTGTCCCTTACCCTAAAGCAAACTCTGTCGGTAACCCTAACCCTAAACCTAACTTCATCCTGTTTATAAACCTAACCCTAATGTCACCGTGGAGCTGCCGAGTCGAATGCTCCTGTGCACTGAGCCTTTCACGTCATAAGGAAGTGTCTCGAATGCTAAGACCCGAGGGAATGATCTCAGTACAACTTCCTTATCCGGTGATCTCGGAATGCTGAGTCCATCCTGGGGATCATACGTACATGTGAAAGCAAAACTTGTGTTTGATCACAATGAGTTTTGGCGAAGCAGCTGCCAGACAAATAGAATCAACTCCCTGTGTATAGATATTCAAATTGACTTCTTGGTGGCAGTTGTAAAGAAAAGCTATGAACCCACAGTATTAAGGCTTGGGCCTCAGAGATGAGAACACTGGCCCACAGAAACTCTATTTTTGGCTCTGGAGTTTCTTAACTCTTCGCCATCTAACTGTAGTTCCCCAGCCGATGTCACGTGAGACGTGTTACCCTAACACTAACCCTAACCATGTCCTCCATTCTAACCCAACCCTTAACACCAAACGTAACCCTGAAACAGTCCCTAACATGAACCCTAACCTTAGCCATGTTCCTAACCGTAACATTGACTCTGCCCTCAACCCTAGCTATGCCCCTAACCCTAACCCTAGCATATCCTAACCTGAACCCAAACCCTACCCTGATCCTACGGCCTGCCCTGACACTGTCCTGAACACTAACCCTGACCCTATTCATAACCCTGTCCTTAACCCTAACTCTAACCCTAACCCTGTCCCTAAGCTTAACCCTAAACCGAACACTAACTATGTTCCTAACCCTAACTCTGCCCCGAACCCTAAAACAAACCCTAAACCAAACCCTAACCCTAAAAAGTATTCCTAACCCTAACACTACCCTTAATTCTGTTTTGAACCCTAATTTAAAAATAACCGTGCCTCTAATCCTAACCGTAAGTCTAACCTTGTTTCTAACCCAACCCCTAAACCTATCCCTAACCTTAATGTTAACCTTAACTTGAGCGCTGACCCTAACTTTAACCCGAAACCTAACACTGTCCATAAGCCTAATCCTATTTTTGTCCCTAACCCTAAATGTAACCCTAAACTTAAACTTAACACTAACCCTGACAGTGTCCCTAACCTTAATCTTGTCTCTAACCCTAATGCTGTCCCTAACCTTAACCTTGTCTCTAACCCTAAGACCTCCCCTATGTCAAATGAAAACCCCAAATGTATTCCTCACCCTCATGCGAACCCTAAGCCATCCGTGTGCCTACCATGCATACTCTTCTTAATCCAAACCCTGTTATTGTAACCCTTTTCCTAAACCGAACTCTGAAAATAACCCTTTTTCTAAACTTCACACAAACCCCAAACCTAACCATCTCCCTAAACCTAACCCTGCAGCTAACCCTAACCCTAACCCTAATGACTTCACTAACCCTAACCCTGTTTTTACACTTACTCATAACGAATTTTGTAACTCTAACCCGAAAACTGCCTGTACCCCTAACACTAATCCTACCCTAACTTGTCCCTAACACTGAATCTCCCCCAAACCCATACCCTAAACCAAACCGTGTCTTTATCACTAACCCTAAACCTTACAGTAACCTTAACTGTGTCCCTAATTTTAACGGAAACCCTAATCCTAACCAGAACCCTAGCCTGTCTTTAACCATAACCCTAAATGTAAATCGAACCGTAAACCTAACCTTAGCCCTGACCCTAACTCTAACACTAACCATTAACCTGTCCCTAAACTTAACGCTAAGAGTAACCCTAAATCTAACCATGTCGGTAAAGCTAAGCGTATCTCTAACCATGACCCTAATTGTGTCATAAACCCTAACCTTAATCCAATCCATAAGCCTGTTCCTACTCTTAAACCTAACTCTGTACCTATCCCTAATCAAACCCTAACACTGACCCTGTTCCTGTCCCTAACGTTAACCCTAAACATATCCTTAATCCTTAACGTTCCCCTCACTCTAATTCTAACCCTAACTCTAATCCTACTTCAGACCTAACCCTGACACTAACATACACCTCAAACCTAGCCCTAATCTTGTTCCTAACCCTAAACCTAACTGTAACCTGTCCCTAATCTTAACCTAAACCTTACGTATACCTTGACCCTAACCCTTACAATACCTGTCTCTAACCCTAACCCTAACCCTAACCCTAACCCTAACCCTAACCCTAACCCTAACCCTAACACTAACCCTAACCCTAAAGCCTAAACCCTAACTCGAACCCTAACCCTAACCCTAACCCTTAAACCCTAAACTTAACCCTAACCCTAAACCTAAACCGTAACCCTAACCCTAAACCTATCCCTAAAACCTAACCCTAACCCTAACCCCAACCCTAACCCTAACCTAACCCTAACCTAACCCTAACACTGTCGCTAAACCTAACTCTGACCCTTACCGTCTCTCTATCTTTAACTCTAACCCTCACCCTGTAACTAACCCTGTCCCTAAACCTAACCTTAACCATCAGCCAAAACCTAAACTTAACTATAACCCTAACACTAAACCTAACCATGTCTCAAACCCGAAACGTGTACCTAACCCTAACCCTAACCTTAACCCTAACACTAAACCCGAAACCCTAACACTAACCCTAACCCTAAACCTAAACCCTATACCCAAACCCTAACCCTAACGCTAACCCTAACCATAAACACTAAACCATAAACCTAACCCTAACCCTAACCCTAACCCTAAACCCTAAACCCTAACACTAACCCTAACCCTAAAGACTAAACCCTAACTGTAACCCTAACCCTAACCCTAAACCCTAAACCCTAACCTTAACCCTAACCCTAAACCTAAACCGTAACCCTAACCCTAACCCTATCCCTAAAACCTAACCCTAACCCTAACCCTACCCCTAACCCTAACTTAACCCTAACCCTAACCCTAACACTGTGGCTAAACTTAACTCTGACACTTACCGTCTCTCTATCTTTAACTGTAACCCTCACCCTGTAACTAACCCTGTCCCTAAACCTAACCTTAACCATCAGCCAAAACCTAAACTTAACTATAACCCTAACACTAAACCTAACCATGTCTCAAACCCGAATCGTGTACCTAACCCTAACCCTAACCCTAACCCTAACCCTAAACCCTAAACCCTAATACTAACCCTAACCCTAAAGACTAAACCCTAACTCTAACCCTAACCCTAACCCTAAACCCTAAACCCTAACCTTAACCGTAACCCTAAACCTAAACCGTAACCCTAACCCTAACCCTATCCCTAAAACCTAACCCTAACCCTAACCCTAACCCTAACCCTAACCCTAACTCTAACCCTAACCCTAACCCTAACCCTATCCCTAAACCCTAACCCTAAAATGTAAACACTAACCCTCCCCTATTCCTAACCCTAACCCTAACCCTAACCCTAAACCCTAACCTAACCTGATCCCTAACCCTAACACTGTCGCTAAACCTAACTCTGACCCTTACCGTCTCTCCAACCTTAACTCTAACCTTCACCCTGTCACTAACCCTGTCCCTAAACCTAAACTTAAGCATCAGACAAAACCTAAACTTAATATTACCCTAACAGTAAACCTAACCATGTCGCAAACCCTAATCCTGTCCCTAACCCTAAAACTAATGCTAACCCTAACCCTAACCCTAACCCTAAACCCTAAACACTAACCTTAACCCTAACCCTAAACCTAAACCGTAACCCTAACCCTAACCCTATCCCTAAAACCTAACCCTAACCCTAACCCTAACCCTAACCCTAACACTAACCCTAACCCTAAACCTAAACACGAAACCCAAAACCTAACCCTAACGCTAACCCTAACCATAAACACTAAACCCTATCCCTAACCCTAACGCTAACCCTAACCATAAACCCTAAACCCTAACACTAACCCTAACCCTAAAGCCTAAACCCTAACCCTAACCCTAACCCTAACCCTAAACCGTAAGCCCTAACTCTAACCCTAACCCTAACCCTAAAGCCTAAATCCTAACTCTAACCCTAACCCTAACCCTAACCCTAACCCTATCCCTAAACCCTAACCCTAAAATGTAAACACTAACCCTCCCCTATTCCTAACCCTAACCCTAACCCTAACCCTAAACCCTAACCTAACCTGATCCCTAACCCTAACACTGTCGCTAAACCTAACTCTGACGCTTACCGTCTCTCCAACCCTAACTCTAACCCTAACCCGAACCCTAAACCCTAAACCCTAACCTTAACCCTAACCATAAACCTAAACCGTAACCCTAACTCTAACCCTATCCCTAAAACCTAACCTTGACCCTAACCTAACTCTAACCCTAACCCTAACCCTAACCCTATCCCTAAACTCTAACCCTAAAATGTAAACACTAACCCTCCCCTATTCCTAACCCTAACCCTAACCCTAACCCTAAACCCTAACCTAACCTGCTCCCTAACCCTAACACTGTCGCTAAACCTAACTCTGACCCTTACCGTCTCTCCAACCTTAACTCTAACCCTCACCCTGTCTCTAACCCTGTCCCTAAACCTAAACTTAAGCATCAGACAAAACCTAAACTTAATATAACCCTAACAGTAAACCTAACCATGTGCCAAACCCTAATTCTGTCCCTAACCCTAAACCTAATGCTAACCCTAACCTTAACCCTAACCCTAAACCCTAAACCCTAACACTATCCCTAACCCTAAAGCCTAAACCCTAACTCTAACCCTAACCCTAACCC
>CM063089.1:112872279-112874779 GCA_031876335.1 Hipposideros larvatus | reverse complement strand
GCTAAACCTAACTCTGACCCTTACCGTCTCTCCAACCTTAACTCTAACTCTCACCCTGTCACTAACCCTGTCCCTAAACCTAAACTTAAGCATCAGACAAAATCTAAACTTAATATAACCCTAACAGTAAACCTAACCATGTCCCAAACCCTAATCCTGCCCCTAACCCTAACCCTAACCATAACCATAACCCTAACCCTAAATCCTAAACCCTAACCCTAACCCTAACCCTAAACCCTAACTCTAACCCTAACCCTAACCTAACCGTAACCCTAACCCTAACACTGTCGCTAAACCTAACTCTGACCCTTACCGTCTCTCTATCTTTAACTCTAACCCTCACCCTGTAACTAACCCTGTCCCTAAACCTAAACTTAACCATCAGCCAAAACCTAAACTTAACTATAACCCTAACACTAAACCTAACCATGTCTCAAACCCGAAACGTGTACCTAACCCTAACCCTAACCTTAACCCTAACACTAAACCTAAACCCTAAACCCAAACCCTAACCCTAACGCTAACCCTAACCATAAACACTAAACCCTAACCCTAACCCTAACCCTAACCCTAACACTAAACCCTAAACCCTAACACTAACCCTAACCCTAAAGCCTAAACCCTAACACTAACCCTAACCCTAACCCTAAACCCTAAACCCTAACCTTAACCCTAACCCTAAATCTAAACCGTAACCCTAACCCTAACCCTATCCCTAAAACCTAACCCTAACCCTAACCCTAACCCTAACTCTAACCCTAACCCTAACCCTAACCCTATCCCTAAACCCTAACCCTAAAATGTAAACACTAACCCTCCCCTATTCCTAACCCTAACCCTAACCCTAACCCTAAACCCTAACCTAACCTGATCCCTAACCCTAACACTGTCGCTAAACCTAACTCTGACCCTTACCGTCTCTCCAACCTTAACTCTAACCCTCACCCTGTCACTAACCCTGTCCCTAAACCTAAACTTAAGCATCAGACAAAACCGAAACTTAATATAACCCTAACAGTAAAGCTAACCATGTCCCAAACCCTAATCCTGTCCCTAACCCTAAACCTAATGCTAACCCTAACCCTAACCCTAACCCTAAACCCTAAACCCTAACCTTAACCCTAAACCTAAACATAAACCCTAAACCTAACCCTAACCCTATCCCTAAAACCTAACCCTAACCCTAACCCTAACCTAACCCTAACCCTAACCCTAACACTGTCGCTAAACCTAACTCTGTACCTTACCGTCTCTCTAACTTTAACTCTAACCCTCACCCTGTAACTAACCCTGTCCCTAAACCTACCTTAACCATCAGCCAAAACCTAAACTTAACCATAACCCTAACACTAAACCTAAACATGTCTCAAACCCGAATCGTGTACCTAACCCTAACCTTAACCCTAACCCTAAACCTAACACTAACCCTAACCCTAAACCTAAACACTAAACCCAAACCCTAACCCTAACGCTAACCCTAACCATAAACACTAAACCCTAACACTAACCCTAACCCTAACACTAAACCCTAAACCCTAACACTAACCCTAACACTAAAGCCTAAACCCTAACTCTAACCCTAACCCTAACCCTAAACCCTAAACCCTAACCTTAACCCTAACCCTAAACCTAAACCGTAACCCTAACCCTAACCCTATCCCTAAAACCTAACCCTAACCCTAACCCTAACTCTAACCCTAACCCTAACACTAACACTATCCCTAAACCCTAACCCTAAAATGTAAACACTAACCCTCCCCTATTCCTAACCCTAACCCTAACCCTAAACCTAAACCCTAACCTAAACTGATCCCTAACCCTAACACTGTCGCTAAACCTAACTCTGACCCTTACCGTCTCTCCAACCTTAACTCTATCCCTCACCCTGTCACTAACCCTGTCCCTAAACCTAAACTTAAGCATCAGACAAAACCTAAAACCTTAATATAACCCTAACAGTAAACCTAACCATGTCCCAAACCCTAATCCTGTCCCTAACCCTAAAACTAATGCTAACCCTAACCCTAACCCTAACCCTAAACCCTAACCCTAGCCCTAACCCTAACCGTAACCTAACCCTAACCTAACCCTAACACTGTCGCTAAACCTAACTCTGATCCTTACCGTCTCTCTATCTTTAACTCTAACCCTCACCCTGTAACTAACCCTGTCCCTAAACCTAACCTTAACCATCAGCCAAAACTTAACTTAACTATAACCCTAACACTAAACCTAACCATGTCTCAAACCCGAAACGTGTACCTAACCCTAACCCTAACCTTAACCCTAACACTAAACCCGAAACCCTAACACTAACCCTAACCCTAAACCTAAACCCTAAACCCAAACCCTAACCCTAACGCTAACCCTAACCATAAACACTAAACCCTAAACCTAACCCTAACCCTAACCCTAACCCTAAACCCTAAACCCTAACACTAACCCTAACCCTAAAGACTAAACCCTAACTCTAACCCTAACCCTAACCCTAAACCCTAAA
>CM063089.1:112757279-112869779 GCA_031876335.1 Hipposideros larvatus | reverse complement strand
AAACTTAACTATAACCCTAACACCAAACCTAACCATGTCTCAAATCCGAAACATGTACCTAACCCTAACCCTAACCTTAACCCTAACCCTAACGCTAACCCTAACCATAAACACTAAACCCTAAACCTAACCCTAACCCTAACCCTAACCCAAAACCCTAAACCCTAACACTAACCCTAACCCTAAAGCCTAAACCCTAACTCTAACCCTAACCCTAACCCTAAACCCTAAACACTAACCTTAACCCTAACCCTAAACCTAAACCGTAACCCTAACCCTAACTCTATCCCTAAAACCTAACCCTAACCCTAACCCTAACCCTAACCCTAACTCTAACCCTAACACTAACCCTAACACCATCCCTAAACCCTAACCCTAAAATATAAACACTAACCCTCCCCTATTACTAACCCTAACCCTAACCCTAACCCTAAACCCTAACCTAACCTGATCCCTAACCCTAACACTGTCGCTAAACCTAACTCTGACCCTTACCGTTTCTCCAACCTTAACTCTAACCCTCACCCAGTCACTAACCGTGTCCCTACACATAAACTTAAGCATCAGACAAAACCTAAGCTTAATATTACCCTAACAGTAAACCTAACCATGTCCCAAAACCTAATCCTGTCCCTAACCCTAACCCTATCCCTAACCCTAACACTAACCCTAACCCTAAACCTAAACACTAAACCCAAATCCTAACCCTAACGCTAACCCTAACCATAAACACTAAACCCTAACCCTAACCCTAACCCTAACCCTAACCCTAAACCCTAAACCCTAACACTAACCCTAACCCTAAAGCCTAAACCCTAACTCGAACCCTAACCCTAACCCTAACCCTTAAACCCTAAACTTAACCCTAACCCTAAACCTAAAACGTAACCCTAACCCTAACCCTATCCCTAAAACCTAACCCTAACCCTAACCCTAACTCTAACCCTAACCCTAACCCTAACCCTATCCTTAAACCCTAACCCTAAAATGTAAACACTAACCCTCCCCTATTCCTAACCCTAACCCTAACCCTAACCCTAAACCCTAACCTAACCTGATCCCTAACTCTAACACTGTCGCTAAACCTAACTCTGACCCTTACCGTCTCTCCAACCTTAACTCTAACCCTCACCCTGTCACTAACCCTGTCCCTAAACCTAAACTTAAGCATCAGCCAAAACCTAAACTTAACTATAACCCTAACACTAAACCTAACCATGTCTCAAACCCGAATCGTGTACCTAACCCTAACCATAACCTTAACCCTAACACTAAACACGAAACCCTAACACTAACACTAACCCTAAACCTAAACCCTTAACCCAAACCCTAACCCTAACGCTAACCCTAACCTTAAACACTAAACCCTAACCCTAACCCTAACCCTAACCCTAACCCTTACCCTGAACCCTAAACCCTAACACTATCCCCCTCCCCCCCCCCCCCCCCCCCCCCCCCCCCTAACCCTAAGCCTAAACCCTAACTCTAACCCTAACCCTAACCCTAAACCCTAAACCCTAACCTTATCCCTAACCCTAAACCTAAACCGTAACCCTAACCCTAACCCTATCCCTAAAACCTAACCCTAACCCTAACACTAACCCTAACTCTAACCCTAACCCTAACCCTAACCCTATCCCTAATCCCTAACCCTAAAATGTAAACACTAACCCTCCCCTATTCCTAACCCTAACCCTAACGCTAACCCTAAACCCTAACCTAACCTGATCCCTAACCCTAACACTGTCGCTAAACCTAACTCTGACCCTTACCGTCTCTACAACCTTAACTCTAACCCTCACCCTGTCACTAACCCTGTCCCTAAACCTAAACTTAAGCATCAGACAAAACCTAAACTTAATATAACCCTAACACTAAACCTAACCATGTCTCAAACCCGAAACGTGTACCTAACCCTAACACTAACCTTAAACCTAACACTAAACCCGAAACCCTAACAATAACCCTAACCCTAAACCTAAACCCTAAACCCAAACCCTAACCCTAACGCTAACCCTAACCATAAACACTAAACCCTAACCCTAACCCTAACCTTAACCCTAACCCTAAACCCTAAACCCTAACACTAACCCTAACCCTAAAGCCTAAACCCTAACTCTAACCCTAACCCTAACACTAAACCCTAAACCCTAACCTTAACCCTAACCCTAACCCTAAACTGTAACCCTAACCCTAACCCTATCCCTAAAACCTAACCCTAACCCTAACCCTAACCCTAACCCTAACACTCAACCTGTAACTAACCCTGTCCCTAAACCTAAACTTAACCATCAGCCAAAACCTAAACTTAACCATAACCCTAACACTAAACCTAAACATGTCTCAAACCCGAATCGTGTACCTAACACTAACCCTAAACTTAACCTTAACTCTAAACCCGAAACCCTAACCCTAACCCTAACCCTAACCCTAACCATAACCATAATCCTAACACTAAACCTAAACATGTCTCAAACCCGAATCGTATACCTAAGCCTAACCCTAAACTTAACCCTAACCCTAAACCCGAAACCCTAACCCTAACCCTAACCCTAACCCTAAACCATAAGCCCTAACTCTAAATCTAACCCTAACCCTAAAGCCTAAATCCTAACCCTAACCCTAACCCTAACCCTAACCCTAACCCCAACCCTAACCCTATTCCTAACCCTAACCCTAACCCTAAACCTAAACCCTAACCTAACCTGAACCCTAACCCTAACACTGTCGCTAAACCTAACTCTGACCCTTACCGTCTCTCCAACCTTAACTCTAACCCTCACCGTGTCACGAACCCTGTCCCTAAACCTAAACTTAAGCATCAGACAAAACCTAAACTTAATATAACCCTAACAGTAAACCTAACCATGTCCCAAATCCTAAACCTGCCCCTAACCCTAACCCTAACCCTAACCATAACCCTAACACTAAATCCTAAACCCTAATCCTAACCCTAACCCTAAACCCTAACTCTAACCCTAACCCTAACCTAACCGTAAACCTAACGCTAACACTTTCGCTAAACCTAACTCTGACCCTTACCGTCTCTCTATCTTTAACTCTAACCCTCACCCTGTAACTAACCCTGTCCCTAAACCTAACCTTAACCATCAGCCAAAACATAAACTTAACTATAACCCTAAGACTAAACCTAACCATGTCTCAAACCCGAAACGTGTACCTAACCCTAACCCTAACCGTAACCCTAACACTAATCCCGAAACCCTAACACTAATCCTAACCCTAAACCTAAACCCTAAACCCAAACCCTAACCCTAACGCTAACCCTAACCATAAACACTAAACCCTAACCTAACCCTAACCCTAACCCTAACCCTAAACCCTAAACCCTAACACTAACCCTAACCCTAAAGCCTAAACCCTAACTCTAACCCTAACCCTAACCCTAAACCCTAAACCCTAACTTTAACCCTAACCCTAAACCTAAACCGTAACCCTAACCCTAACCCTATCCCTAAAACCTAACCCTAACCCTAACCCTAACTCTAACTCTAACCCTAACCCTAACCCTAACCCTATCCCTAAACCCTAACCCTAAAATGTAAACACTAACCCTCCCCTATTCCTAACCCTAACCCTAACCCTAACCCTAAACCCTAACCTAACCTGATCCCTAACACTAACACTGTCGCTAAACCTAACTCTGACCCTTACCGTCTCTCCAACCTTAACTCTAACCCTCACCCTGTCACTAACCCTGTCCCTAAACCTAAACTTAAGCATCAGACAAAACCTAAACCTAATATAACCCTAACAGTAAACCTAACCATGTGCCAAACCCTAATCCTGTCCCTAACCCTAAACCTAATGCTAACCCTAACCCTAACCCTAACCCTAAACCCTAAACCCTAACCTTAACCCTAACCCTAAACCTAAACCGTAACCCTAACCCTAACCCTATCCCTAAAACCTAACCCTAACCCTAACCCTAACCCTAACCCTAACCTAACCCTAACCCTAACCCTAACACTGTCGCTAAACCTAACTCTGTACCTTACCGTCTCTCTAACTTTAACTCTAACCCTCACCCTGTAACTAACCCTGTCCCTAAACCTAACCTTAACCATCAGCCAAAACCTAAACTTAACCATAACCCTAACACTAAACTTAAACATGTCTCAAACCCGAATCGTGTACCTAAAACTAACCCTAAACTTAACCCTAACCCTAAACCCGAAACCCTAACCCTAACCCTAACCCTAACCCTAAACCGTAAGCCCTAACTCTAACCCTAACCCTATCCCTAAAGCCTAAATCCTAACTCTAACCCTAACCCTAACCCTAACCCTAACCCTATCCCTAAACCCTAACACTATCCCTAACCCTAAAGCCTAAACCCTAACTCTAACCCTAACACTAACCCTAAACCCTAAACCCTAACCTTAACCCTAACCCTAAACCTAAACCGTAACCCTATCCCTAACCCTATCCCTAAAACCTAACCCTAACCCTAACCCTAACCCTAACTCTAACCCTAACCCTAACCCTAACCCTATCCCTAAACCCTAACCCTAAAATGTAAACACTAACCCTCCCCTATTCCTAACCCTAACCCTAACGCTAACCCTAAACCCTAACCTAACCTGATCCCTAACCCTAACACTGTCGCTAAACCTAACTCTGACCCTTACCGTCTCTCCAACCTTAACTCTAACCCTCACCCTGTCCCTAACCCTGTCCCTAAACCTAAGCTTAAGCATCAGACAAAACCTAAACTTAATATAACCCTAACACTAAACCTAACCATGTCTCAAACCCGAAACGTGTACCTAACCCTAACACTAACCTTAACCCTAACACTAACCCTAACCCTAAACCTAAACCCTAAACCCAAACCCTAACCCTAACGCTAACCCTAAACATAAACACTAAACCCTAACCCTAACCCTAACCCTAACCCTAAACCTAAACCCTAAACCCAAACCCTAACCCTAACCCTAACCCTAAACCCTAAACGCTAACACTAACCCTAACCCTAAAGGCTAAACCCTAACTCTAACCCTAACCCTAACCCTAAACCATAAACCCTATCCTTAACCCTAACCCTAACCCTAAACCGTAACCCTAACCCTAACCCTATCCCAAAAATCTAACCCTAACCCTAACCCTTACCCTAACCCTAACACTCACCCTGTAACTAACCCTGTCCCTAAACGTAACCTTAACCATCAGCCAAAACCTAAACTTAACCATAACCCTAACACTAAACCTAAACATGTCTCAAACCCGAATCGTGTACCTAACACTAACCCTAAACTTAACCTTAACCCTAAACCCGAAACCCTAACCCTAACCCTAACCATAACCCTAACCATAAACCTAACACTAAACCTAAACATGTCTCAAACCCGAATCGTATACCTAAGCCTAACCCTAAACTTAACCTTAACCCTAAACCCGAAACCCTAACCCTAACCCTAACCCTAACCCTAAACCATAAGCCCTAACTCTAACTCTAACCCTAACCCTAAAGCCTAAATCCTAACTCTAACCCTAACCCTAACTTTAACCCTAACCCTAAACCTAAACCGTAACCGTAACCCTAACCCTGTCCCTAAAACCTAACCCTAACCCTAACCCTAATTCTAACTCTAACCCTAACCCTAACCCTAACCCTATCCCTAAACCCTAACCCTAAAATGTAAACACTAACCCTCCCCTATTCCTAACCCTAACCCTAACCCTAACCCTAAACCCTAACCTAACCTGATCCCTAACACTAACACTGTCGCTAAACCTAACTCTGACCCTTACCGTCTCTCCAACCTTAACTCTAACCCTCACCCTGTCACTAACCCTGTCCCTAAACCTAAACTTAAGCATCAGACAAAACCTAAACTTAATATAACCCTAACAGTAAACCTAACCATGTCCCAAACCCTAATCCTGTCCCTAACCCTAAACCTAATGCTAACCCTAACCCTAACCCTAACTCTAAACCCTAAACCCTAACCTTAACCCTAACCCTAAACCTAAACCGTAACCCTAACCCTAACCCTATCCCTAAAACCTAACCCTAACCCTAACCCTAACCCTAACCCTAACCTAACCCTAACCCTAACCCTAACACTGTCGCTAAACCTAACTCTGTACCTTACCGTCTCTCTAACTTTATCCCTAAACCTAACCTTAACCATCGGCCAAAACCTGAACTTAACCATAACCCTAACACTAAACCTAAACATGTCTCAAACCCGAATCGTGTACTAAACCTAACCCTAAACTTAACCCTAACCCTAAACCCGAAACCCTAACCCTAACGCTAACCCTAACTCTAAACCGTAAGCCCTAACTCTAACCCTAATCCTAACCCTAAAGACTAAATCCTAACTCTAACCCTAACCCTAAACCTAACCCTAACCCTATACCTAAACCCCAACCCTAAAATGTAAACACTAACCCTCCCCTATTCCTAACCCTAACCCTAACCCTAACCCTAAACCCTAACCTAACCTGATCCTTAAACCTAACACTGTCGCTAAACCTAACTCTGACCCTTACCGTCTCTCCAACCTTAACTCTAACCCTCACCCTGTCATTAACCCTGTCCCTAAACCTAAACTTAAGCATCAGACAAAACCTAAACTTAATATAACCCTAACAGTAAACCTAACCATGTCCCAAACCCTAATCCTGTCCCTAACCCTAAACCTAATGCTAACACTAACCCTAACCCTAACCCTAAACCCTAAACCCTAACCTTAACCCTAACCCTAAACCTAAACCGTAACCCTAACACTAACCCTATCCCTAAAACCTAACCCTAAACCTAACCCTAACCCTAACCCTAACACTGTCGCTAAACCTAACTCTGACCCTTACCGTCTCTCTATCTTTAATTCTAACCCTCACCCTGTAACTAACCCTGTCCCTAAACCTAACCTTAACCATCAGCCAAACCTAAACTTAACTATAACCCTAACAATAAACCTAACCATGTCTCAAACCCGAAACGTGTACCTAACCCTAACCTTAACCCTAACACTAAACCCGAAAACCTAACACTAACCCTAACCCTAAACCTAAACCCTAAACCCAAACCCTAACCCTAACGCTAACCCTAACCATAAACACTAAACCCTAACCCTAACCCTAACCCTAACCCTAACCCTAACCCTAAACCCTAAACCCTAACACTAACCCTAACCCTAAAGCCTAAACCCTAACTCTAACCCTTACCCTAACCCTAACCCTAACCCTATCCCTAAACCTTAACCCTAAAATCTAAACACTAACCCTCACCTATTCCTAACCCTAACCCTAAACCCTAACCTAACCCGATCCCTTACACTAACACAGTCGCTAAACCTAACTCTGAACCTTACCGACTCTCTAACCTTAAGTCTAACCCTCACCCTGTCACTCAACCTGTCCCTAAAACTAAACTTAACCATCAGCCAAAACCAAAACTTAACTATAACCCTAACATTAAACCTAACCATGTCCCAAACCCTAATCGTGCCCCTAACCCTAACCCTAACCCTAACACTAACCCTAACCCTAACGCTACCCCTAACCCTAAACCGTAAACTCTAACCCTAACCCTAACCCTATCCCTAAACCCTAACCCTAACCCAAACCCTAGCCCTAACCCTAGCCCTAATCCTAACTCTAACACTCACTGTGTCCCTACGCAATCCCTGCCCCTGTAGCTAACCCTTTTCCTAACCCGAAACCGAAATCTAAACGTATCCCTAGACCTAACTCTAAATGGAGCCCTAACACTCTTCCCAACTCTGTCCCTAACCCTAATCCTAACACGAACCCTAACCCTAATGCTAACCCAAACCCTAACTCTGTCCTTCAACACTAAACCTAAAACTAACCCTAATTCTAACCGTGTCTCTAAACCTAATCCTAGTTCTAATCCTGTCCCTTACCCTAAAGCAAACTCTGTCGGTAACCCTAACCCTAAACCTAACTTCATCCTGTTTATAAACCTAACCCTAATGTCACCGTGGAGCTGCCGAGTCGAATGCTCCTGTGCACTGAGCCTTTCACGTCATAAGGAAGTGTCTCGAATGCTAAGACCCGAGGGAATGATCTCAGTACAACTTCCTTATCCGGTGATCTCGGAATGCTGAGTCCATCCTGGGGATCATACGTACATGTGAAAGCAAAACTTGTGTTTGATCACAATGAGTTTTGGCGAAGCAGCTGCCAGACAAATAGAATCAACTCCCTGTGTATAGATATTCAAATTGACTTCTTGGTGGCAGTTGTAAAGAAAAGCTATGAACCCACAGTATTAAGGCTTGGGCCTCAGAGATGAGAACACTGGCCCACAGAAACTCTATTTTTGGCTCTGGAGTTTCTTAACTCTTCGCCATCTAACTGTAGTTCCCCAGCCGATGTCACGTGAGACGTGTTACCCTAACACTAACCCTAACCATGTCCTCCATTCTAACCCAACCCTTAACACCAAACGTAACCCTGAAACAGTCCCTAACATGAACCCTAACCTTAGCCATGTTCCTAACCGTAACATTGACTCTGCCCTCAACCCTAGCTATGCCCCTAACCCTAACCCTAGCATATCCTAACCTGAACCCAAACCCTACCCTGATCCTACGGCCTGCCCTGACACTGTCCTGAACACTAACCCTGACCCTATTCATAACCCTGTCCTTAACCCTAACTCTAACCCTAACCCTGTCCCTAAGCTTAACCCTAAACCGAACACTAACTATGTTCCTAACCCTAACTCTGCCCCGAACCCTAAAACAAACCCTAAACCAAACCCTAACCCTAAAAAGTATTCCTAACCCTAACACTACCCTTAATTCTGTTTTGAACCCTAATTTAAAAATAACCGTGCCTCTAATCCTAACCTTAACCATCAGCAAAAAACCAAAACTTAACTATAAACTGAACACTAAACTTAACCATGTTCCAAACCCGAATCGTTTCCCTAACCCTAACCCTAACCTTAACCCTAACCCTAACCCTATCCCTAAACCCTAACCTTAACTTGAGCGCTGACCCTAACTTTAACCCTAAACCTAACACTGTCCATAACCCTAACCCTAATTTTGTCCCTAACCCTAACGGTAACCCTAAACTTAAACTTAACACTAACCCTGACAGTGTCCCTAACCTTCATCTTGTCTCTAACCATAATCCTGTCCCTAACCTTAACCTTGTCTCTAACTCTAAGACCTTCCCTATGTCAAATGAAAACCCCAATTGTATTCCTCACCCTCATGCGAACCCTAAGCCATCCGTGTGCATACCATGCATACTGTTCTTAATCCAAACCCTGTTAACGTAACCCTTTTCCTAAACCGAAATCTGAAAATAACCCTTTTTCTAAACTTCACACAAACCCCAAAACTAACCTTCTCCTTAAACTTAACCCTGTAGGTAACCCTAACCCTAACCCTAACAACTTCACTAACCCTAACCCTGTTTTTACACTTACTCATAACCAATTTTGTAACTCTAACCCGAAACCTGTCTCTACCCCTAACACTAATCCTACCCTAACCTGTCCCTAACACTGAATCTCACCCGAACCCATATCCTAAACCAAACCGTGTCTTTATCACTAACCCTAAACCTTACACTAAGCTTAACTGTGTCCCTAATTTTAACGGAAACCCTAATCCTAACCAGAACCCTAGCCTGTCTTTAACCATAACCCTAAATGTAAATCGAACCGTAAACCTAACCTTAGCCCTGACCCTAACTCTAACACTAACCGTTAACCTGTCCCTAAACTTAACGCTAAGAGTAACCCTAAATCTAACCATGTCGGTAAAGCTAAGCGTATCTCTAACCGTGACCCTAATTGTGTCATAAACCCTAACCCTAATCCAATCCATAAGCCTGTTCCTACTCTTAAACCTAACTCTGTACCTATCCCTAATCAAACCCTAACACTGACCATGTTCCTGTCCCTAACGTTAACCCTAAACCTATCCTTAATCCTAACCGTTCCCCTAACTCTAATTCGAACCCTAACTCTAATCCTACTTCAGACCTAACCCTGACACTAACATACACCTCAACCCTAGCCCTAATCTTGTTCCTAACCCTAAACCTAACTGTAACCTGTCCCTAATCTTAACCTAAATCTTACCTATAACTTGACCCTTACCCTGACCATACCTGTCTCTAACCCTGACCCTAACTTTAAACCTGTTTCTAATCCCAACCCTAAACCATAACCATATCCCTATCCCTGTGCCTGACCCTATCCCTACCCTAATCCGAAGGCCACCCTGCCTCTAACACTAACCCTAGCCCTAAACTGAAACCTAACACAAAACTCAACTCCAAACCTAACCCTGACACTGTCGCTAAACCTAACCTTAACCCTAACAGTAAGCCTGTCACTAATACTAACACTATCACACAACCTAATCTGTTTCTAACCATAACGCTAACCTTAACCCTAACTCTGCCTCTAATATTAACCCTAACCCTAACACTGTCGCTAAACCTAACTCTGACCCTTACTGTTTCTCTAACCTTAACTCTAACCCTCACCCTGTCACTAATCCTGCCCCTAACCCTAACCTTAACCATCAGCCAAAACCTAAACTTAACTACAACCCTAACACTGAACTTAACCATGTCCCAAACCCGAATCGTGTCCCTAACCCTAAACCTAACCCTAACCATAACCCTATCCCTAAATCCTAAACCCTAACCCTAACCCTAACCTTACCTTAAACCCTAACCCTAACCCTAAACCTATCCCTAAACCCTAACCCTAACCTAACCCTAACCCTAACCCTGACACTGTCACTAAACCTAGCTCTGACCCTTACCATCTCTCTAACCTTAATTCTAACCCTCACCCTGTCATTAACCCTGTCACTATACTTAATCTTAACCATCAGCCAAAACCTAAACTTCACTATAACCCTAACACTATAACTAACCATGTCCCAAACCCGAATCGTGTCCCTAACCCTATCCCTAACCCTAACCCTAAACCTGAAACCCTAACCCTAACCCTAACCCTAACCCTAACACTAAGCCTGTCACTAATACTAACACTATCACTCAACCTACTCTGCTTCTAACCATAACGCTAACCTTAACCTTAACTCTGACTCTAATATTAACCCTAACCCTAACATTGTCGCTAAACCTAACTCTGACCCTTACCGTCTCTCCACCCTTAACTCTAACACTCACCCTGTCAGTAACCCTGTCCCTAAACCTAAACTTAAGCATCAGACAAAACCTAAACTTAAGTATAACCCTAACACTAAACCTAACCATGTCCCAAACCCTAATCCTGTCCCTAACCCTAACCATAACCCTAACACTAAACCCTAACCCTAAAGCTAACCCAACCCTAAGGCTAACCCTAACCCTAAACCATAAACCCTAAACCCTAAACCCTAATCCTAACCCAAACTGTAACCCTAAACCCTAACCCTAACCCTAACCCTAACCCTAATCCTAACTCTAACAATCAGTGTGTCCCTAGCCTATCCCTGCCCCTGTAGCTAACCCTTTTCCTAACCCAAAACCTAAATCTAAACGTATCCCTAGACCTAACTCTAATGGAGCCCTAACACTCTTCCCAACTCTGTACCTAACCCTAATCCTAACACGAACCCTAACCCTAACGCGAACCTTAACCCTAACTCTGCCTCTAATATTAACCCTAACCCTAACACTGTCGCTAAACCTAACTCTGACCCTTACCGTCTCTCCAACCTTAACTCTAACGCTCACCCTGTCACTTACCCTGTCCCTAAACCTAAACTTAAGCATCAGACAAAACCTAAACTTAACTATAACCTTAACACTAAACCTAACCATGTCCCAAACCCTAATCCTGTCCCTAACCCTAAACCTAACGCTAACCCTAACCCTAACCCTAACCCTAAACCCTAAACCCTAACCTTAACCCTAACCCTAAAGCTAAACCCGAACCCTAACCCTAACCCTATCCCTAAAACCTAACCCTAACCCTAACCCTAACCTAATCCAGTCCCTAACCGTAACCCTAAACCTAACCCTAAACCCTAACCCTAACCCTAAAACTAACACTAACACAAAACCTAACCATGTCTCAAACGCTAATCCTGTAATTAACCCTAACCCTAAACACTAAACACTAACCCTAACCCTAACCCTAACGCTAACGCGAACCCTAACCCTAATCCTAAACCCTAACCCTAACCCTAAACCCTAACACTAACCCTCACCCTAACCCTAACAAAACCCTGACCCTAACCCTAACACTATCGCTAAACCTAACTCTGATCCTTACTGTCTCTCTAAACTTAACTCTAACCATCACCCTGTCACTAATCCTGTCCCTAACCCTAACCTTAACCATCAGCCAAAACCTAATCATAACTATAACCCTAACACTGAACTTAAGCATGTCCCGAACCAGAATCGTGTCCATAACCCTAAACCTAACCCTAACCATAACCATAACCCTAAATCCTAAACCCGAACCCTAACCCTAACCTTACCTTAAACCCTAACCCTAACCCTAAACCTATCCCTAAACCCTAACCCTAACCTAACCCTAACCCTAACCCTAACACTGTCACTAAACCTAACTCTGACACTTACCATCTCTCTAACCTTAATTCTAACCCTCACCCTGTCATTAAAACCTGTCCCTAAACCTAACCTTAACCATCAGCCAAAACCTAAACTTCACTATAACCCTAACACTAAACCTAACCATGTCCCAAACCCAAATCGTGTCCCTAACCCTAACCCTAACCCTAACACGAAACACGAAACCCTAACCCTAATCCTAACCCTAACACTAAGCCTGTCACTAATACTAACACTATCACTCAACCTAATCTGTTTCTAACCATAACGCTAACCTTAACCCTAACTCTGCCTCTAATATTAACCCTAACCCTAACACTGTCGTTAAACCTAACTCTGACCCTTACCGTCTCTCCACCCTTAAATCTAACCCTCACCCTGTCAATAAACCTGTCCCTAAACCTAAACTTAAGCATCAGACAAAACCTAAACTTAACTATAACCCTAACACTAAACCTAACCATGTCCCAAACCCTAATCCTGTCCCTAACCCTAACCCGAACCCTAACCCTAACACTAATCCCTAACCCTAACCCTAACCCTAACCCTAAACCCTAACCCTAACCCTAACCCTAACCCTAACCCTAACCCTAACGCTAACCCTAACCCTAAACCCTAAACACTAAACCCTAAACCCTAACCCTAAACCTAACCCTAACATTAAACCCTAACCCTAACCATAACCCTAACCCTAACCCAAACCCTAAACTTAACCCTAACCCTAATCCTAACTCTAACACTTACTGTGTCCCTAAACTATCCCTGCCCCTGTAGCTAAACCTTTTCCTAACCCAAAACCTAAACCTAAACGTATCCCTAGCCCTAACTCTAAATGGAGCCCTAACACTCTTCCCAACTCTGTCCCTAACCCTAATCCTAACACGAACCCTAACCCTAATGCTAACCCAAACCCTAACTCTGTCCTTCAACACTAAACCTAAAACTAACCCGAATTCTAACCGTGTCTCTAAACCTAATCCTAGTTCTAATCCTGTCCCTTACCCTAAAGCAAACTCTGTCGGTAACTCTAACCCTAAACCTAACTTCATCCTGTTTATAAACCTAACCCTAATGTCACCGTGGAGCTGCCGATTCTAATGCTCCTGTGTACTGAGCCTTTCACGTCATAAGGAAGTGTCTCGAATGCTAAGACCCGAGGGAATGATGTCAGTACAACTTCCTTATCCGGTGGTCTCGGAATGCTGAGTCCATCCGGGGGATCATACGTACATGTGAAAGCAAAACTTGTGTTTGATCACAATGAGTTTTGGCGAAGCAGCTGCCAGACAAATAGAATCAACTCCCTGTGTATAGATATTCAAATTGACTTCTTTGTGGCAGTTGTAAAGAAAAGCTATGCGCCCACAGTATTAAGGCTTGGGCCTCAGAGATGAGAACACTGGCCCACAGAAACTCTATTTTTGGCTCTGGAGTTTCTTAACTCTTCGCCATCTAACTGTAGTTCCCCAGCCGATGTCACGTGAGACGTGATACCTTAACACTAACCCTAACCGTGTCCTCCATTCTAACCCAACCCTTAACACTAAACGTAACCCAGAAACTGTCCCTTACATGAACCGTAACCTTAGCCATGTTCCTAACTGTAACACTAACTCTGCCCTCAACCCTAGCTATGCCCCTAACCCTAACCCTAACATATCCTAACCTGAACCCAAACCTTACCCTAATCCTACAGCAAACCTTGTCCTGCCCTGACTCTGTCCTGAACACTAACCCTGACCCTAATCATAACCCTGTCCTTAACCCTAAATGTAAACCTAACTCTGTCCCTAAGCTTAACCCTAAACCTAACACTAACTATGTTCCTTACCCGAACTCTGTCCCGAACCCTAAAACAAACCCTAAACCAAACCCTAACCTTAAAAGTATTCCTAAACCTAACACTACCATTAACTCTGTTTTGAACCCTAATTTAAATATAACCGTGCCTCTCATCCTAACCGTAACTCTAACCTTGTTTCGAACCCTACCCCTAGACCTATCCCTAACCTTAATGTTAACCTTAACTTGAGCGCTGACCCTAACTTTAACCCTAAACCTAACACTGTCCATAAACCTAACCCTAATTTTGTCCCTAACCCTAACTGTAACCCTAAACTTAAAATTAACACTAACCCTGACAGTGTCCCTAAACTTCATCTTGTCTCTAACCCTAATCCTGTCCCTAACCTTAACCTTGTCTCTAACTCTAAGACCTCCCCTATGTCAAATGAAAACCCCAATTGTATTCCTCACCCTCATGCGAACCCTAAGCCATCCGTGTGCCTACCATGCATACGGTTCTTAATCCAAACCCTGTTATCGTAACCCTTTTCCTAAACCGAAATCTGAAAATAACCCTTTTTCTAAACTTCACACAAACTCCAAAACTAACCTTCTCCCTAAACTTAACCCTGTAGCTAACCCTAACCCTAACCCTAACAACTTCACTAACCCTAACCCTGTTTTTACACTTACTCATAACCAATTTTGTAACTCTAACCCGAAACCTGTCTCTACCCCTAACACTAATCCTACCCTAACCTGTCCCTAACACTGAATCTCACCCGAACCCATATCCTAAACCAAACCGTGTCTTTATCACTAACCCTAAACCTTACACTAAGCTTAACTGTGTCCCTAATTTTAACGGAAACCCTAATCCTAACCAGAACCCTAGCCTGTCTTTAACCATAACCCTAAATGTAAATCGAACCGTAAACCTAACCTTAGCCCTGACCCTAACTCTAACACTAACCGTTAACCTGTCCCTAAACTTAACGCTAAGAGTAACCCTAAATCTAACCATGTCGGTAAAGCTAAGCGTATCTCTAACCGTGACCCTAATTGTGTCATAAACCCTAACCCTAATCCAATCCATAAGCCTGTTCCTACTCTTAAACCTAACTCTGTACCTATCCCTAATCAAACCCTAACACTGACCATGTTCCTGTCCCTAACGTTAACCCTAAACCTATCCTTAATCCTAACCGTTCCCCTAACTCTAATTCGAACCCTAACTCTAATCCTACTTCAGACCTAACCCTGACACTAACATACACCTCAACCCTAGCCCTAATCTTGTTCCTAACCCTAAACCTAACTGTAACCTGTCCCTAATCTTAACCTAAATCTTACCTATAACTTGACCCTTACCCTGACCATACCTGTCTCTAACCCTGACCCTAACTTTAAACCTGTTTCTAATCCCAACCCTAAACCATAACCATATCCCTATCCCTGTGCCTGACCCTATCCCTACCCTAATCCGAAGGCCACCCTGCCTCTAACACTAACCCTAGCCCTAAACTGAAACCTAACACAAAACTCAACTCCAAACCTAACCCTGACACTGTCGCTAAACCTAACCTTAACCCTAACAGTAAGCCTGTCACTAATACTAACACTATCACACAACCTAATCTGTTTCTAACCATAACGCTAACCTTAACCCTAACTCTGCCTCTAATATTAACCCTAACCCTAACACTGTCGCTAAACCTAACTCTGACCCTTACTGTTTCTCTAACCTTAACTCTAACCCTCACCCTGTCACTAATCCTGCCCCTAACCCTAACCTTAACCATCAGCCAAAACCTAAACTTAACTACAACCCTAACACTGAACTTAACCATGTCCCAAACCCGAATCGTGTCCCTAACCCTAAACCTAACCCTAACCATAACCCTATCCCTAAATCCTAAACCCTAACCCTAACCCTAACCTTACCTTAAACCCTAACCCTAACCCTAAACCTATCCCTAAACCCTAACCCTAACCTAACCCTAACCCTAACCCTGACACTGTCACTAAACCTAGCTCTGACCCTTACCATCTCTCTAACCTTAATTCTAACCCTCACCCTGTCATTAACCCTGTCACTATACTTAATCTTAACCATCAGCCAAAACCTAAACTTCACTATAACCCTAACACTATAACTAACCATGTCCCAAACCCGAATCGTGTCCCTAACCCTATCCCTAACCCTAACCCTAAACCTGAAACCCTAACCCTAACCCTAACCCTAACCCTAACACTAAGCCTGTCACTAATACTAACACTATCACTCAACCTACTCTGCTTCTAACCATAACGCTAACCTTAACCTTAACTCTGACTCTAATATTAACCCTAACCCTAACATTGTCGCTAAACCTAACTCTGACCCTTACCGTCTCTCCACCCTTAACTCTAACACTCACCCTGTCAGTAACCCTGTCCCTAAACCTAAACTTAAGCATCAGACAAAACCTAAACTTAAGTATAACCCTAACACTAAACCTAACCATGTCCCAAACCCTAATCCTGTCCCTAACCCTAACCATAACCCTAACACTAAACCCTAACCCTAAAGCTAACCCAACCCTAAGGCTAACCCTAACCCTAAACCATAAACCCTAAACCCTAAACCCTAATCCTAACCCAAACTGTAACCCTAAACCCTAACCCTAACCCTAACCCTAATCCTAACTCTAACAATCAGTGTGTCCCTAGCCTATCCCTGCCCCTGTAGCTAACCCTTTTCCTAACCCAAAACCTAAATCTAAACGTATCCCTAGACCTAACTCTAATGGAGCCCTAACACTCTTCCCAACTCTGTACCTAACCCTAATCCTAACACGAACCCTAACCCTAACGCGAACCTTAACCCTAACTCTGCCTCTAATATTAACCCTAACCCTAACACTGTCGCTAAACCTAACTCTGACCCTTACCGTCTCTCCAACCTTAACTCTAACGCTCACCCTGTCACTTACCCTGTCCCTAAACCTAAACTTAAGCATCAGACAAAACCTAAACTTAACTATAACCTTAACACTAAACCTAACCATGTCCCAAACCCTAATCCTGTCCCTAACCCTAAACCTAACGCTAACCCTAACCCTAACCCTAACCCTAAACCCTAAACCCTAACCTTAACCCTAACCCTAAAGCTAAACCCGAACCCTAACCCTAACCCTATCCCTAAAACCTAACCCTAACCCTAACCCTAACCCTAACCCTAACCTAATCCAGTCCCTAACCGTAACCCTAAACCTAACCCTAAACCCTAACCCTAACCCTAAAACTAACACTAACACAAAACCTAACCATGTCTCAAACGCTAATCCTGTAATTAACCCTAACCCTAAACACTAAACACTAACCCTAACCCTAACCCTAACGCTAACGCGAACCCTAACCCTAATCCTAAACCCTAACCCTAACCCTAAACCCTAACACTAACCCTCACCCTAACCCTAACAAAACCCTGACCCTAACCCTAACACTATCGCTAAACCTAACTCTGATCCTTACTGTCTCTCTAAACTTAACTCTAACCATCACCCTGTCACTAATCCTGTCCCTAACCCTAACCTTAACCATCAGCCAAAACCTAATCATAACTATAACCCTAACACTGAACTTAAGCATGTCCCGAACCAGAATCGTGTCCATAACCCTAAACCTAACCCTAACCATAACCATAACCCTAAATCCTAAACCCGAACCCTAACCCTAACCTTACCTTAAACCCTAACCCTAACCCTAAACCTATCCCTAAACCCTAACCCTAACCTAACCCTAACCCTAACCCTAACACTGTCACTAAACCTAACTCTGACACTTACCATCTCTCTAACCTTAATTCTAACCCTCACCCTGTCATTAAAACCTGTCCCTAAACCTAACCTTAACCATCAGCCAAAACCTAAACTTCACTATAACCCTAACACTAAACCTAACCATGTCCCAAACCCAAATCGTGTCCCTAACCCTAACCCTAACCCTAACACGAAACACGAAACCCTAACCCTAATCCTAACCCTAACACTAAGCCTGTCACTAATACTAACACTATCACTCAACCTAATCTGTTTCTAACCATAACGCTAACCTTAACCCTAACTCTGCCTCTAATATTAACCCTAACCCTAACACTGTCGTTAAACCTAACTCTGACCCTTACCGTCTCTCCACCCTTAAATCTAACCCTCACCCTGTCAATAAACCTGTCCCTAAACCTAAACTTAAGCATCAGACAAAACCTAAACTTAACTATAACCCTAACACTAAACCTAACCATGTCCCAAACCCTAATCCTGTCCCTAACCCTAACCCGAACCCTAACCCTAACACTAATCCCTAACCCTAACCCTAACCCTAACCCTAAACCCTAACCCTAACCCTAACCCTAACCCTAACCCTAACCCTAACGCTAACCCTAACCCTAAACCCTAAACACTAAACCCTAAACCCTAACCCTAAACCTAACCCTAACATTAAACCCTAACCCTAACCATAACCCTAACCCTAACCCAAACCCTAAACTTAACCCTAACCCTAATCCTAACTCTAACACTTACTGTGTCCCTAAACTATCCCTGCCCCTGTAGCTAAACCTTTTCCTAACCCAAAACCTAAACCTAAACGTATCCCTAGCCCTAACTCTAAATGGAGCCCTAACACTCTTCCCAACTCTGTCCCTAACCCTAATCCTAACACGAACCCTAACCCTAATGCTAACCCAAACCCTAACTCTGTCCTTCAACACTAAACCTAAAACTAACCCGAATTCTAACCGTGTCTCTAAACCTAATCCTAGTTCTAATCCTGTCCCTTACCCTAAAGCAAACTCTGTCGGTAACTCTAACCCTAAACCTAACTTCATCCTGTTTATAAACCTAACCCTAATGTCACCGTGGAGCTGCCGATTCTAATGCTCCTGTGTACTGAGCCTTTCACGTCATAAGGAAGTGTCTCGAATGCTAAGACCTGAGGGAATGATGTCAGTACAACTTCCTTATCCGGTGGTCTCGGAATGCTGAGTCCATCCGGGGGATCATACGTACATGTGAAAGCAAAACTTGTGTTTGATCACAATGAGTTTTGGCGAAGCAGCTGCCAGACAAATAGAATCAACTCCCTGTGTATAGATATTCAAATTGACTTCTTTGTGGCAGTTGTAAAGAAAAGCTATGCGCCCACAGTATTAAGGCTTGGGCCTCAGAGATGAGAACACTGGCCCACAGAAACTCTATTTTTGGCTCTGGAGTTTCTTAACTCTTCGCCATCTAACTGTAGTTCCCCAGCCGATGTCACGTGAGACGTGATACCTTAACACTAACCCTAACCGTGTCCTCCATTCTAACCCAACCCTTAACACTAAACGTAACCCAGAAACTGTCCCTTACATGAACCGTAACCTTAGCCATGTTCCTAACTGTAACACTAACTCTGCCCTCAACCCTAGCTATGCCCCTAACCCTAACCCTAACATATCCTAACCTGAACCCAAACCTTACCCTAATCCTACAGCAAACCTTGTCCTGCCCTGACTCTGTCCTGAACACTAACCCTGACCCTAATCATAACCCTGTCCTTAACCCTAAATGTAAACCTAACTCTGTCCCTAAGCTTAACCCTAAACCTAACACTAACTATGTTCCTTACCCGAACTCTGTCCCGAACCCTAAAACAAACCCTAAACCAAACCCTAACCTTAAAAGTATTCCTAAACCTAACACTACCATTAACTCTGTTTTGAACCCTAATTTAAATATAACCGTGCCTCTCATCCTAACCGTAACTCTAACCTTGTTTCGAACCCTACCCCTAGACCTATCCCTAACCTTAATGTTAACCTTAACTTGAGCGCTGACCCTAACTTTAACCCTAAACCTAACACTGTCCATAAACCTAACCCTAATTTTGTCCCTAACCCTAACTGTAACCCTAAACTTAAAATTAACACTAACCCTGACAGTGTCCCTAAACTTCATCTTGTCTCTAACCCTAATCCTGTCCCTAACCTTAACCTTGTCTCTAACTCTAAGACCTCCCCTATGTCAAATGAAAACCCCAATTGTATTCCTCACCCTCATGCGAACCCTAAGCCATCCGTGTGCCTACCATGCATACGGTTCTTAATCCAAACCCTGTTATCGTAACCCTTTTCCTAAACCGAAATCTGAAAATAACCCTTTTTCTAAACTTCACACAAACTCCAAAACTAACCTTCTCCCTAAACTTAACCCTGTAGCTAACCCTAACCCTAACAACTTCACTAACCCTAACCCTGTTTTTACACTTACTCATAACCAATTTTGTAACTCTAACCCGAAACCTGTCTCTACCCCTAACACTAATCCTACCCTAACCTGTCCCTAACACTGAATCTCACCCGAACCCATATCCTAAACCAAACCGTGTCTTTATCACTAACCCTAAACCTTACACTAAGCTTAACTGTGTCCCTAATTTTAACGGAAACCCTAATCCTAACCAGAACCCTAGCCTGTCTTTAACCATAACCCTAAATGTAAATCGAACCGTAAACCTAACCTTAGCCCTGACCCTAACTCTAACACTAACCGTTAACCTGTCCCTAAACTTAACGCTAAGAGTAACCCTAAATCTAACCATGTCGGTAAAGCTAAGCGTATCTCTAACCGTGACCCTAATTGTGTCATAAACCCTAACCCTAATCCAATCCATAAGCCTGTTCCTACTCTTAAACCTAACTCTGTACCTATCCCTAATCAAACCCTAACACTGACCATGTTCCTGTCCCTAACGTTAACCCTAAACCTATCCTTAATCCTAACCGTTCCCCTAACTCTAATTCGAACCCTAACTCTAATCCTACTTCAGACCTAACCCTGACACTAACATACACCTCAACCCTAGCCCTAATCTTGTTCCTAACCCTAAACCTAACTGTAACCTGTCCCTAATCTTAACCTAAATCTTACCTATAACTTGACCCTTACCCTGACCATACCTGTCTCTAACCCTGACCCTAACTTTAAACCTGTTTCTAATCCCAACCCTAAACCATAACCATATCCCTATCCCTGTGCCTGACCCTATCCCTACCCTAATCCGAAGGCCACCCTGCCTCTAACACTAACCCTAGCCCTAAACTGAAACCTAACACAAAACTCAACTCCAAACCTAACCCTGACACTGTCGCTAAACCTAACCTTAACCCTAACAGTAAGCCTGTCACTAATACTAACACTATCACACAACCTAATCTGTTTCTAACCATAACGCTAACCTTAACCCTAACTCTGCCTCTAATATTAACCCTAACCCTAACACTGTCGCTAAACCTAACTCTGACCCTTACTGTTTCTCTAACCTTAACTCTAACCCTCACCCTGTCACTAATCCTGCCCCTAACCCTAACCTTAACCATCAGCCAAAACCTAAACTTAACTACAACCCTAACACTGAACTTAACCATGTCCCAAACCCGAATCGTGTCCCTAACCCTAAACCTAACCCTAACCATAACCCTATCCCTAAATCCTAAACCCTAACCCTAACCCTAACCTTACCTTAAACCCTAACCCTAACCCTAAACCTATCCCTAAACCCTAACCCTAACCTAACCCTAACCCTAACCCTGACACTGTCACTAAACCTAGCTCTGACCCTTACCATCTCTCTAACCTTAATTCTAACCCTCACCCTGTCATTAACCCTGTCACTATACTTAATCTTAACCATCAGCCAAAACCTAAACTTCACTATAACCCTAACACTATAACTAACCATGTCCCAAACCCGAATCGTGTCCCTAACCCTATCCCTAACCCTAACCCTAAACCTGAAACCCTAACCCTAACCCTAACCCTAACCCTAACACTAAGCCTGTCACTAATACTAACACTATCACTCAACCTACTCTGCTTCTAACCATAACGCTAACCTTAACCTTAACTCTGACTCTAATATTAACCCTAACCCTAACATTGTCGCTAAACCTAACTCTGACCCTTACCGTCTCTCCACCCTTAACTCTAACACTCACCCTGTCAGTAACCCTGTCCCTAAACCTAAACTTAAGCATCAGACAAAACCTAAACTTAAGTATAACCCTAACACTAAACCTAACCATGTCCCAAACCCTAATCCTGTCCCTAACCCTAACCCGAACCCTAACCCTAACACTAATCCCTAACCCTAACCCTAACCCTAACCCTAAACCCTAACCCTAACCCTAACCCTAACCCTAACCCTAACCCTAACGCTAACCCTAACCCTAAACCCTAAACACTAAACCCTAAACCCTAACCCTAAACCTAACCCTAACATTAAACCCTAACCCTAACCATAACCCTAACCCTAACCCAAACCCTAAACTTAACCCTAACCCTAATCCTAACTCTAACACTTACTGTGTCCCTAAACTATCCCTGCCCCTGTAGCTAAACCTTTTCCTAACCCAAAACCTAAACCTAAACGTATCCCTAGCCCTAACTCTAAATGGAGCCCTAACACTCTTCCCAACTCTGTCCCTAACCCTAATCCTAACACGAACCCTAACCCTAATGCTAACCCAAACCCTAACTCTGTCCTTCAACACTAAACCTAAAACTAACCCGAATTCTAACCGTGTCTCTAAACCTAATCCTAGTTCTAATCCTGTCCCTTACCCTAAAGCAAACTCTGTCGGTAACTCTAACCCTAAACCTAACTTCATCCTGTTTATAAACCTAACCCTAATGTCACCGTGGAGCTGCCGATTCTAATGCTCCTGTGTACTGAGCCTTTCACGTCATAAGGAAGTGTCTCGAATGCTAAGACCCGAGGGAATGATGTCAGTACAACTTCCTTATCCGGTGGTCTCGGAATGCTGAGTCCATCCGGGGGATCATACGTACATGTGAAAGCAAAACTTGTGTTTGATCACAATGAGTTTTGGCGAAGCAGCTGCCAGACAAATAGAATCAACTCCCTGTGTATAGATATTCAAATTGACTTCTTTGTGGCAGTTGTAAAGAAAAGCTATGCGCCCACAGTATTAAGGCTTGGGCCTCAGAGATGAGAACACTGGCCCACAGAAACTCTATTTTTGGCTCTGGAGTTTCTTAACTCTTCGCCATCTAACTGTAGTTCCCCAGCCGATGTCACGTGAGACGTGATACCTTAACACTAACCCTAACCGTGTCCTCCATTCTAACCCAACCCTTAACACTAAACGTAACCCAGAAACTGTCCCTTACATGAACCGTAACCTTAGCCATGTTCCTAACTGTAACACTAACTCTGCCCTCAACCCTAGCTATGCCCCTAACCCTAACCCTAACATATCCTAACCTGAACCCAAACCTTACCCTAATCCTACAGCAAACCTTGTCCTGCCCTGACTCTGTCCTGAACACTAACCCTGACCCTAATCATAACCCTGTCCTTAACCCTAAATGTAAACCTAACTCTGTCCCTAAGCTTAACCCTAAACCTAACACTAACTATGTTCCTTACCCGAACTCTGTCCCGAACCCTAAAACAAACCCTAAACCAAACCCTAACCTTAAAAGTATTCCTAAACCTAACACTACCATTAACTCTGTTTTGAACCCTAATTTAAATATAACCGTGCCTCTCATCCTAACCGTAACTCTAACCTTGTTTCGAACCCTACCCCTAGACCTATCCCTAACCTTAATGTTAACCTTAACTTGAGCGCTGACCCTAACTTTAACCCTAAACCTAACACTGTCCATAAACCTAACCCTAATTTTGTCCCTAACCCTAACTGTAACCCTAAACTTAAAATTAACACTAACCCTGACAGTGTCCCTAAACTTCATCTTGTCTCTAACCCTAATCCTGTCCCTAACCTTAACCTTGTCTCTAACTCTAAGACCTCCCCTATGTCAAATGAAAACCCCAATTGTATTCCTCACCCTCATGCGAACCCTAAGCCATCCGTGTGCCTACCATGCATACGGTTCTTAATCCAAACCCTGTTATCGTAACCCTTTTCCTAAACCGAAATCTGAAAATAACCCTTTTTCTAAACTTCACACAAACTCCAAAACTAACCTTCTCCCTAAACTTAACCCTGTAGCTAACCCTAACCCTAACAACTTCACTAACCCTAACCCTGTTTTTACACTTACTCATAACCAATTTTGTAACTCTAACCCGAAACCTGTCTCTACCCCTAACACTAATCCTACCCTAACCTGTCCCTAACACTGAATCTCACCCGAACCCATATCCTAAACCAAACCGTGTCTTTATCACTAACCCTAAACCTTACACTAAGCTTAACTGTGTCCCTAATTTTAACGGAAACCCTAATCCTAACCAGAACCCTAGCCTGTCTTTAACCATAACCCTAAATGTAAATCGAACCGTAAACCTAACCTTAGCCCTGACCCTAACTCTAACACTAACCGTTAACCTGTCCCTAAACTTAACGCTAAGAGTAACCCTAAATCTAACCATGTCGGTAAAGCTAAGCGTATCTCTAACCGTGACCCTAATTGTGTCATAAACCCTAACCCTAATCCAATCCATAAGCCTGTTCCTACTCTTAAACCTAACTCTGTACCTATCCCTAATCAAACCCTAACACTGACCATGTTCCTGTCCCTAACGTTAACCCTAAACCTATCCTTAATCCTAACCGTTCCCCTAACTCTAATTCGAACCCTAACTCTAATCCTACTTCAGACCTAACCCTGACACTAACATACACCTCAACCCTAGCCCTAATCTTGTTCCTAACCCTAAACCTAACTGTAACCTGTCCCTAATCTTAACCTAAATCTTACCTATAACTTGACCCTTACCCTGACCATACCTGTCTCTAACCCTGACCCTAACTTTAAACCTGTTTCTAATCCCAACCCTAAACCATAACCATATCCCTATCCCTGTGCCTGACCCTATCCCTACCCTAATCCGAAGGCCACCCTGCCTCTAACACTAACCCTAGCCCTAAACTGAAACCTAACACAAAACTCAACTCCAAACCTAACCCTGACACTGTCGCTAAACCTAACCTTAACCCTAACAGTAAGCCTGTCACTAATACTAACACTATCACACAACCTAATCTGTTTCTAACCATAACGCTAACCTTAACCCTAACTCTGCCTCTAATATTAACCCTAACCCTAACACTGTCGCTAAACCTAACTCTGACCCTTACTGTTTCTCTAACCTTAACTCTAACCCTCACCCTGTCACTAATCCTGCCCCTAACCCTAACCTTAACCATCAGCCAAAACCTAAACTTAACTACAACCCTAACACTGAACTTAACCATGTCCCAAACCCGAATCGTGTCCCTAACCCTAAACCTAACCCTAACCATAACCCTATCCCTAAATCCTAAACCCTAACCCTAACCCTAACCTTACCTTAAACCCTAACCCTAACCCTAAACCTATCCCTAAACCCTAACCCTAACCTAACCCTAACCCTAACCCTGACACTGTCACTAAACCTAGCTCTGACCCTTACCATCTCTCTAACCTTAATTCTAACCCTCACCCTGTCATTAACCCTGTCACTATACTTAATCTTAACCATCAGCCAAAACCTAAACTTCACTATAACCCTAACACTATAACTAACCATGTCCCAAACCCGAATCGTGTCCCTAACCCTATCCCTAACCCTAACCCTAAACCTGAAACCCTAACCCTAACCCTAACCCTAACCCTAACACTAAGCCTGTCACTAATACTAACACTATCACTCAACCTACTCTGCTTCTAACCATAACGCTAACCTTAACCTTAACTCTGACTCTAATATTAACCCTAACCCTAACATTGTCGCTAAACCTAACTCTGACCCTTACCGTCTCTCCACCCTTAACTCTAACACTCACCCTGTCAGTAACCCTGTCCCTAAACCTAAACTTAAGCATCAGACAAAACCTAAACTTAAGTATAACCCTAACACTAAACCTAACCATGTCCCAAACCCTAATCCTGTCCCTAACCCTAACCATAACCCTAACACTAAACCCTAACCCTAAAGCTAACCCAACCCTAAGGCTAACCCTAACCCTAAACCATAAACCCTAAACCCTAAACCCTAATCCTAACCCAAACTGTAACCCTAAACCCTAACCCTAACCCTAACCCTAACCCTAATCCTAACTCTAACAATCAGTGTGTCCCTAGCCTATCCCTGCCCCTGTAGCTAACCCTTTTCCTAACCCAAAACCTAAATCTAAACGTATCCCTAGACCTAACTCTAATGGAGCCCTAACACTCTTCCCAACTCTGTACCTAACCCTAATCCTAACACGAACCCTAACCCTAACGCGAACCTTAACCCTAACTCTGCCTCTAATATTAACCCTAACCCTAACACTGTCGCTAAACCTAACTCTGACCCTTACCGTCTCTCCAACCTTAACTCTAACGCTCACCCTGTCACTTACCCTGTCCCTAAACCTAAACTTAAGCATCAGACAAAACCTAAACTTAACTATAACCTTAACACTAAACCTAACCATGTCCCAAACCCTAATCCTGTCCCTAACCCTAAACCTAACGCTAACCCTAACCCTAACCCTAACCCTAAACCCTAAACCCTAACCTTAACCCTAACCCTAAAGCTAAACCCGAACCCTAACCCTAACCCTATCCCTAAAACCTAACCCTAACCCTAACCCTAACCCTAACCCTAACCTAATCCAGTCCCTAACCGTAACCCTAAACCTAACCCTAAACCCTAACCCTAACCCTAAAACTAACACTAACACAAAACCTAACCATGTCTCAAACGCTAATCCTGTAATTAACCCTAACCCTAAACACTAAACACTAACCCTAACCCTAACCCTAACGCTAACGCGAACCCTAACCCTAATCCTAAACCCTAACCCTAACCCTAAACCCTAACACTAACCCTCACCCTAACCCTAACAAAACCCTGACCCTAACCCTAACACTATCGCTAAACCTAACTCTGATCCTTACTGTCTCTCTAAACTTAACTCTAACCATCACCCTGTCACTAATCCTGTCCCTAACCCTAACCTTAACCATCAGCCAAAACCTAATCATAACTATAACCCTAACACTGAACTTAAGCATGTCCCGAACCAGAATCGTGTCCATAACCCTAAACCTAACCCTAACCATAACCATAACCCTAAATCCTAAACCCGAACCCTAACCCTAACCTTACCTTAAACCCTAACCCTAACCCTAAACCTATCCCTAAACCCTAACCCTAACCTAACCCTAACCCTAACCCTAACACTGTCACTAAACCTAACTCTGACACTTACCATCTCTCTAACCTTAATTCTAACCCTCACCCTGTCATTAAAACCTGTCCCTAAACCTAACCTTAACCATCAGCCAAAACCTAAACTTCACTATAACCCTAACACTAAACCTAACCATGTCCCAAACCCAAATCGTGTCCCTAACCCTAACCCTAACCCTAACACGAAACACGAAACCCTAACCCTAATCCTAACCCTAACACTAAGCCTGTCACTAATACTAACACTATCACTCAACCTAATCTGTTTCTAACCATAACGCTAACCTTAACCCTAACTCTGCCTCTAATATTAACCCTAACCCTAACACTGTCGTTAAACCTAACTCTGACCCTTACCGTCTCTCCACCCTTAAATCTAACCCTCACCCTGTCAATAAACCTGTCCCTAAACCTAAACTTAAGCATCAGACAAAACCTAAACTTAACTATAACCCTAACACTAAACCTAACCATGTCCCAAACCCTAATCCTGTCCCTAACCCTAACCCGAACCCTAACCCTAACACTAATCCCTAACCCTAACCCTAACCCTAACCCTAAACCCTAACCCTAACCCTAACCCTAACCCTAACCCTAACCCTAACGCTAACCCTAACCCTAAACCCTAAACACTAAACCCTAAACCCTAACCCTAAACCTAACCCTAACATTAAACCCTAACCCTAACCATAACCCTAACCCTAACCCAAACCCTAAACTTAACCCTAACCCTAATCCTAACTCTAACACTTACTGTGTCCCTAAACTATCCCTGCCCCTGTAGCTAAACCTTTTCCTAACCCAAAACCTAAACCTAAACGTATCCCTAGCCCTAACTCTAAATGGAGCCCTAACACTCTTCCCAACTCTGTCCCTAACCCTAATCCTAACACGAACCCTAACCCTAATGCTAACCCAAACCCTAACTCTGTCCTTCAACACTAAACCTAAAACTAACCCGAATTCTAACCGTGTCTCTAAACCTAATCCTAGTTCTAATCCTGTCCCTTACCCTAAAGCAAACTCTGTCGGTAACTCTAACCCTAAACCTAACTTCATCCTGTTTATAAACCTAACCCTAATGTCACCGTGGAGCTGCCGATTCTAATGCTCCTGTGTACTGAGCCTTTCACGTCATAAGGAAGTGTCTCGAATGCTAAGACCCGAGGGAATGATGTCAGTACAACTTCCTTATCCGGTGGTCTCGGAATGCTGAGTCCATCCGGGGGATCATACGTACATGTGAAAGCAAAACTTGTGTTTGATCACAATGAGTTTTGGCGAAGCAGCTGCCAGACAAATAGAATCAACTCCCTGTGTATAGATATTCAAATTGACTTCTTTGTGGCAGTTGTAAAGAAAAGCTATGCGCCCACAGTATTAAGGCTTGGGCCTCAGAGATGAGAACACTGGCCCACAGAAACTCTATTTTTGGCTCTGGAGTTTCTTAACTCTTCGCCATCTAACTGTAGTTCCCCAGCCGATGTCACGTGAGACGTGATACCTTAACACTAACCCTAACCGTGTCCTCCATTCTAACCCAACCCTTAACACTAAACGTAACCCAGAAACTGTCCCTTACATGAACCGTAACCTTAGCCATGTTCCTAACTGTAACACTAACTCTGCCCTCAACCCTAGCTATGCCCCTAACCCTAACCCTAACATATCCTAACCTGAACCCAAACCTTACCCTAATCCTACAGCAAACCTTGTCCTGCCCTGACTCTGTCCTGAACACTAACCCTGACCCTAATCATAACCCTGTCCTTAACCCTAAATGTAAACCTAACTCTGTCCCTAAGCTTAACCCTAAACCTAACACTAACTATGTTCCTTACCCGAACTCTGTCCCGAACCCTAAAACAAACCCTAAACCAAACCCTAACCTTAAAAGTATTCCTAAACCTAACACTACCATTAACTCTGTTTTGAACCCTAATTTAAATATAACCGTGCCTCTCATCCTAACCGTAACTCTAACCTTGTTTCGAACCCTACCCCTAGACCTATCCCTAACCTTAATGTTAACCTTAACTTGAGCGCTGACCCTAACTTTAACCCTAAACCTAACACTGTCCATAAACCTAACCCTAATTTTGTCCCTAACCCTAACTGTAACCCTAAACTTAAAATTAACACTAACCCTGACAGTGTCCCTAAACTTCATCTTGTCTCTAACCCTAATCCTGTCCCTAACCTTAACCTTGTCTCTAACTCTAAGACCTCCCCTATGTCAAATGAAAACCCCAATTGTATTCCTCACCCTCATGCGAACCCTAAGCCATCCGTGTGCCTACCATGCATACGGTTCTTAATCCAAACCCTGTTATCGTAACCCTTTTCCTAAACCGAAATCTGAAAATAACCCTTTTTCTAAACTTCACACAAACTCCAAAACTAACCTTCTCCCTAAACTTAACCCTGTAGCTAACCCTAACCCTAACCCTAACAACTGCACTAACCCTAACCCTGTTTTTACACTTACTCATAACCAATTTTGTAACTCTAACCCGAAACCTGTCTCTACCCCTAACACTAATCCTACCCTAACCTGTCCCTAACACTGAATCTCAGCCAAACCCATACGCTAAACCAAACCGTGTCTTTATCACTAACCCTAAACCTTACACTAAGCTTAACTGTGTCCCTAATTTTAACGGAAACCCTAATCCTAACCAGAACCCTAGCCTGTCTTTAACCATAACGCTAAATGTAAATCGAACTGTAAACCTAACCTTAGCCCTGACCCTAAAACTAACACTAACCGTTAACCTGTCCCTAAACTTAACGCTCACAGTAACCTTAAATTTAACCATGTCGGTAAAGCTAAGCGTATCTCTAACCGTGACCCTAATTGTGTCATAAACCCTAACCCTAATCCAATCCATAAGCCTGTTCCTACTCTTAAACCTAACTCTGTACCTACCCCTAATCAAACCCTAACACTGACCCTATTCCTGTCCCTAACGTTAAACCTAAACCTATCCTTAATCCTTAACGTTCCCCTAATGTAATTCGAACCCTAACTCTATTCCTACTTCAACCTAACCCTGACACTAACATACACTTCAAACCTAGCCATAATCTTGTTCCTAACTCTAAACCTAACTGTAACCTGTCCCTAATCTTAACCTAAACCTTACGAATACCTTGACCCTAACCCTTACAATACCTTCTCGAACCCTGACCCTAACCTTAAACGTGTCTCTAATCCCAACCCTAACCATAACCATATCCCTATCCTTGTGCCTGACACTATCCCTACCCTAATCCGAAGGCCACCCTGCCTCTAACACTAACCCTAGCCCTAAACTGAAACCTAACACAAAATTCAACTCAAAACCTAACCCTGACACTGTCGCTAAACCTAACCTTAACCCTAACAGTAAGCCTGTCACTAATACTAACACTATCACACAACCTAATCTGTTTCTAACCATAACGCTAACCTTAACCCTAACTCTGCCTCTAATATTAACCCTAACCCTAACACTGTCGCTAAACCTAACTCTGACCCTTACTGTTTCTCTAACCTTAACTCTAACCCTCACCCTGTCACTAATCCTGTCCCTAACCCTAACCTTAACCATCAGCCAAAACCTAAACTTAACTACAACCCTAACACTGAACTTAACCATGTCCCAAACCCTAATCCTGTCCCTAACCCTAAACCTAACGCTAACCCTAATCCTATCCCTAACCCTAACCCTAACCTAACCTTAACCATCAGCCAGAACCAAAACTTAACTATAACCCTAACACTAAATCTAACCATGTCCCAAACCCTAATCCAGTCCTTAACCGTAACCCTAAACCTAACCCTAAACCATAACCCTAACCCTAAAACTAACCCTAACACAAAACCTAACCATGACTCAAACCCTAATCCTGTACCTAACTCTAACGCTAAACCCTAACCCTAACCCTAACCCTAACGCTAAACATAACACTGTCGCTAAACCTAACTCTGAACCTTACCGTCTCTCTAAACTTAACTCTAACACTCACCCTGTCACTAAACCTGTCTCTAAACCTAACCTTAACCATCAGCAAAAAACCAAAACTTAACTATAAACTGAACACTAAACTTAACCATGTTCCAAACCCGAATCGTTTCCCTAACCCTAACCCTAACCTTAACCCTAACCCTAACCCTATCCCTAAACCCTAACCTTAACTTGAGCGCTGACCCTAACTTTAACCCTAAACCTAACACTGTCCATAACCCTAACCCTAATTTTGTCCCTAACCCTAACGGTAACCCTAAACTTAAACTTAACACTAACCCTGACAGTGTCCCTAACCTTCATCTTGTCTCTAACCATAATCCTGTCCCTAACCTTAACCTTGTCTCTAACTCTAAGACCTTCCCTATGTCAAATGAAAACCCCAATTGTATTCCTCACCCTCATGCGAACCCTAAGCCATCCGTGTGCATACCATGCATACTGTTCTTAATCCAAACCCTGTTAACGTAACCCTTTTCCTAAACCGAAATCTGAAAATAACCCTTTTTCTAAACTTCACACAAACCCCAAAACTAACCTTCTCCTTAAACTTAACCCTGTAGGTAACCCTAACCCTAACCCTAACAACTTCACTAACCCTAACCCTGTTTTTACACTTACTCATAACCAATTTTGTAACTCTAACCCGAAACCTGTCTCTACCCCTAACACTAATCCTACCCTAACCTGTCCCTAACACTGAATCTCACCCGAACCCATATCCTAAACCAAACCGTGTCTTTATCACTAACCCTAAACCTTACACTAAGCTTAACTGTGTCCCTAATTTTAACGGAAACCCTAATCCTAACCAGAACCCTAGCCTGTCTTTAACCATAACCCTAAATGTAAATCGAACCGTAAACCTAACCTTAGCCCTGACCCTAACTCTAACACTAACCGTTAACCTGTCCCTAAACTTAACGCTAAGAGTAACCCTAAATCTAACCATGTCGGTAAAGCTAAGCGTATCTCTAACCGTGACCCTAATTGTGTCATAAACCCTAACCCTAATCCGTTCCATAAGCCTGTTCCTACTCTTAAACCTAACTCTGTACCTATCCCTAATCATAACCCTAACACTGATCCTATTCCTGTCCCTAACGTTAACCCTAAACCTATCCTTAATCCTTAACGTTCCCCTAACTCTAATTCTAACCCTAACTCTAATCCTACTTCAGACCTAACCCTGACACTAACATACACCTCAAACCTAGTCCTAATCTTGTTCCTAACCATATACCTAACTGTAAATTGTCCCTAATCTTAACCTAAACCTTACGTATACCTTGACCCTAACCCTTACCATACCTGTCTCTAACCCTGACCCTAACCTTAAACCTGTCTCTAATCCCAACCCTAACCATAACCATATCCCTATCCCTGTGCCTGACCCTAATCCTACCCTAATCCGAAGGCCACCCTGTCTCTAACACTAAATCTAGCCCTAAACTGAATCCTAACATTAAAATCAACTCCAAACCAAACCCTAACACTGTCTCTAAACCTAACCTTAACCCTAACACTAAGCCAGTCACTAATACTAACACTATCACACAACCTAATCTGTTTCAAACCATAACGCTAACCTTAACCCTAACTCTGCCTCTAATATTAACCCTAACCCTAACACTGTCGCTAAACCTAACTCTGACCCTTACTGTCTCTCTAACCCTAACCTAACCCTAACCCTAACACTAACACTGTCGCTAAACCTAACTCAAAATGTCCCCTGCTTTGTGCTCGCAATGCCCCTTGTTATTAATCATAATGACCTTTGTTTCTGATAACAATAACCCCTGATGAGTGATAAAAATGCTCCCTGCTTACTGATCACAATGGCCATTTCTTCCTGATCACTTTGCCCCCTGTTTACACATCACAGTACCCCTTGTTCACTGATCACGATACTCCTTGCCTACTGATCACAATGCCCTTTGCTTCCTGATCACAATATCTCTTGCTTCATGATCACAATTCCCCTGGGTTCCTGATCACAATTCCCCAATCTTACTGATCACAATTCCCCCTGCTTTGTGATCACAATGCCCCTTGTTCTTAATCATAATGACCACTGTTTCTGATAACAATACCCTGATCTGTGATTAAAATGCTCCCTGCTTACTGATCACAGTGGCCCTTTGTTCCTCATCACAATGACCCCTGCTAACTTTTCAGAATGCCCCCTGTTTACACATCGCAGTACTCGTTGTTCACTGATAACAATGCGCCTTTCTACTGATCACAATACCTCTTACTTCCGGATCACAATCCCCCGTCTATACTGACCAAAATGCACCCTGCTTTGGGATCACAATGCCTCTTGTTCTTGATCATAATGACCCATGTTTGTTATCACAATACTCCCTGAGTAGTGATTACAATGCACCCTGCTTACTGACTACAGTGCCCCCTGCTTACTTTACAGAATGCCTTCTGTTTACACATTGCAGTACCCTTTGTTCACTGATATCTATAACCCTTGCCTACTGATTACATTGCCTTTGCTACCTGATCACAACACCTCTTGCTTCCTGATCACAATTCCCCTACTTCCTGATCTCAATCCCCCATCGGTACTTATCCCAATACCCCAGTTACTCATCACAATGCCCCCATCTTTGTGATCACAATGCCCATTGTTGACTGATCACAATGCCGCTTGTTCTTGATCATAATGACCCCTGTTTCTGATCACAATACCCCCTGATTAGTGATTACAATGCCCCCTGTTTAGACATCACAGTACCCCTTGCTCCATGATCACAATACCCCTTCCCTAGTGACCACAATGCCCTTTGCTTCCTGATCACAATTCCGCTTGCTTCCTGATCACAATTCCCCATTCTTACTGATCACCATACCCCCGTTACTGATCACAATGCCACTTTCTTCCTGATCACAATGCCCCCTGCTTTCTTATCAGAATGCCCCCTATTTACACATCACAATACCCCTTGTTCACTGATCACAATACCCCTTGCCTACTGGTCAAAATGCCCTTTGCTTCCTGATCACAATTGCCCTTGCTTCCTGATAACATTTCCAATCCATAGTGATCACAATGCCCCGAGTTACGGATCACAATGCCCCGTGCTTTGTGATCACAATGCCCCTTGTTATTAATCATAATGACATTTGTTTCTGATAAAAATACCCCCTGATGAGTGATAAAAATGCTCCCTGCTTACTAATCACAATGGCCGTTTCTTCCTGATCACTTTGCCCCCTGTTTACACATCACAGTACCCCTTGTTGACTAATCACAATATCCCTTCACAATTGATCACAATGCCCTTAGCTTCCTGATCACATTACCTCAGCTTCCTGATCAAAATTCCCCTTGCCTACTGATCACAATGCCCTTTGCTTCCTGAAACAATAACTATTGCTTCCTGATCACAATTACCCTTGCTTCCTGATCACAATACCCCTGTTACTGATCACAATGCCCCTGCTTTGTGATCACAATGACCCTTCTTTGCTGATCACAATGCCGCTTGTTCTTGATCATAATGAACCCTGTTTCTGATCACAATAACACCTGATGAATGATTACAATGCTCCCTACTTACTACTCACAATGTCCCTTTCTTCCTGATCACATTGCCCCCTGTATACACATGCAGTACGCGTTCTTCATTGATCACAATACCCTTTGCCTACTGATCACAATGCCCTTTGCTTCCTGATCACAATACCTCTTGCTTCATGATCACAATTCCGCTATTTCCTGTTCACAATTCGCCATCCTTACTGATCACAATGCCCCCTGCTTTGTGATCACAATGCCTTTTGCTTCCTGATCATAATGACAATGTTGTGATCACAAACCCCTTCATTAGTGATTACAATGCTCCCTGCTTTCTGCTCAAAATGCCCCTTTTTTTCCTGATCACAATGCCCCCTGCTTTGTGATCACAATACCCCTTCTTTACTGATCACATTGCCGCTTGTTCTTGATCATAATGACCCCTGTTTCAGATGACAATACATCCTGTATAGTGATTACAATATCCCCGCCTTACTGATCACAATGCCGCTTTCTTCCTGATCACAATGCCCCTGCTTACTTATCAGAATGCCCCCTGTTTACAAATCACAGTACTCTTGACCAATTATCACAATACCCCTTGCCTACTGCTCACTATGCCCTTTGCTTCCTGATCACAATGCCTCCTGCTTCCTGATCACAATTCCCCTTGCTTCCTGATCGCAATCCCCCGTCTTTAGTGATCACAATGCCCCGTGTTACTGATCACAATACCCCCTGCTTTGTGATCACAATGCCCCTTGTTCTTAATCATAATGACCACTGTTTCTGATCATAATACCACCTTATGAGTGATTAAATTGATCCCTGCTAATTGATCACGATGGCATTTCTTCCTGGTCACAATGCCCGCGGTTTACACATCACAGTACCCCTTGTTCACTGATTACAATACCCCACGCCTACTGATCACAATGCCCTTTGCTTCCTGATCACAATGCCTCTTGCTTCCTGATCACAATTCCCCTTATTTCCTGATCATAATCCCCCATCCTTACTGATCACAATACCCCCGTTAATGATAACAATGCCCCTGCATTGTGATCACAATGCCCGTTCTTTACTGATCACAATGCCGCTTGTTCTTGATCATAATGACCCCTGTTTCTGATCACAATACCCCCTGATTAGTGATTACAATGCTCCCGGCTTACTGGTCAAAATGCCAGTTTGTTCCTGATCACAGTGCCCCCTTTTACTGATCACAATGCTGCCTGCTTAGTTTTCAGAATATCCCCGGTTTACACGTCACAGTACCCCTTGTTCACCGATCACAATACCCTTTGACTACTGATCACAATGCCCTTTGCTTCACGATCACAATTCAACTTGCTTCCTAATCACATTCCCTCACCCTTAGTGATTACAATGCTCCCTGCATACTGATCACAATGCCCCTTTCTTCCTTACCACAATGCCCACTGCTTAGTTATCAGAATGCCCCCTGTTTACACATCACCGTACACCTTGTTCACTGATCACAATACCCCTTGCCTACTGATCACAATGCCCTTTGCTTCCTGATCACAATTACCCTGGCTTCCTGATCACAATCCCTCATGCTTAGTGATCACAATGCCCCCTGTTACTGACGAAAATGCCCCCTGCTTTGTGATCAAAATGCCCCTTATTCTTAATCATAATGACCACTGTTTCTGATCATAATACCACCTTATGAGTGATTAAAGTGATCCCTGCTAATTGATCACGATGGCATTTCTTCCTGGTCACAATGCCCGCGGTTTACACATCACAGTACCCGTTGTTCACTGATTACAATACCCCTCGACTACTGATCACAATGCCCTTTGCTTCCTGATCACAATACCTCGTGCTTCCTGATCACAATTCCCCTACTTCCTGATCACAATTCCACATCCTAACTGAGCACAATGCCCCCTGCTTTGTGATCACAAAGCCCCTTGCTCTTGATCATAATGACCCTTGTTTGTGATCACAATACCCGGATTAGTGATTACAATGCTCCCTGCATACTGATCACAATGTCCCTTTCTTCCTGATCACAATGACCCCTGCTTACTTATCAGAATGCCCCCAGTTTACACATCACAGTACCCCTTGTTCACCTATCACTATACCCCTTGCCTACTGATCACAATGTCCTTTGTTTCCTGATC
Source organism: Hipposideros larvatus (assembly GCA_031876335.1). Lineage (NCBI taxonomy): Eukaryota > Metazoa > Chordata > Mammalia > Chiroptera > Hipposideridae > Hipposideros > Hipposideros larvatus. The sequence goes on along the minus strand of CM063089.1, from coordinate 112,832,490 downwards.
ACAACTCCACATTCTTATTGATCACAATAACCCAGTTACTGATCACAATGCCCTTTTTTTCCTCATCACAATGCCCACTGCTTACTTTTCAGAATGACCCCTGTTACACATCACAGTACCCCTTGTTCACCTATCACTATACCCCTTGCCTACTGCTCACAATGTCCTTTGTTTCCTGATCACAACTCCACATTCTTATTGATCACAATAACCCAGATACTGATCACAATGCCCCTTTTTTCCTCATCACAATGCCCACTGCTTACTTTTCAGAATGACCCCTGTTACACATCACAGTACCCCTTGTTCGCTGATCACAATACCCCTTGCCTACTTCTCACAATGCCCTTTGCTTCCTGATCACAATGCCTCTTGCTTCTTGATCACAATTCCCCTTGCTTCCTGATCACAATCCCCCATCTTTAGTGATCACAATGCCCCGTGTTACTGATCACAATACCCCCTGTTTTGTGATCACAATGCCCCTTGTTCTTAATCATAATGACCACTGTTTCTGATAACAATACCCCCTGATGAGTGATTAAAATGCTCCCTGCTTACTGATCACAATGGCCCTTTCTTCCTGATCACATTGACCCCTGTTTACACATCAGAGTACGCGTTGTTCACTGATCAAAATACCCCTTGCCTACTGATCACAATGCCCTTTGTTTCCTGATCACAATAACTGTGGCTTCCTGATCACAATTGCCCTTGCGTCCTGATCACAATCCCCCATCCTTACTGATCACAATACCCCCGATACTGATCTCAGTGCCCCTGCTTAATTTTCAGAATACGCCCTGTTTACACATCACATACCTCTTGTTCACTGATCACGATAGCCCTTACCTAATGATCACAATGCCCTTTGCTTCCTGATCACAATACATCTTGCTTCCTGATCACAATTCCCTGGATTCCTGATCACAATCCCCCATTCTTCCTGATCGCAATGCCCCTTGCTCTTGATAATAATGACCCTTGTTTGTGGTCACGATACCTTCTGATTAGTGATTACAATGCTCCCTGCTTACTGGTCAAAATGCCCCTTTGTTCTGGATCACACTGCCCCCTTTTACGGATCACAATGCCCCCTGCTTTGTGATCACAATGCCCCTTCCTTACTGATCACAATGCCGCTTGTTCTTGATCATAATGACCCCTGTTTCTGATCACAATACCTCATGTTTAGTGATTACAATATTCCTAGCTTACTGCTTACAATGCCCTTTGGTTCCTGATAACAATGCCTCTTGCTTCCTGATCAAAATTCCCCTTATTTCCTGATCACAATCCCCCATCCTTACTGATCACAATACCCCCGTTAATGATAACAATGCCCCTGCATTGTGATCACAATGCCCCGTCTTTACTGATCACAATGTCTCTTGTACTTGATCATAATGACCCATGTTTCTGATCACAATTCCCCCTGATTAGTGACTACAATGCTCCCTGCTTACTGGTCAAAATGCCCATTTGTTCCTGATCACAATGCCCCTTTTCTGATCACAATGCATCCTTTCATACTTTTCAGAATATCCCTTGTTTACACACCACAGTACCCCTTATTCACCGATCACAATACCCCTTGCCTACTGATGCCAATGCCCTTTGCTTTCTCATCACAATCCCCCATCCTTAAGGATCACTATGCCCCCTGTTAGTGATCACAGTGCCCCTGCTTTGTGATCACAATGCCCCTTGTTCTTAATCATAATGACACCTGTTTTTGAACACAATCCCCCCAAATTAGTGATTATAATGCTCCCTGCTTACTGGTCAAAATGCCCCTTTGTTCCTGATCACAATGCCCCCTTTTACTGATCACAATGCCCACTGCTTACTTTTCAGAATGCCCCCTGTTTACACATCACAGTACCCCTTGTTCACTGATCACAATAACCCTTGCCAACTGATCACAATGCCCTTTGCTTCCTGATCACAATACCTCTGGCTTCCTGATCACAATTCCCCTTCCTTCCTGATCACAATACCCCCGTTATTGATCACAAAACGCCTGCTTTGTGATCACAATGCCCATTCTTTACTGATCAAATGCCGCTTGTTCTTGATCATAATGACCCCTGTTTCTGATCACAATACCCCAAGATTAGTGATTACAATGCTCCCGGCTTACTCGTCAAAATGCCATTTTGTTCCTGATCACAGTGCACCCTTTTACTGATCACAATGCTGAATGCTTAGTTTTCAGAATATCCCCTGTTTACACGTCACAGTACCCCTTGTTCACCGATCACAATACCATTTGCCTACCTATCACAATGCCATTTGCTTCATGATCACAATTCTCCTTGCTTCCTAATCACATTCGCTCACCCTTAGTGATTACAATGCTCCCTGCATACTGATCACAATGCCCCTTTCTTCCTTACCACAATGCCCCCTGCTTAGTTATCAGAATGCCCCCTGTTTACACATCACCGTACACCTTGTTCACTGATAACAATACCCCTTGCCTACTGATCACAATGCCCTTTGCTTCCTGATCACAATTACCCTGGCTTACTGATCACAATCCCTCATGCTTAGTGATCACAATGCCCCATGTTACTGATGAAAATGCCCCCTGCTTTGTGATCACAATGCCCCTTGTTCTTAATCATAATGACCACTGTTTCTGATCATAATACCACCTTACGAGTGATTAAAGTGATCCCTGCTAATTGATCACGATGGCATTTCTTCCTGGTCACAATGCCCCTTGTTTACACATCACAGTACCCGTGGTTCACTGATTAAAGTACCCCATGCCTACTGATCACAATGCCCTTTGCTTCCTGATCACAATACCTCTTGCTTCCTGATCACAATTCCCCTACTTCCTGATCATAATTCCACATCCTAACTGAGCAAAATGCCCCCTGCTTTGTGATCACAAAGCCCCTTGCTCTTGATCATAATGACCCTAGTTTGTGATCACAATACCCCGAATAGTGATTACAATGCTCCGTGCATACTGATCACAATGCCCCTTTCTTCCTGAACACAATGACCCCTGCTTACTTATCAGAATGCCCCCAGTTTACACATCACAGTACCCCTTGTTCACCTATCACTATACACCTTGCCTACTGATCACAATGTCCTTTGTTTCCTGATCACAACTCCACATTCTTATTGATCACAATAACCCAGTTACTGATCACAATGCCCCTTTTTTCCTGATCACAATGCCCACTGCTTACTTTTCAGGATGCCCCCTGTTTACACATCAGAGTACCCCTTGTTCACTGATCACAATACCCCTTGCCTACTGATCACAATGCCTTTGCTTTCTGATCACAATCCCTCTTGCTTCCTGATCACAATTCCCCTTGCTTCCTGATCACAATCTCCCAACTTTACTGATCACAATGCCCACTGCATTGTGATCACAGTGCCCCTTGCTCTTGATCATGAAGACCCCTGTTTCTGATCACAATACCCCTGATTAGTGATTACAATGCTCCCTGCTTACTGATCACAATGACTCTTTCTTCCAGATCACAACGCTCCCTGCTTACTTTTCAGAATGCACCCTGTTTACACATCACAGTACCCATTGTTCACTGATCACAATACCCCTTGCCTACTGATCACAATGCCCCTTGCTTCCTGATCACAATCCCTCTTGCTTCCTGATCACAAATCCCCTTACTTCCTGATCACAATTCCCCATCTTTACTGATCACAATGCCCCCTGCTTTGTGATCACAATGCCCCTTGCTCTTGATCATAATGACCCTTGTTTGTGGTCACAATGCACCCTGAATAGTAATTACAATGCTCCCTGCTTAATGGTCAAAATGCCCCTTTTCTCCTGATCACAATGCCCCTGCTTACTTATCAGAATGCCCCCTGTTTACACATCACAGTACCCCTTGTTCTCTGATCACAATACCCCTTGCCTACTGCTCACAATGCCCTTTGCTTCCTGATCACAATAACTCTTGCTTCCTGATCACAATTCCCCTTGCTTCCTGATCACAATTCACCTTTCTTCCTGATCACATTGCCCCCTGCATGCTTATCAGAATGCCCCGTCATACACATCACGTTACCCCTTGTTCCCTGATCGCAATACGCCTTGCCTACTGGTCACAATGCCCTTTGCTTCCTGATCAAAATTCCCCTTGCTTCCTGATCACAATCCCCCATCCTTAGTGATCACAATGCCCCCTGTTACTGATGACAATGCCCCCTTCTTTGTGATCACAATGCCCCTTGTTCTGAATCATAATGGCCCATGTTTGTGATCACAATACCACCCAATTAGTGATTACAATGCTCCCTGCTTACTGGTCAAAGTGCCCCTTTATTCCTGATCAAAATTCTCCCTTTTAATGATCACAATGACCCCTGCTTAGTTTTCAGAATGTCCCCTGTTTACACATCACAATACCCCTTGCCTACTGAACACAATGCCTTTTGCTCCTGAGCACAATACCTCTTGCTTCCTGATCTCAATTCCCCTTACTTCCTGATCACAATCCCCCATCTTTACTGTACACAATACCCCCTATTACTGATCACCATGCCCCTTGCTTTGTGATTACAATGCCCCTTGTTCTTAATCATAATGACCCCTGTTTGTGATCAAAATACCACCTAATTAGTGATTACAATGCTCCCTGGTAACTGGTCAAAATGCCCCTTTCTTTCTGATCACAATGCGCCTGGTGACTTTTCAGAATGCCCCCTGTTTACACATCACAGTACCCCTTGTTGACTGATCACAATATCCCTTCCCAAGTGATCACAATGCCCTTAGCTTCCTGATCACATTACCTCAGCTTCCTGATCAAAATTCCCCTTGCCTACTGATCACAATGCCCTTTGCTTCCTGAAAACAATAACTATTGCTTCCTGATCACAATTACCCTTGCTTCCTGATCACAATACCCCTGTTACTGATCACAATGCCCCTGCTTTGTGATCACAATGACCCTTCTTTACTGATCACAATGCCGCTTGTTCTTGATCATAATGAACCCTGTTTCTGATCACAATACCCCCTGATGAATGATTACAATGCTCCCTGCTTACTACTCACAATGTCCCTTTCTTCCTGATCACATTGCCCCCTGTTTACACATGCAGTACGCGTTCTTCATTGATCACAATACCCCTTGCGTACTGATCACAATGCCCTTTGCTTCCTGATCACAATACCTCTTGCTTCGTGAATACAATTCCGCTATTTCCTGTTCACAATTCCCCATCCTTACTGATCACAATGCCCCCTGCTTTGTGATCACAATGCCACTTGCTCTTGATCATAATGACACTTGTGATCACAAACCCCTTCATTAGTGATTACTATGCTCCCTGCTTTCTGCTCAAAATGCCCCTTTTTTCCGGATCACAATGCCCCCTGCTTTGTGATCACAATACCCCTTCTTTACTGATCACATTGCCGCTTGTTCTTGATCATAATGACCCCTGTTTCTGATCACAATATCTCCTGTATAGTGATTACAATATTCCGTGCTTACTGATCACAATGCCACTTTCTTCCTGATCACAATGCCCCTGCTTACTTATCAGAATGCCCCCTGTTTACACATCACAGTACCCTTGATCAATTATCACAATACCCCTTGCCTATTGCTCACAATGCTCTTTGCTTCCTGATCACAATTCCCCTTACTTCCTGATCAAAATCGCCCATTCTTACTGATCACAATACCCCGTTACTGATCACAATGCCCCCTGCTTTGTGATCACAATGCCCCTTGTTTTTTTATCACAATGCACCTTGTTCTTGACCATAATGCCCCTTGTTTCTGATCACAATACCCCCTGATTAGTGATTAGAATGCTCCCGGCTTACTGATCACAATGCCCCATTCTTCCTGATCAAAATGCCCCCTTTTACTGACCACAATGCCCCCTGCTTACGTTTCAGAATGCCCCCTGTTACACATCACAGTACCCCTTGTTCGCTGATCACAATACCCCTTGCCTACTTCTCACAATTCCCTTTGCTTCCTGATCACAATGCCCCTTGCTTCCTGATCACAATTCCCCTTGCTTCCTGATCACAATCCCCCATCTTTAGTGATCACAATGCCCGATGTTACTGCTCACAATACCCCCTGCTTTGTGATCACAATGCCCCTTGTTCTTAATCATAAATACCACTGTTTCTGATAACAATACCCCCTGATGAGTGATTAAAATGCTCCCTGCTTACTGATCACAATGGCCCTTTCTTCCTGATCACATTGCCCCCTGTTTACACATCACAGTACGCGTTGTTCACTGATCAAAATACACCTTGCCTACTGATCACAATGCCCTTTGTTTCCTGATCACAATAACTGTGGCTTCCTGATCACAATTGCCCTTGCGTCCTGATCACAATCCCCCATCCTTACTGATCACAATACCCCCGATACTGATCTCAGTGCCCCCTGCTTAATTTTCAGAATACGCCCTGTTTACACATCACATACCTCTTGTTCACTGATCACGATAGCCCTTGCCTAATGATCATAATGCCCTTTGCTTCCTGATCACAATATATCTTGCTTCCTGATCACAATTCCCTGGGTTCCTGATCACAATCCCCCATTCTTCCTGATCGCAATGCCCTTTGCTCTTGATAATAGTGACCATTGTTTGTGGTCACGATACCCTCTGATTAGTGATTACAATGCTCCCTGCTTACTGGTCAAAATGCCCCTTTGTTCCGGATCACACTGCCCCCTTTTACTGATCACAATGCCCCCTGCATTGTGAACACAATGCCCCTTCTTTACTGATCACAATGCCGCTTGTTCTTGATCATAATGACCCCTGTTTCTGATCAGAATACCTCATGTTTAGTGATTACAATATTCCGTGCTTACTGCTCACAATGCCCTTTGGTTCCTGATCACAATGCCTCTTGCTTCCTGATCAGAATTCCCCTTATTTCCTGATCACAATCCCCCATCCTTACTGATCACAATACCCCCGTTAATGATAACAATGCCCCTGCATTGTGATCACAATGTCCCGTCTTTACTGATCACAATGTCGCTTGTATTTGATCATAATGACCCCTGTTTCTGATCACAATTCCCCCTGATTAGTGATTACAATGCTCCCTGCTTACTGGTCAAAATTCCCATTTGTTCCTGATCACAATGCCCACTTTTCTGATCACAATGCATCCTGCATACTTTTCAGAATATCCCCTGTTTACAGACCACAGTACCCCTTATTCACCGATCACAATACCCCTTGCCTACTGATGCCAATGCCCTTTGCTTCCTCATCACAATCCCCCATCCTTAAGGATCACTATGCCCCCTGTTACTGATCACAATGCCCCTGCTTTGTGATCACAATGCCCCTTGTTCTTAATCATAATGACCACTGTTTTTTATCACAATCCCCCCAAATTAGTGATTATAATGCTCCCTGCTTACTGGTCAAAATGCCCCTTTGTTCCTGATCACAGTGCCCCCTTTTACTGATCACAATGCCCACTGCTTACTTTTCAGAATGCCCCTGTTTACACATCACAGTACCCCTTGATCACTGATCACAATACCCCTTGCCAACTGATCACAATGCCTTTCCCTTCATGATCACAATACCTCTGGCTTCCTGATCACAATTTCCCTTCCTTCCTGATCACAATACCCCCGTTAATGATCACAAAGCGCCTGCATTGTGATCACAATGCCCGTTCTTTACTGATCACAATGCCGCTTGTTCTTGATCATAATGACCCCTGTTTCTGATCACAATACCCCCTGATTAGTGATTACAATGCTCCCGGCTTACTGTTCAAAATGCCAGTTTGTTCCTGATCACAGTGCCCCCTTTTACTGATCACAATGCTGCCTGCTTATTTATCAGAATGCCCCCTGTTTACACATGACCGTACACCTTGTTCACTGATCACAATACCCCTTGCCTACTGATCACAATGCCCTTTGCTTCCTGATCACAATTACACTGGCTTACTGATCACAATCCCTCATGCTTAGTGATCACAATGCCCCCTGTTACTGATGAAAATGCCCCCTGTTTGTGATCACAATGCCCCTTGTTCTTAATCATAATGACCACTGTTTCTGATCATAATACCACCTTATGAGTGATTAAAGTGATCCCTGCTAATTGATCACGACGGCATTTCTTCCTGGTCACAATGCCCCCTGTTTACACATCACAGTACCTGTGGTTCACTGATTACAATACCCCATGCCTACTGATCACAATGCCCTTTGCTTCCTGATCACAATACCTCTTGCTTCCTGATCACAATTCCCCTACTTCCTGATCACAATTCCACATCCTAACTAAGCACAATGCCCCCTGCTTTGTGATCACAAAGCCCCTTGCTCTTGATCATAATGACCCTTGTTTGTGATCACAATACCCCGATTAGTGATTACAATGCTCACTGCATACTGATCACAATGCCCCTTTCTTCCTGATCACAATGAACCCTGCTTACTTATCAGAATGCCCCCAGTTTACACATCAGAGTACCCCTTGTTCACCTACCAGTATAGCCCTTGCCTACTGATCACAATGTCCTTTGTTTCCTGATCACAACTCCACATTCTTATTGATCACAATAACACAGTTACTGATCACAATGCCCATTTTTTCCTGATCACAATGCCCACTGCTTACTTTTCAGAATGCCCCCTGTTTACACATCACAGTACTCCTTGTTCACTGATCACAATACCCCTTGCCTACTGATCACAATGCCTTTGCTTCCTGATCACAATTCCCCTTGCTTCCTGATCACAATCTCCCATCTTTACTGATCACAATGCCCACTGCATTGTGATCACAGTGCCCCTTGCTCTTGATCATGAAGACCCCTGTTTCTGATCACAATACCCCTGATTAGTGATTACAATGCTCCCTGCTTACTGATCACAATGACCCTTTCTTCCTGATCACAACGCCCCCTGCTTACTTTTAAGAATGCACCCTGTTTACACATCACAGTACCCGTTGTTCACTGATCACAATACCCCTTGCCTACTGATCACAATGCCCCTTGCTTCCTGATCACAATCCCTCTTGCTTCCTGATCACAAATCCCCTTACTTCCTGATCACAATTCCAAATCTTTACTGATCACAATGCCCCCTGCTTTGTGATCACAATGCCCCTTGCTCTTGATCATAATGACCCTTGTTTGTGGTCACAATGCACCCTGAATAGTAATTACAATGCTCCCTGCTTAATGTTCAAAATGCCCCTTTTCTCTTGATCACAATGCCCCTGCTTACTTATCAGAATGCCCCCTGTTTACACATCACAGTACCCCTTGTTCTCTGATCACAATACCCCTTGCCTACTGCTCACAATGCCCTTTGCTTCCTGATCACAATAACTCTTGCTTCCTGATCACAATTCCCCTTGCTTCCTGATCACAATTCACCTTTCTTCCTGATCACATTGCCCCCTGCATGCTTATCAGAATGCCCCGTCTTTACACATCACGTTACCCCTTGTTCCCTGATCGCAATACGCCTTGCCTACTGGTCACAATGCCCTTTGCTTCCTGATCAAAATTCCCCTTGCTTCCTGATCACAATCCCACATCCTTAGTGATCACAATGCCCCCTGTTACTGATGACAATGCCCCCTGCTTTGTGATCACAATGCCCCTTGTTCTGAATCATAATGGACCATGTTTGTGATCACAATACCACCCAATTAGTGATTACAATGCTCCCTGCTTACTGGTCAAAATGCCCCTTTATTCCTGATCAAAATTCCCCCTTTTAATGATCACAATGACCCCTGCTTACTTTTCAGAATGTCCCCTGTTTACACGTCACAATACCCCTTGCCTACTGAACACAATGCCTTTTGCTCCTGAGCACAATACCTCTTGCTTCCTGATCTCAATTCCCCTTCTTCCTGATCACAATCCCCCATCCTTACTGTTCACAATACCCCGTGTTACTGATCACAATGCCCCTTGCTTTGTGATTACAATGCCCCTTGTTCTTAATCATAATGACCCCTGTTTGTGATCAAAATACCACCTAATTAGTGATTACAATGCTCCCTGGTAACTGGTCAAAATGCCCCTTTCTTTCTGATCACAATGCGCCTGGGGACTTTTCAGAATGCCCCCAGTTTACACATCACAGTAACCCTTGTTGACTGATCACAATATCCCTTCCCAAGTGATCACAATGCCCTTAGCTTCCTGATCACATTACCTCAGCTTCCTGATCAAAATTCCCCTTGTCTACTGATCACAATGCCCTTTGCTTCCTGAAAACAATAACTATTGCTTCCTGATCACAATTACCCTAGCTTCCTGATCACAATACCCCTGTGACTGATCACAATGCCCCTGCTTTGTGATCACAATGACCCTTCTTTACTGATCACAATGCCGCTTGTTCTTGATCATAATGACCCCTGTTTCTGATCACAATACCCCCTGATTAGTGATTACAATGCTCCCGGCTTACTGGTCAAAATGCCAGTTTGTTCACTCATCAGAGTGCCCCCTTTCACTGATCACAATGCTGCCTGCTTAGTTTTCAGAATATCCCCTGTTTACACGTCACAGTACCCCTTGTTCACCGATCACAATACACTTTGCCTACTGATCACAATGCCCTTTGCTTCATGATCACAATTCTCCTTGCTTCCTAATCACATTCCCTCACCCTTAGTGATTACAATGCTCCCTGCATACTGATCACAATGCCCCTTTCTTCCTTACCACAATGCCCCCTGCTTAGTTATCAGAATGCCCTCTGTTTACACATCACCGTACACCATGTTCACTGATCACAATACCCCTTGCCTAATGATCACAATGCCCTTTGCTTCCTGATCACAATTACCCTGGCTTACTGATCACAATCCCTCATGCTTAGTGATCACAATGCCCCCTGTTACTGATGAAAATGCCCCCTGTTTGTGATCACAATGCCCCTTGTTCTTAATCATAATGACCACTGTTTCTGATCATAATACCACCTTACGAGTGATTAAAGTGATCCCTGCTAATTGATCACGATGGCATTTCTTCCTGGTCACAATGCCCCCTGTTTACACATCACAGTACCCTTTGTTCACTGATTACAATACCCCATGCCTACTGATCACAATGCCCTTTGCTTCCTGATCACAATACCTCTTGCTTCCTGATCACAATTCCCCTACTTCCTGATCACAATTCCACATCCTAACTGAGCACAATGCCCCCTGCTTTGTGATCACAAAGCCCCTTGCTCTTGATCATAATGACCCTTTTTGTGATCACAATACCCCGATTAGTGATTACAATGCTCCCTGCATACTGATCACAATGCCCCTTTCTTCCTGATCACAATGTCCCTGCTTACTTATCAGAATGCCCCAGTTTACACATCACAGTACCCCTTGTTCACCTATCACTATACCCTTGCCTACTGATCACAATGTCGTTTGTTTCCTGATCACAACTCCACATTCTTATTGATCACAATAACACAGTTACTCATCACAATGCCCCTTTTTTCTGATCACAATGCCCACTGCTTACTTTTCAGAATGCCCCCTGTTTACACATCACAGCACCCCTTGTTCACTGATCACAATACCCCTTGCCTACTGACCACAATGCCTTTGCTTTCTGATCACAATCCCTCTTGCTTCCTGATCACAATTCCCCTTGCTTCCTGATCACAATCTCCTAACTTTACTGATCACAATGCCCACTGCATTGTGATCACAGTGCCCCTTGCTCTTGATCATGAAGACCCCTGTTTCTGATCACAATACCCCTGATTAGTGATTACAATGCTCCCTGCTTACTGATCACAATGACTCTTTCTTCCTGATCACAACGCCCCCTGCTTACTTTTCAGAATGCACCCTGTTTACACATCACAGTACCCGTTGTTCACTGATCACAATACCCCTTGCCTACTGATCACAATGCCCCTTGCTTCCTGATCACAATCCCTCTTGCTTCCTGATCACAAATCCACTTACTTCCTGATCACAATTCCAAATCTTTACTGATCACAATGCCCCCTGCTTTGTGATCACAATGCCCCTTGCTCTTGATCATAATGACCCTTGTTTGTGGTCACAATGCACCCTGAATAGTAATTACAATGCTCCCTGCTTAATGGTCAAAATGCCCCTTTTCTCCTGATCACAATGCCCCTGCTTACTTATCAGAATGCCCCCTGTTTACACATCACAGTACCCCTTTTTCTCTGATCACAATACCCCTTGCCTACTACTCACAATGCCCTTTGCTTCCTGATCACAATAACTCTTGCTTCCTGATCACAATTCCCCTTGCTTCCTGATCACAATTCACCTTTCTTCCTGATCACATTGCCCCCTGCATGCTTATCAGAATGCCCCGTCTTTACACATCATGTTACCCCTTGTTCCCTGATCGCAATACGCCTTGCCTACTGGTCACAATGCCCTTTGCTTCCTGATCAAAATTCCCCTTGCTTCCTGATCACAATCCCCCATCCTTAGTGATCACAATGCCCCCTGTTACTGATGACAATGCCCCCTGCTTTGTGATCACAATGCCCCTTGTTGTGAATCAAAATGGCCCATGTTTGTGATCACAATACCACCCAATTAGTGATTACAATGCTCCCTGCTTACTGGTCAAAATTCCCCTTTATTCCTGATCAAAATTCCCCTTTTAATGATCACAATGACCCCTGCTTACTTTTCAGAATGTCCCCTGTTTACACATTACAATACCCCTTGCCTACTGAACACAATGCCTTTTGCTCCTGAGCACAATACCTCTTGCTTCCTGATCTCAATTCCCCTTACTTCCTGATCACAATCCCCCATCCTTACTGTTCACAATACCCCCTGTTACTGATCACAATGCCCCTTGCTTTGTGATTACAATGCCCCTTGTTCTTAATCATAATGACCCCTGTTTGTGATCAAAATACCACCTAATTAGTGATTACAATGCTCCCTGGTAACTGGTCAAAATGCCCCTTTCTTTCTGATCACAATGCGCCTGGTGACTTTTCAGAATGCCCCCTGTTTACACATCACAGTACCCCTTGTTGACTGATCACAATATCCCTTCCCAAGTGATCACAATGCCCTTAGCTTCCTGATCACATTACCTCAGCTTCCTGATCAAAATTCCCCTTGCCTACTGATCACAATGCCCTTTGCTTCCTGAAAACAATAACTATTGCTTCCTGATCACAATTACCCTTGCTTCCTGATCACAATACCCCTGTTACTGATCACAATGCCCCTGCTTTGTGATCACAATGACCCTTCTTTACTGATCACAAGGCCGCTTGTTCTTGATCATAATGAACCCTGTTTCTGATCACAATACCCCCTGATGAATGATTACAATGCTCCCTGCTTACTGATCACAATTGCCCTTTCTTCCTGATCACATTGCACCCTGTTTACACATCACAGTACGCATTGTTCACTGATCAAAATACCCCTTGCCTACTGATCACAATGCCCTTTGTTTCCTGATCACAATAACTGTGGCTTCCTGATCACAATTGCCCTTGCGTCCTGATCACAATCCCCCATCCTTACTGATCACAATACCCCCGATACTGATCTCAGTGCCCCCTGCTTAATTTTCAGAATATGCCCTGTTTACACATCACATACCTCTTGTTCACTGATCATGATAGCCCTTGACTAATGATCACAATGCCCTTTGCTTCCTGATCAAATATATCTTGCTTCCTGATCACAATTCCCTGGGTTCCTGATCACAATCCCCCATTCTTCCTGATCGCAATTCCCCTTGCTCTTGATCATAATGACCCTTGTTTGTGGTCACGATACCCTCTGATTAGTGATTACAATGCTCCCTGCTTACTGGTCAAAATGCCCCTTTGGTCCGGATCACACTGCCCCCTTTTACGGATCACAATGCCCCCTGCTTTGTGATCACAATGCCCCTTTTTACTGATCACAATGCCGCTTGTTCTTGATCATAATGACCCCTGTTTATGATCACAATACCTCATGTTTAGTGATTACAATATTCCGTGCTTACTGCTCACTATGCCCTTTGGTTCCTGATCACAATGCCTCTTGCTTCCTGATCACAATTCCCCTTATTTCCTGATCACAATCCCCCATCCTTACTGATCACAATACCCCCGTTAATGATAACAATGCCCCTGCATTGTGATCACAATGCCCCGTCTTTACTGATCACAATGTCGCTTGTACTTGATCATAATGACCCCTGTTTCTAATCACAATTCCCCCTGATTAGTGGTTACAATGCTCCCTGCTTACTGGTCAAAATGCCCATTTGTTCCTGATCACAATGCCCCCTTTTCTGATCACAATGCATCCTGCATACTTTTCAGAATATCCCCTGTTTACAGACCACAGTACCCCTTATACACCGATCACAATACCCCTTGCCTACTGATGCCAATGCCCTTTGCTTCCTCATCACAATCCCCCATCCTTAAGGATCACTATGCCCCCTGTTACTGATCACAATGCCCCTGCTTTGTGATCACAATGCCCCTTGTTCTTAATCATAATGACCCCTGTTTTTTATCACAATCCCCCCAAATTAGTGATTATAATGCTCCCTGCTTACTGGTCAAAATGCCCCTTTGTTCCTGATCACAATGCCCCCTTTTACTGATCACAATGACCACTGCTTACTTTTCAGAATGCCCCCTGTTTACACATCATAGTACCCCTTGTTCACTGATCACAATACCCCTTGCAAACTGATCACAATGCCTTTTGCTTCCTGATCACAATAACTCTGGCTTCCTGATCACAATTCCCCTTCCTTACTGATCACAATACTGCTTGTTCTTGATCATAATGACCCCTGTTTCTGATCACAATACCCCCTGATTAGTGATTACATTGCTCCCTGCTTACTGGTCAAAATTCCCATTTGTTCCTGATCACAATGCCCACTTTTCTGATCACAATGCATCCTGCATACTTATCAGAATGCCCCCAGTTTACACATCACAGTACCCCTTGTTCACCTATCACTATACCCCTTGCCTACTGATCACAATGTCCTTTGTTTCCTGATCACAACTCCACATTCTTATTGATCACAATAACACAGTTACTGATCACAATGCCCCTTTTTTCCTGATCACAATGCCCACTGCTTACTTTTCAGGATGCCCCCTGTTTACACATCACAGTACCCCTTGTTCACTGATCACAATACCCCTTGCCTACTGATCACAATGCCTTTGCTTTCTGATCACAATCCCTCTTGTTTCCTGATCACAATTCCCCTTGCTTCCTGATCACAATCTCCCAACTTTACTGATCACAATGCCCACTGCATTGTGATCACAGTGCCCCTTGCTCTTGATCATGAAGACCCCTGTTTCTGATCACAATACCCCTGATTAGTGATTACAATGCTCCCTGCTTACTGATCACAATGACTCTTTCTTCCTGATCACAACGCCCCCTGCTTACTTTTCAGAATGCACCCTGTTTACACATCACAGTACCCGTTGTTCACTGATCACAATACCCCTTGCCTACTGATCACAATGCCCCTTGCTTCCTGAACACAATCCCTCTTGCTTCCTGATCACAAATCCCCTTACTTCCTGATCACAATTCCCCAACTTTACTGATCACAATGTCCCCTGCTTTGTGATCACAATGCCCCTTGCAATTGATCATAATGACCCTTGTTTGTGGTCACAATGCACCCTGAATAGTAATTACAATGCTCCCTGCTTAATGGTCAAAATGCCCCTTTTCTCCTGATCACAATGCCCCTGCTTACTTATCAGAATGCCCCCTGTTTACACATCACAGTACCCCTTGTTCTCTGATCACAATACCCCTTGCCTACTGGTCACAATGCCCTTTGCTTCCTTTTCACAGTAACTCTTGCTTCCTGATCACAATTCCCCTTGCTTCCTGATCACAATTCACCTTTCTTCCTGATCACATTGCCCCCTGCATGCTTATCAGAATGCCCCGTCTTTACACATCACGTTACCCCTTCTTCCCTGATCTCAATACGCCTTGCCTACTGGTCACAATGCCTTTTGCTTCCTGATCAAAATTCCCCTGGCTTCTTGATCACAATCCCCCATCCTTAGTGATCACAATGCCCCCTGTTACTGATGACAATGCCCCCTTCTTTGTGATCACAATGCCCCTTGTACTGAATCATAATGGCACATGTTTGTGATCACAATACCACCCAATTAGTGATTACAATGCTCCCTGCTTACTGGTCAAAGTGCCCCTTTATTCATGATCAAAATTCTCCCTTTTAATGATCACAATGACCCCTGCTTACTTTTCAGAATGTCCCCTATTTACACATCACAATACCCCTTGCTGACTGAACACAATGCCTTTTGCTCCTGAGCACAATACCTCTTGCTTCCTGATCTCAATTCCCCTTACTTCCTGATCACAATCCCCCATCCTTACTGTACACAATACCCCCTGTTACTGATCACCATGCCCCTTGCTTTGTGATTACAATGCCCCTTGTTCTTAATCATAATGACCCCTGTTTGTGATCAAAATACCACCTAATTAGTGATTACAATGCTCCCTGGTAACTGGTCAAAATGCCCCTTTCTTTGTAATCAAAATGCGCCTGGTGACTTTTCAGAATGCCCCCTGTTTACACATCACAGTACCCCTTGTTGACTGATCACAATATCCCTTCCCAAGTGATCACAATGCCCTTAGCTTCCTGATCACATTACCTCAGCTTCCTGATCAAAATTCCCCTTGCCTACTGATCACAATGCCCTTTGCTTCCTGAAAACAATAACTATTGCTTCCTGATCACAATTACCCTTGCTTCCTGATCACAATACCCCTGTTACTGATCACAATGCCCCTGCTTTGTGATCACAATGACCCTTCTTACTGATCACAATGCCGCTTGTTCTTGATCATAATGAACCCTGTTTCTGATCACAATACCCCCTGATGAATGATTACAATGCTCCCTGCTTACTACACACAATGTCCCTTTCTTCCTGATCACATTGCCCCCTGTTTACACATGCAGTACGCGTTCTTCATTGATCACAATACCCCTTGCGTACTGATCACAATGCCCTTTGCTTCCTGATCACAATACCTCTTGCTTCGTGATCAAAATCGCCCTTGCGTCCTGATCACAATCCCCCATCCTTACTGATCACAATACCCCAGATACTGATCTCAGTGCCCCCTGCTTAATTTTCAGAATACGCCCTGTTTACACATCACATACCTCTTGTTCACTGATCACGATAGCCCTTGCCTAATGATCACAATGCCCTTTGCTTCCTGATCACAATATATCTTGCTTCCTGATCACAATTCCCTGGGTTCCTGATCACAATCCCCCATTCTTCCTGATCGCAATGCCCTTTGCTCTTGATAATAGTGACCATTGTTTGTGGTCACGATACCCTCGGATTAGTGATTAAAATGCTCCCTGCTTACTGGTCAAAATGCCCCTTTGTTCCAGATCACACTGCCCCCTTTTACTGATCACAATGCCCCCTACTTTGTGATCACAATGCCCCTTCTTTACTGATCACAATGCCGCTTGTTCTTGATCATAATGACCCCTGTTTCTGATCACAATACCTCATGTTTAGTGATTACAATATTCCGTGCTTACTGCTCACAATGCCCTTTGGTTCCTGATCACAATGCCTCTTGCTTCCTGATCACAATTCCCCTTATTTCCTGATCACAATCCCCCATCCTTCCTGATCACAATACCCCCGTTAATGATCACAAAGCGCCTGCATTGTGATCACAATGCCCGTTCTTTACTGATCACAATGCCGCTTGTTCTTGATCATAATGACCCCTGTTTCTGATCACAATACCTCATGATTAGTGATTACAATATTCCGAGCTTACTGCTCACAGTGCTCTTTGGTTCCTGATAACAATGCCTCTTGCTTCCTGATCAAAATTCCCCTTATTTCCTGATCACAATCCCAGATCCTTACTGATCACAATACCCCCGTTAATGATAACAACGCCCCTGCATTGTGATCACAATGCCCCGTCTTTACTGATCACAATGTCTCTTGTACTTGATCATAATGACCCATGTTTCTGATCACAATTCCCCCTGATTAGTGATTACAATGCTCCCGGCTTACTGTTCAAAATGCCAGTTCTTTCCTGATCACAGTGCCCCCTTTTACTGATCACAATGCTGCCTGCTTAGTTTTCAGAATATCCCCTGTTTACACGTCACAGTACCCCTTGTTCACCGATCACAATACCCTTTGCCTACTGATCACAATGCAATTTGCTTCATGATTACAATTCTCTTTGCTTCCTAATCACATTCCCTCACCCTTAGTGATTACAATGCTCCCTGCATACTGATCACAATGCCCCTTTCTTCCTTACCACAATGCCCCCTGCTTAGTTATCAGAATGCCCCCTGTTTACACATCACCTTACACCTTGTTCACTGATCACAATACCCCTTGCCTACTGATCACAATGCCCTTTGCTTCCTGATCACAATACCTCTTGCTTCGTGATCACAATTACGCTATTTCCTGTTCACAATTCCCCATCCTTACTGATCACAATGCCCCCTGTTTGTGATCACAATGCCCCTTGTTCTTAATCATAATGACCACTGTTTCTGATCATAATACCACCTTATGAGTGATTAAAGTGATCCCTGCTAATTGATCACGATGGCATTTCTTCCTGGTCACAATGCCCCCTGTTTACACATCACAGTACCCGTTGTTCACTGATTACAATACCCCATGCCTACTGATCACAATGCCCTTTGCTTCCTGATCACAATACCTCTTGCTTCCTGATCACAATTCCCCTACTTCCTGATCACAATTCCACATCCTAACTAAGCACAATGCCCCCTGCTTTGTGATCACAAAGCCCCTTGCTCTTGATCATAATGACCCTTGTTTGTGATCACAATACCCCGATTAGTGATTACAATGCTCCCTGCATACTGATCACAATGCCCCTTTCTTCCTGATCACAATGACCCCTGCTTACTTATCAGAATGCCCCCAGTTTACACATCACAGTACCCCTTGTTCACCTATCACTATACCCCTTGCCTACTGATCACAATGTCCTTTGTTTCCTAATAACAACTCCACATTCTTATTGATCACAATAACACAGTTGCTGACCACAATGCCCCTTTTTTCCTGATCACAATGCCCACTGCTTACTTTTCAGAATGCCCCCTGTTTACACATCACAGTACCCCTTGTTCACTGATCACAATACCCCTTGCCTACTGATCACAATGCCTTTGCTTCCTGATCACAATTCCCCTTGCTTCCTAATCACAATCTCCCAACTTTACTGATCACAATGCCCACTGCATTGTGATCACAGTGCCCCTTGCTCTTGATCATGAAGACCCCTGTTTCTGATCACAATACCCCTGATTAGTGATTACAATGTTCCCTGCTTACTGATCACTATGACCCTTTCTTCCTGATCACAACGCCCCCTGCTTACTTTTCAGAATGCACCCTGTTTACGCATCACAGTACCCATTGTTCACTGATCACAATACCCCTTGCCTACTGTTCACAATGCCCCTTGCTTCCTGATCACAATCCCTCTTGCTTCCTGATCACAAATCCCCTTACTTCCTGATCACAATTCCCCATCTTTACTGATCACAATGCCCCCTGATTTGTGATCACAATGCCCCTTGCTCTTGATCATAATGACCCTTGTTTGTGGTCACAATGCACCCTGAATAGTAATTACAATGCTTCCTACTTAATGGTCAAAATGCCCCTTTTCTCCTGATCACAATGCCACTGCTTACTTATCAGAATGCCCCCTGTTTACACATCACAGTACCCCTTGTTCTCTGATCACAATACCCCTTGCCTACTGGTCACAATGCCCTTTGCTTCCTTTTCACAGTAACTCTTGCTTCCTGATCACAATTCCCCTTGCTTCCTGATCACAATTCACCTTTCTTCCTGATCACATTGCCCCCTGCATGCTTATCAGAATGCCCCGTCTTTACACATCACGTTACCCCTTCTTCCCTGATCGCAATACGCCTTGCCTACTGGTCACAATGCCCTTTGCTTCCTGATCAAAATTCCCCTTGCTTCTTGATCACAATCCCCCATCCTTAGTGATCACAATGCCCCCTGTTACTGATGACAATGCCCCCTTCTTTGTGATCACAATGCCCCTTGTACTGAATCATAATGGCCCATGTTTGTGATCACAATACCACCCAATTAGTGATTACAATGCTCCCTGCTTACTGGTCAAAGTGCCCCTTTATTCGTGATCAAAATTCTCCCTTTTAATGATCACAATGACCCCTGCTTACTTTTCAGAATGTCCCCTGTTTACACATCACAATACCCCTTGCCGACTGAACACAATGCCTTTTGCTCCTGAGCACAATACCTCTTGCTTCCTGATCTCAATTCCCCTTACTTCCTGATCACAATCCCCCATCCTTACTGTACACAATACCCCCTGTTACTGATCACCATGCCCCTTGCTTTGTGATTACAATGCCCCTTGTTCTTAATCATAATGACCCCTCTTTGTGATCAAAATACCACCTAATTAGTGATTACAATGCTCCCTGGTAACTGGTCAAAATGCCACTTTCTTTCTGATCACAATGCGCCTGGTGACTTTTCAGAATGCCCCCTGTTTACACATCACAGTACCCCTTGTTGACTGATCACAATATCCCTTCCCAAGTGATCACAATGCCCTTAGCTTCCTGATCACATTACCTCAGCTTCCTGATCAAAATTCCCCTTGCCTACTGATCACAATGCCCTTTGCTTCCTGAAAACAATAACTATTGCTTCCTGATCACAATTACCCTTGCTTCCTGATCACAATACCCCTGTTACTGATCACAATGCCCCTGCTTTGTGATCACAATGACCCTTCTTACTGATCACAATGCCGCTTGTTCTTGATCATAATGAACCCTGTTTCTGATCACAATACCCCCTGATGAATGATTACAATGCTCCCTGCTTACTACACACAATGTCCCTTTCTTCTTGATCACATTGCCCCCTGTTTACACATGCAGTACGCGTTCTTCATTGATCACAATACCCCTTGCGTACTGATCACAATGCCCTTTGCTTCCTGATCACAATACCTCTTGCTTCGTGAATACAATTCCGCTATTTCCTGTTCACAATTCCCCATCCTTACTGATCACAATGCCCCCTGCTTTGTGATCACAATGCCACTTGCTCTTGATCATAATGACACTTGTTGTGATCACAAACCCGTTCATTAGTGATTACAATGCTCCCTGCTTTCTGCTCAAAATGCCCCTTTTTTCCTGATCACAATGCCCCCTGCTTTGTGATCACAATACCCCTTCTTTACTGATCACATTGCCGCTTGTTCTTGATCATAATGACCCCTGTTTCTGATCACAATACCTCCTGTATAGTGTTTACAATATTCCGTGCTTACTGATCACAATGCCACTTTCTTCCTGATCAGAATGCCCCTGCTTACTTATAAGAATGCCCCCTGTTTACACATCACAGTACCCTTGATCAATTATCACAATACCCCTTGCCTACTGCGCACAAAGCTCTTTGCTTCCTGATCACAATTCCCCTTACTTCCTGATCAAAATCGCCCATTCTTACTGATCACAATACCCCGTTACTGATCACAATGCCCCCTGCTTTGTGATCACAATGCCCCTTGTTTTTTTATCATAATGCACCTTGTTCTTGACCATAATGCCCCTTGTTTCTGATCACAATACCCCCTGATTAGTGATTAGAATGCTCCCTGCTTACTGATCACAATGCCCCATTCTTCCTGATCAAAATGCCCCCTTTTACTGACCACAATGACCCCTGCTTACTTTTCAGAATGCCCCCTGTTACACATCACAGTACCCCTTGTTCGCTGATCACAATACCCCTTTCCTACTTCTCACAATTCCCTTTGCTTCCTGATCACAATGCCTCTTGCTTCCTGATCACAATTCCCCTTGCTTCCTGATCACAATACCCCATCTTTAGTGATCACAATGCCCCGTGTTACTGATCACAATACCCCCTGCTTTGTGATCACAATGCCCCTTGTTCTTAATCATAAATACCACTGTTTCTTATAACAATACCCCCTGATGATGATTAAAATGCTCCCTGCTTACTGATCACAATGGCCCTTTCTTCCTGATCACATTGCCCCCTGTTTACACATCACAGTACGCGTTGTTCACTGATCAAAATACCCCTTGCCTACTGATCACAATGCCCTTTGTTTCCTGATCACAATAACTGTGGCTTCCTGATCACAATTGCCCTTGCGTCCTGATCACAATCCCCCATCCTTACTGATCACAATACCCCAGATACTGATCTCAGTGCCCCCTGATTAATTTTCAGAATACGCCCTGTTTACACATCACATACCTCTTGTTCACTGATCACGATAGCCCTTGCCTAATGATCACAATGCCCTTTGCTTCCTGATCACAATATATCTTGCTTCCTGATCACAATTCCCTGGGTTCCTGATCACAATCCCCCATTCTTCCTGATCGCAATGCCCTTTGCTCTTGATAATAGTGACCATTGTTTGTGGTCACGATACCCTCGGATTAGGGATTACAATGCTCCCTGCTTACTGGTCAAAATGCCCCTTTGTTCCAGATCACACTGCCCCCTTTTACTGATCACAATGCCGCTTGTTCTTGATCATAATGACCCCTGTTTCTGATCACAATACCTCATGTTTAGTGATTACAATATTCCGTGCTTACTGCTCACAATGCCCTTTGCTTCCTGATCACAATTCCCCTTATTTCCTGATCACAATCCCCCATCCTTCCTGATCACAATACCCCCGTTAATGATCACAAAGCGCCTGCATTGTGATCACAATGCCCGTTCTTTACTGATCACAATGCCGCTTGTTCTTGATCATAATGACCCCTGTTTCTGATCACAATACCCCCTGATTAGTGATTACAATGCTCCCGGCTTACTGTTCAAAATGCCAGTTTGTTCCTGATCACAGTGCCCCCTTTTACTGATCACAATGCTGCCTGCTTAGTTTTCAGAATATCCCCTGTTTACACGTCACAGTACCCCTTGTTCACCGATCACAATACACTTTGCCTACTGATCACAATGCCATTTGCTTCATGATTACAATTCTCTTTGCTTCCTAATCACATTCCCTCACCCTTAGTGATTACAATGCTCCCTGCATACTGATCACAATGCCCCTTTCTTCCTTACCACAATGCCCCCTGCTTAGTTATCAGAATGCCCCCTGTTTACACATCACCTTACACCTCGTTCACTGATCACAATACCCCTTGCCTACTGATCACAATGCCCTTTGCTTCCTGATCACAATACCTCTTGCTTCGTGATCACAATTACGCTATTTCCTGTTCACAATTCCCCATCCTTACTGATCACAATGCCCCCTGTTTGTGATCACAATGCCCCTTGCTCTTGATCATAATGACCCTTGTTTGTGGTCACAATGCACCCTGAATAGTAATTACAATGCTCCCTGCTTAATGGTCAAAATGCCCCTTTTCTCCTGATCACAATGCCCTGCTTACTTATCAGAATGCCCCCTGTTTACACATCACAGTAGCCCTTGTTCTCTGATCACAATACCCCTTGCCTACTGGTCACAATGCCCTTTGCTTCCTGATCACAATAACTCTTGCTTCCTGATCACAATTCCACATCCTAACTGAGCACAATGCCCCCTGCTTTGTGATCACAAAGCCCCTTGCTCTTGATCATAATGACCCTTGTTTGTGATCACAATACCCCCTGATTAGTGATTACAATGCAACCTGCATGCTGATCACAATGCCCCTTTCTTCCTGATCACAATGACCGCTGCTTACTTATCAGAATGCCCCCAGTTTACACATCACAGTACCCCTTGTTCACCTATCACTACACCCCTTTCCTACTGATCTAAATGTACTTGTTTCCTGATCACAACTCCACATTCTTATTGATCACAATAACCCAGTTACTGATCACACTGCCCCTTTTGTCCTGATCACAATGACCACTGCTTACTTTTCAGAATGCCCCCTGTTTACACATCACAGTACCCCTTGTTCACTGATCACAATACCCCTTGCCTACTGATCACAATGCCTTTGCTTCCTGATCACAATCCCTCTTGCTTCCTGATCACAATTCCCCTTGCTTCCTGATCACAATCTCCCATCTTTACTGATCACAATGCCCACTGCATTGTGATCACAGTGCCCCTTGCTCTTGATCATGAAGACCCCTGATTCTGATCACAATACCCCTGGTTAGTGATTACAATGCTCACTGCTTACTGATCACAATGACCCTTTCTTCCTGATCACAACGACCCCTGCTTACTTTTCAGAATGCACCCTGTTTACACACCACAGTACCCGTTGTTCACTGATCACAATACCCCTTGCCTACTGATCACAATGCCCCTTGCTTCCTGATCACAATCCCTCTTGCTTCCTGATCACAAATCCCCTTACTTCCTGATCACAATTCCCCATCTTTACTGATCACAATGCCCCCTGCTTTGTGATCACAATGCCCCTTGCTCTTGATCATAATGACCCTTGTTTGTGGTCACAATGCACCCTGAATAGTAATTACAATGCTCCCTGCTTAATGGTCAAAATGCCCCTTTTCTCCTGATCACAATGTCCCTGCTTACTTATCAGAATACCCCCTATTTACACATCACAGTACCCCTTTTTCACTGTAAACAATACCCCTTGCATACTGATAACAATGCCCTTTGCTTCCTGATCACATTCCCCCATCCTTAGTGATCACAATGCCCCCATTACTGATCACAATGCCCACTGCTTTGTGATCACAATGCCCCTTGTTCACCGATCATAATACCCCTTTCCTACTGATCACAATGCCCTTTGCTTCTTGATCACAATACCTCTGGCTTCCTGATCACAATTCCCCTTGCTTCCTGATCACAACCCCCCATCTTTACTGATCACAATACCCCAGTTAGCGATCACAATGACCCCTGCTTTGTGATCACAATGCCCCTTTTTTACTGGTCAGAAAGCCGCTTCTTCTCGATCATAATGACCCCTGTTTCTGATCACAATACCACCTGATTAGTGAATAAAATGCTCCCTGCAAGTGATCACAATTACACTTTCTTCCTGATCACATTGCCCCCTGCTTGCTTATCAGAATGCCCCGTCTTTACACATCACGGTACCTGATCACAATACCCCTTGCCTACTGATCACAAGGCCCTTTGCTTCTTGATCACCATTCCCCTTGCTTCCTGATCACAATCCCCCATCCTTAGTGATCACAATGCTCCCTGTTACTGATCACAATGCCCATTGCTCTGTGATTACAATGCCCTTTGTTCTTAATCATAATGACCGCTGTTAGTGATCACAATACCACCTAATTAGTGATACAATGCTCGCTGGTAACTGGTCAAAATGCCCCTTTTTTCTTTTTCACATTGCCCCCTGTTTACACATCAAACTACTCCTTGTTACCTGATCACAATACCCCTTGCCTAATGATCACAATGCCCTTTGCTTCATGATTAAAATTCCCCTTGCATGCTCATCACAATCCCCATTCTTAGTGATCACAATGCCCCATACTTTGTGATCACAATGCCCCTTGCTCTTGATCATAATGACCCTTGTTTGTGATCACAATACCCCCTGATTAGTGATTAATATTCTCCCTGCTTGCTGATCCCACTGCCCCTTTCTTCCTGATCACATTGCCCCCTGCTTGCTTATCAGAATGCCCCATCTTTCACATCACGGTACCTAATCACAATACCCCTTGCCTACTGATCACAATGCCCTTTGCTTCCTGATCACAATTCCTCTGGCTTCCTGATCACAATTCCCCTAGTTTCCTGATCACAATCCCCCATTCTTACTGATCACAATACACCTCACGGCGGCTTTCTCCACTCAGGGCAATGCACGTCCTTGGCACCGTAGACCAAGGACTGAAGGTAAACCGTCTGTCTCCCTGCAAGTGTGCATTGAGTCACCCCCTCTGTCTGTTGCTGGACCAAGGACCAAGGGATGTATCACATGACCCACCGTAACGAAGGACCCTGTCTTCGCTGCTGTGCCCCTCGTTCGCAATCTCCCCCAATGCACGGTATTCCTCCATCCTACCTAGGACTCCCATCACACAGGGGAAAAGAGCCGGACCAAAACAGCAGACTCAACTATGGAGAAAAACACCAACACCCCTGTGAGTCGTGTGAGGCCTCTGACAGCAGGAAAGAAGACCTCTATGGGAAAAGCTCAGAGGCACGTGACCCACGCACAGAGAGTACCTGCTACTACAACTTGTCGCCCCAAGGCGGAAATCTGGGTGAGGCTCCGAGCACCATCGCACTGCTGGGACCCTGGCGGCAGGCACTTAGTCACCACCGTGATTGCCACTGACAGGGCACCGTCTCCTCACAGGACACCAGTCCCCGGCACGACCACACTCCAATGTGTAAGCTTCCACCTCAACACAGCCTCGGTGTGACTGTCTCAGAGTGTTTCCCAGGGTGAGTGGCCATCCCATGGCTGTCAAGCTCTGGGTCTTGAATGCTATGCTCCCCCTCCCATTCCTTCTCCCTGTTTCTCCTTCTGTCATTTTGTCTGCGGGTCTCTCTCGCTCCCTGTGTGTCTCACTCTGTTGCCCCTTCAGTGGCCTTCTTTTATTGGCTCTTACCTCAGTTTTTCAGAGGATTTGATGTGTCAGGGGAAGTTGGAGTCCCCCTCTCCTGTGGCGAGACCTAGGCCAGGTTTATTTGTACCAGAAGAGGTTGTAGGTGTTGTGCTATTGCGGGGGCACAGAGCCTCATTGATCCATTCATAGGGGCTGGTTTAGGTCTCCCTTCCCTACTGCATTAGGTGGGGAATGGGACAACTTGGTCACCCTAAATGAACTAGGGTCTTCTTTCCCTTGTATGTCTGGTAGGCATGGTGGACCATTCCTCAACCAAGAGGGTCTTGGTTCCCTGGCGAGCTGCTGGGCAAGCTGAAGGCCTGGGTAAACTTTTCTATCAGGAGGCCCTTGTGACCATCGCTTTCATGGGCGGGATACTTCCTCTTCCAAGAAACCCACCGGTTTGAGGCGTTGTGCACAACCAACAGTGTCCTGGGTTCACTCCCTCTGCAAGAAGGGCCAGGAGTCTCAAGTGCCACTCACAGTCTGGCAGCTAGGGAGCGGGTGGCAAATCACCATCCTTTTGCCAGTAGTGCCTAGTGTCCATGTTGTCCCACTTGCATGAGCTCTGGGGCATTGGTCTCCCGCCTTTGGCCGGGAAACTTGTGATATGCACACTGCTGATGGGTGGCCAAGGTCTCCACCCTCTGTCAGGATGTTCTGGGTTCCTGACAACCCACTCAAGCTGTTTCTCCTTTCTCACTCAGAAAGGGCTAGGGCCGCATTATTCCACTCAAGCTAGGTGGCGGGCCGATTACCTCCTCTCCAACAATGTGTCTGGGACCGATAATTTGCATTCAGGTGGGGTCTTTTTTTCCTAACAGTTGAGGCTAGGGTCCTGTGGCCTTGCTTACTAGACCATCATAAATACGTTTCCCATTGCCTAGAGAGTCTGGGGACACCGGGCTATGCTGACTTTCAAACTTCAGGTCCAACTGTCTGTCAGGCAGGGTCATACATTGCATGCGACCTGCTCAAATGGAAATGGGGGCCGTGTTCCTTCCAACCAGCAGAATGGCCTGCGGACCTTCATGCCCTGACAGTGTCCCATCCTTTTTCCAAGGCAGCCTTAGCACCTGGTGGCCTCTCATGTTATCAGGACCATGAAAGAAATCCTCTCATTGAGCGTTTCATCATCAAAATAATAATTGAAAGTTGCGTCACCTAGAAAAAAAACTGGTGTCGCAGAATGGATAAAAGACACCAGAAAAATAATACATATGCTTCCCACAAATGTCACTCCATATCGAAAGACACACAGAGACTTAAAGTGAAGGGATGGAAAAAGATACGTTTTACGAATGGAAATGGGGAAAGAAAAAGCTGGGAAACAATACTCAGATAACATAGACTTTAAAACAAAAGCTATAACAAGTGACAAAAAGTACATGTCATATTGATAAAAGCATCAATCCAACAAGAGGATTAGACTCTTCTAATCATATACATGGCACAAGTAGGACCTACTAACACTGAAAGCAAACATGGTGAGTCATAAATGAAGACATTGAGAGTCATAGTAGGGGATGATGACATGCAAGTACATCATCCAGACAGAAAATCAACCAAGAAACAATGGAATTAAAGGACTTAAATTGATATTTGTAGACCATCTCACCCCTTATCCGAACAATATACTTTCCCTTCAAGGGCACACGGGACATTTTCCACAATAGGTCACATGTTTGACCGTGAAACATATCTCCATAGATACAAGAAGACTGAAATGGTACCAAGCATCTTCTCTGGTATCTACCTAGAAATCAAATGCAAGAAAATAATGGGAAAACACACAGAGGCATGGGATCTAAGCAACATGCTAATAAATGGATCAGCAATGTCATCAAGGAAGAAACAAAAAAATACCTTGAGGCTAAAGTAAGTGAAACACAATGTTCCCAAATGTATGCACACAGCGAAAGCAGTCCTAAGAAGCAATTTCAGAGCAATAGAGGCCTACCTCCAGAAAGAAGAAAATTCTCTAATAAACAGTCTATTCTTACAACTGAGGGACCTTGAAAAAGAAGACTGAGCAAACCCTCTACCATCCTCCCCCTCCCCACCAACACTCACATAAACACACACACACACACACACACGCACGCACGCACGCACACACACACACACAAGCAATGAGAGGGTGGACGACAGTCAGTGTGAGATCAGCGTGATTCTCTAACCTGGCCTGGTCTGCCCTTGGCCTTCCTGTGTTATATTATTGACCTCTGAAACAACGGTCAGAAGAATGTTGCGTGAGACCTAAATCAGAGTCTAAAACATGGGTAAAGTTTCACCATTTCGGCTTTCCTGAGGCCAGTGCCTGAGGCCGCTAGGCCGCAGCATGGAAACATGGTACTATTTCCAGCATCTCCATCACAGTGAGCTGGGAAAGGGCTTCATTATGATGTGGTTGCCTGGTTACCAGGGTTCCAAGTTCTTTTAAGCTTTATGACCAGGAAGTGAGATCACAGACTGGGGTCTCCTCTGTGAACTTCTTCCTCATACAAAAACTCCCCAAAGTCCCTCTGGGTTAGGGATTGCTCACCCTACCTCACAAAACAAGGCCACACCCAGTTACACTAACACTGACCATGCCACAGTTTCAGGACAACCTGTGTGCAGCCGCGGCCATGGCTTTGAGGACCCAGAGCTTGGTTCAGAGCTGGCTTGCGCTCCTCACCAGTGATGTGACTCTGAGCAGCATGTGCTGTCAGGGCCTCTGCAGTTTTGCCATGTGCATAGTACAGGTCGTTCTACTATCTCCACCTCAAAATGTCATCACATTATGAACACGTGTAGTGCCTAGAAACCCTGGGCTGTGGTCACATGTTGTCGGGTGCAGACCTGACCGATGACGTTTGTGCTGAACAGAGGTCAGAACACAGCC
This sequence comes from Hipposideros larvatus, assembly GCA_031876335.1. Taxonomy (NCBI): domain Eukaryota; kingdom Metazoa; phylum Chordata; class Mammalia; order Chiroptera; family Hipposideridae; genus Hipposideros; species Hipposideros larvatus. The sequence continues at coordinate 112,802,871 of CM063089.1, read as the reverse complement.
AACGGGCTGCGTCTGATCTGGCACCTAGGGATGCACATTGGTTTCCTGCCTCTATCTCAAGAGGGCTGTAATGAAATCCATTTCCAACACAGTCCCCTCTGGCACTGAACTTTCGAGGGACTCCATTATGTTGAGACTTGGGGCCAAGCACCTATCTCGGTCTGCGTGTGGGGCGGCCCCTCCATGGCTTCCAGGGTGCCTGCTTCCATGTCACACATCTCTGCGTGAGCCCCGCCTTTTGAGAATTGGCATTGTTTGGGACCCTTTTCTAAGGAATAGAGAAAAGAAAATGTTGGGGCGTCATTTCCAGACTGAGTAATAGAAAGTTTATGACGCTGCCGGCTCCCTCTTTCTCTCTTTCTCTGTCTCTCTGTGCCTCTCAGTGACTTGTTTTCTATTCCTAGATCACTGTCTCTGTATGCAATGCTGTGTCTGTCTCACACTGGGTCTCTTCATGCTTCTGGTTCTCTCTTTCAGTGTGGTGTGTGTGCGTGTCTGAGTTTGTGTGTCTGTGGGTGTGTGTGTTTCTTTATCTTTATGTCTCTCGCACTGTCTACCTGTCGTGCATCTCTCTTCATATCGCACTCCTTCTCTGTCTATCTCTTCAATTTCTTCCCTTTGTCCTCTCATTCAGTCTGTCTCCCTCTGCCTCGGTCTTGCTTTCTCTCTAGCCATCTGTCACTATCACGCTCAGCACAATGGGTTTGGTGAGGTGATGTATAGGACAATATCATGTGAGTGTGGGGGTCTTGTTCATAGCGTGGGAAAAGTGGACGGCAGTGTATAGAAGGGTGGCATTGGTGTGGGCCCGATGAACCCTGATGGTGCTTTTGGCATCCCGTGACTATGGCCGGTCACACTGGCAAGCAGATCGGGTCAGAGCCAGTGACAAGGCACCTGTTGGTGCAGGTCCCGGGGCCAGGGCCGATATGCCCATGCCTGGAATCCCAGGGTTCTGACAGTCCCCAAGCCTCAGTTTCCCCGAACAAGGGACTGCAGATTAGCCAGTTGTGTGTGTGTGGAGGCAAGCCATCCAGGGCATGGAGAGATCCTGCAGGCCAGCACTAGCAGTACTGTGTGACCGCCAGGGGAGCATCAGTGGCCGGCGGTGCCCCTGACATGGCCAATGAAGAAGGCTCACTGCAAGCCTGGAATGGCCACTGCTCATGCCAGCATCTTCCGGATCAGCGGTTGGGGAAACGGCGAAACGTGTAGCATGGGCTGATGAGGTTTGCAGAGAGTGCTCTCTGGCACACACGCTAAGTGAGAGCACCCAGCATGGTGACACACACATAACAGGCCGGCCGGACCGGGTCCCCTTGGGCAAACAATGTCAAGTCCCTGTGCCTATGGGAATCCCACCCTGAATTAGATGATGTCGTCTGATCCCGGAACGTAAGCATGATTGGGTCTGGTTAGTACTTGCATGAGGACCTGTTGGAATACCAAGTCCTACAGGCTTTTGCCTTCCCCTACTGTTGCCGCCATCCCACGCTTTGCTCCGTTTCAATACCTCCTGCCTGTTGCCGCTCTTCCGCCGCTCAACCCGCTGCTGGTCCCCAAGCTATCGGCGAACTCGCCGCCCTGCCCTACAGCCTCACAACCCCAACCACATGTCGACGCCCGCTGGCTGGTGCTCCTTCAGCTCTCGCCCTGCTCCTGCCCACAAGCCAGCAGCTCCCAGCCATTTGCGGCAACCACCGCCACCCGCAATGCCCAGGCCCAGGGCTTTCCACTACCCATGTCTCCACCTTCGCTGCATCACTTCACGCCGGCTTTCTCCAGTCAGGGCAATGCACGTCCTTGGTACCGCAGACCAAGGACTCAAGGAAAACCGTCTGTCTCCCTGCAAGTGTGCATTGAGTCACCCACTCTGTCTGTCGCTCGACCCAGGACCAAGGGATGTATCACATGACTCACCATAACGAAGGCCCCTGTCTTCGCTGCTGTGCCCCTCGTTTGCAATCTCCCCCAATGCACGGTAGTCCTCCATCCTACCTAGGACTCCCATCACACGGGGGAAAAGAGCCAGAACAAAACAGCAGACTCAACTATGCAGAAAAGCACCAACACCCCTGTGAGTCATGTGAGGCCTCTGACTGCAGGAAAGAAGACCTCTATGGGAACAGCTCAGAGGCACGTGACCCACGCACAGAAAGTACCTGCTACTACAACTTGTCACCCCAAGGCGGAAATCTGGGTGAGGCTCCGAGCACCATCGCACTGCTGGGACCCTGGCAGCATGCCCTTAGTCACCACCGTGATTGCCACCGACAGGGCACCGTCTCCTCACAGGACCCCAGTACCCGCCACGACCACACTCCAATGTGTAAGATTCCACCTCAACACAGCCTCGGTGTGACTGTCTCAGTGTTTTCCCCAGGATGAGCGGCCATGCCATGGCTGTCAAGCTCTAGGTCTTGAATGCTATGCTCCCCCTCACGTTCCTTCTCACTGTGTCTCCTTCTGTCATTTTGTCTTTGGTCTCTCTCGCTCCCTGTGTGTCTCTCTCTGTTGCCACTTCATTGGCCTTCTTTTATTGGCTCTTAGCTCAGTTGTTCAGAGGATTTGATGTGTCAGGGGAAGTTGGAGTCCCCTCTCTTGTGATGAGACCTAGGCCAGGTTTATTTGTACCAGAAGAGGTTGTAGGAATTGTGCTATTGCGGGGGCACAGAGCCTCATTGATCCACTCATAGGGGCTTGTTTTGGTCTCCCTTCACTTCTGCATTAGGTGGGGAATGGGTCAACTTGGTCACCCTAAATGAACTGGAGTCTTCTTGCCCTTGTATGTCTGGTAGGCATGGTGGACCATTCCTCATCCACGAGGGTCTTGGGTCCCTGGCGAGCTGCTGGGCGAGCTGAAGGCCTGGGTAAACTTTTCTATCAGGAGGCCCTTGTGACCATAGCTTTCATGGGCGGGATACTTCCTCTTCCAAAAAAGCCACCGGTTTGAGGCGTTGTGCACAACAAACAGGGTCCTGGGTTCACTCCCTCTGCAACAAGGGCCAGGAGTCTCAAGTGCCACTCACAGTCTGGCAGCGAGGGGGAAGGTGGCAAGTCACCATCCGTTTGCCATTAGGGCCTGGTGTCCATGTTGCCCCACTTGCACGAGCTGTGGGGAATCCGTCTCCTGCCTTTGGCAGGGAAACTTGTGATTTGCACGCTGCTGGTGGGTGGCCAAGGTCTCCACCCTCTGTCAGGATGTCTGGGTTCCTGACAACCCACTCAAGCTGTTTCTCCTTTCTGAGACAGAAAGGGCAAGGGCTGCATTGTTCCAGTCAAGCTAGGTGGCGGACCAATTACCTCCTCTCCAACAATGTGTCTGGGAACCATAATTTGCATTCAGGTGGGGTCTTTTGTTCCTATCAGTTGAGGCTAGGATCGTATGGCCTTGATTTCTAGACCATCATAAATATGTTTCCCATTGCCTAGAGAGTCTGGGGACACCAGGCTATGCTGACTTTCAAACTTCAGGTACAACTGTCTGTCAGGCAGGGTCATACATTGCATGCGACCTGCTCAAATGGAAATGGGGGCCGTGTTCCTTCCAACCAGCAGAATGGCCTGCGGACCTTCATGCCCTGACAGTGTCCCATCCTACTTCCAAGGCTGCCTTAGCACCTGGTGGCCTCTTATGTTATCAGGACCATGAAACAAATCCTCTCATTGAGCATTTCATCATCAAAATAATAATTGAAAGTTGTGTCACCTAGAAAAAAACTGGCGTCGCAGCATGAACAAAAGAAACCCAAAAAATAATACATATGCTTCCCACAACAGTCACTCCGTATTGAAAGACACACAGAGACTGAACGTGAAGGCATGGCAAAAGATACGTTTTACCAATGGAAATGGGGAAAGAAAAAGCTGGGGAAACAATACTCAGATAACATAGACTTTAAAACAAAAGCTATAACAAGTGACAAAAAGTACATGTCATATTGATAAAAGCATCAATCCAACCAGAGGATGGGACTCTTCTAGTCATACACATGGCACACGTAGGACCTACTAACACTGAAAGCAAACATGGTGAGTCATAAATGAAGACATTGAGAGTCACAGTAGGGGATGATGACATGCAAATACATCATCCAGACAGAAAATCAACCAAGAAACAATGGAATTAAAGGACTTAAATTGATATTTGTAGACCATCTCACCCCTTATCTGAACAATATACATTCCTTTCAAGGGCACACGGGACATTTTCCACAATAGGTCACATGTTAGACCATCAAATATATCTCCATAGATACAAGAAGACGGAAATGGTACCAAGCATCTTCTCTGGTATCTACCTAGAAATCAATAGCAAGAAAATAATGGGAAAACACACAAAGGCATGGGATCTAAGCAACATGCTACTCAATCGGTCAGGAATGTCATCAAGGAAGAAATGAAAAAATACCTTGAGGCTAAAGTAAGTGAAAACACAATGTTCCCAAATGTATGCACCCAGTGAGAGAAGTCCTAAGAAGCAATTTTAGAGCAATAGAGGCCTACCACCAGAAAGAAGAAAATTCTCTAATAAACAGTCTATTCTTACAACGGAGGGACCTTGAAAAAGAAGACTGAGCAAACCCTCTACCATCCTCCCCCTCCCCACCAACACTCACATAAACACACACACACACACACACACACACGCACGCACGCACACACACACACACACACAAGCAATGAGAGGGTGGACGACAGTCAGTGTGAGATCAGCGTGATTCTCTAACCTGGCCTGGTCTGCCCTTGGCCTTCCTGTGTTATATTATTGACCTCTGAAACAACGGCCAGAAGAATGTTGCGTGAGACCTAAATCAGAGTCTAAAACATGGGTAAAGTTTCACCATTTCGGCTTTCCTGAGGCCAGTGCCTGAGGCCGCTAGGCCGCAGCATGGAAACATGGTACTATTTCCAGCATCTCCATCACAGTGAGCTGGGAAAGGGCTTCATTATGATGTGGTTGCCTGGTTACCAGGGTTCCAAGTTCTTTTAAGCTTTATGACCAGGAAGTGAGATCACAGACTGGGGTCTCCTCTGTGAACTTCGTCCTCATACAAAAACTCCCCAAAGTCCCTCTGGGTTAGGGATTGCTCACCCTACCTCACAAAACAAGGCCACGCCCAGTTACACTAACACTGACCATGCCACAGTTTCAGGACAACCTGTGTGCAGCCGCGGCCATGGCTTTGAGAACCCAGAGCTTGGTTCAGAGCTGGCTTGCGCTCCTCACCAGTGATGTGACTCTGAGCAGCATGTGCTGTCAGGGCCTCTGCAGTTTTCCCATGTGCATAGTACAGGTCGTTCTAGCATCTCCACCTCAAAATGTCATCACATTATGAACACGTGTAGTGCCTAGAAACCCTGGGCTGTGGTCACATGTTGTCGGGTGCAGACCTGACCGATGACGTTTGTGCTGAACAGAGGTCAGAACACAGCCAACGGGCTGCGTATGATCTGGCACCTAGGGACGCACATTGGTTTCCTGCCTCTATCTCAAGAGGGCTGTAATGAAATCCATTTCCAACACAGTCCTCTCTGGCACTGAACTTTCGAGGGACTCCATTATGTTGAGACTTGGGGCCAAGCACCTATCTCGGCCTGCGTGTGGGGCGGCCCCTCCATGGCTCCCAGGGTGCCTGCTTCCATGTCACACATCTCTGCGTGAGCCCCGCCTTTTGAGAATTGGCATTGTTTGGGACCCTTTTCTAAGGAATAGAGAAAAGAAAATGTTGGGGCGTCATTTCCAGACTGAGTAATAGAAAGTTTATGACGCTGCCGGCTCCCTCTTTCTCTCTTTCTCTGTCTCTCTGTGTCTCTCAGTGACTTGTTTTCTATTCCTAGATCACTGTCTCTGTATGCGATGCTGTGTCTGTCTCACACTCGGTCTCTTCATGCTTCTGGTTCTCTCTTTCAGTGTGGAGTGTGTGCGTGTCTGAGTGTGTGTGTCTGTGGGTGTGTGTGTTTCTTTATCTGTATGTCTCTCGCACTGTCTACCTGTCGTGCATCTCTCTTCGTATCGCACTCCTTCTCTGTCTATCTCTTCAATTTCTTCCCTTTGTCCTTCTCTCATTCAGTCTGTCTCCCTCTGCCTCGGTCTTGCTTTCTCTCTAGCCATCTGTCACTATCACGCTCAGCACAATGGGTTTGGCGAGGTGATGTATAGGAAAATATCATGTGAGTGTGGGGGTCCTGTTCATAGCGTGGGAAAAGTGGACGGCAGTGTATAGAAGGGTGGCATTGGTGTGGGCCCGATGAACCCTGATGGTGCTTTTGGCATCCCGTGAATTTGGCCGGTCACACCGGCCAGCAGTTTGCGTCAGAGCCAGTGACAATGCACCTGTTGGTGCAGGTCCCGGGGCCAGGGCCGATATGCCCATGCCTGGAATCCCAGGGTACTGACAGTCCCCAAGCCTCAGTTGCCCAGAACAAGGGACTGCAGATTAGCCAGTTGTGTGTGCGGAGGCAAGCCATCCAGGGCCTGGAGAGTTCCTGCAGGCCAGCACTAGCAGTACTGTGTGACTGCCAGGGGAGCATCAGTGGCTGGCGGTGCCCCTGACATTGCGAATGAAGAAGGCTCACTGCAAGCCTGGAACGGCCACTGTTCACGCCAGCAGCTTCCGGATGTGCGGTTGGGGAAACGGCGAAATGTGCAGCATGGGCTGATGAGGTTGGCGGAGAGTGCTCTCTGGCACACACGCTAAGTGAGAGCACCCAGCATGGTGACGCACACATAACAGGCCGGCCGGACCGGGTCCCCTTGGGCAAACAATGTCAAGTCCCTGTGCCTATGGGAATCCCACCCTGAATTAGATGATGTCGTCTGATCCCGGAACGTAAGCATGATCGGGTCTGGTTAGTACTTGCATGAGGACCTGTTGGAACACCACGTCCTACAGGCTTTTCCCTTCCCCTACTGTTGCCGCCACCCCACGATGGGCTCCGTTTCAATACCTGCTGCCTGTTGCCGCTCTGCCGCCACTCAACCCGCTTCTGGTCCCCAGGCTATCGGCGAACTCGCCGCCCTGCCCTACAGCCTCACAACCCCAACCACATGTCGAGGCCCGCTGGCTGGTGCTCCTTCAGCTCTCGCCCTGCTGCTGCCCACAATCTAGCAGCTCCTAGCCATTTGCAGCAACCACTGCCACCCGCAATGCCCAGGCCCAGGGCTTTCCACTACGCATGTCTCCACCTTCGCTGCATCACCTCACGGTGGCTTTCTCCAGTCAGGGCAATGCACGTCCTTGTCACCGCAGACCAAGGACTCAAGGAAAACCGTCTGTCTCCCTGCAAGTGTGCACTGAGTCACCCACTCTGTCTGTCGCACGACCCAGGACCAAGGGATGTATCACATGACCCACCATAACGAAGGCCCCTGTCTTCGCTGCTGTGCCCCTCGTTCGCAATCTCCCACAATGCACGGTAATCCTCCATCCTACTTAGGACTCCCATCACACAGGGGAGAAGAGCCGGAACAAAACACCAGACTCAACTATGGAGAAAAGCACCAACACCCCTGTGAGTTGTGTGAGGCCTCTGACTGCAGGAAAGAAGACTTCTATTGGAGAAGCTCATAGGCACGTGACACACGCACAGGGAGTACCTGCTACTACAACTTTTCGCCCCAAGGCGGAAATCTGGGTGAGGCTCCGAGCACCATCGCACTGCTGGGACCCTGGCGGCATGCACTTAGTCACCACCGTGATTGCCACTGACAGGGCACCGTCTACTCACAGGACCCCAGTCCCCGGCACGACCACACGCCATTGTGTAAGCTTCCATCTCAACACAGCCTCGGTGTGACTGTCTCAGTGTGTTTCCCAGGTTGAGCTGCCATCCCATGGCTGTCAAGCTCTGGGTCTTGGATGCTATGCTCCCCCTCCCATTCCTTCTCCCTGTGTCTCCTTCTGTCATTTAGTCTGCGGGTCTCTCTCGCTCCCTGTGTGTCTCTCTCTGTTGCCCCTTCAGTGGCCTTCTTTTATTGGCTCTTTGCTCAGTTGTTCAGAGGATTTGATGTGTCAGGGGAAGTTGGAGTCCCCCTGTCCTGTGGCGAGACCTAGGCCAGGTTTATTTGTACCAGAAGAGGTTGTAGGTGTTGTGCTATTGTGGGGGCACAGAGCCTCATTGATCCACTCATAGGGGCTGGTTTTGGTCTCCCTTCACTTCTGCATTAGGTGGGGAATGGGTCAACTTGGTCACGCTAAATGAACTGGGGTCTTCTTGCCCTTGTATGCCTGGTAGGCATGGTGGACCATTCCTCATCCAGGACGGTCTTGGGTCCCTGGCCAGCTGCTGGGTGAGCTGAAGGCCTGGGTAAACTTTTCTATCAGGAGGCCCTTGTGACCATAGATTTCATGGGCGGGATACTTCCTCTTCCAAGAGCCAACGGTTTGAGGCGTTGTGCACAACAAACAGGGTCCTGGGTTCACTCCCTCTGCAAGAAGGGCCAGGAGTCACAAGTGCCACTCACAGTCTGGCAGCGAGGGAGAGGGTGGCAAATCGCCATCCTTTTGCCAGTAGGGTCTGGTGTCCCTGTTGCCCCACTTGCACGAGCTGTGGGGCATCGGTCTACCGCCTTTGGTAGGGAAACTTGTGATATGCAAGCTGCTGATGTATGGCCAAGGGCTCCACCCTCTTTCAGGATGATCTGGGTTCCTGACAACCCACTCAAGCTGTTTCTCCTTTCTCACACAGAAATGGCTAGGGCCGCATTGTTGCATTCAAGCTAGGTTGCGGCCCGATTACATCCTCTCCAACAATGTTTCTGGGAACCATAATTTGCATTCAGGCAGGGTCTTTTTTTCCTACCAGTTGAGGCTAGGGTCCTGTGGCCTTGTTTACTAGACCATCATAAACACATTTCCCATTGCCTAGAGAGTCTGGAGACACTGGGCTATGCTGACTTTCAAACTTCAGGTCCTACTGTCTGTCAGGCAGGCTCATACATTGCATGCGACCTGCTCAAATGGAAATGGGGGCCGTGTTCCTTCCAACCAGCAGAATGGCCTGCGGAACTTCATGCCCTGACAGTGTCCCATCCTACTTCCAAGGCAGCCTTAGCACCTGGTGGCCTCTCATGTTATCAGGACCATGCAACAAGTCCTCTCATTGAGCATTTTATCATCAAAATAATGATTGAAAGTTGTGTTACCTAGAAAAAAACCTGGCGTCGCAGAATGGAGAAAAGAAACCAAAAAAAATAATACATATGCTTCCCACAACAGTCACTCCATATCGAAAGACACACAGAGACTGAAAGTGAAGGGATGGAAAAAATACGTTTTACCAATGGAAATGGGGAAATAAAAAGCTGGGGAAACAATACTCAGATAACATAGACTTTAAATCAATAGCTATAACAAGTGACAAAAAGTACATGTCATATTGATAAAACCATCAATTCAACAAGAGGATGGGACTCTTCTAATCATATACATCGCACACGTAGGACCTACTAACACTGAAAGCAAACATGGTGAGTCATAAATGAAGACATTGTGAATCATAGTAGGGGATGATGACATGCAAATACATCATCCAGACAGAAAATCAACCAAGAAACAATTGAATTAAAGGACTTAAATTGATATTTGTAGACCATCTCACACCTTATCCGAACAATATACATTCCTTTCAAGGGCACACGGGACATTTTCCACAATAGGTCACATGTTAGACCATCAAACATGTCTCCATAGATACAAGAAGACTGAAATGGTACCAAGCATCTTCTCTGGTATCTAACTAGAAATCAATTGCAAGAATATAATGGGAAAACAAACAAAGACATGGGATCTAAGCAACATGCTACTCAATGGGTCAGCAATGTCATCAAGGAAGAAATGAAAAAATACCTTGAGGCTAAAGTAAGTGAAAACACAATGTTCCCAAATGTATGCACACAGTGAAAGCAGTCCTAAGAAGCAATTTCAGAGCAATAGAGGCCTACCTCCAGAAAGAAGAAAATTCTCTAATAAACAGTCTCTTCTTACAACTGAGGGACCTTGAAAAAGAAGACTGAGCAAACCCTCTACCATCCCCCCTCCCCACCAACACTCACATAAACACACACACACACACACACACACACACACACACACACACACACACAAGCAATGAGAGGGTGGACGACAGTCAGTGTGAGATCAGCGTGATTCTCTAACCTGGCCTGGTCTGCCCTTCGCCTTCCTGTGTTATATTATTGACCTCTGAAACAACGGCCAGAAGAAAGTTGTGTGAGACCTAAATCAGAGTCTAAAACATGGGTGAAGTTTCACCATTTCGGCTTTACTGAGGCCAGTTCCTGAGGCCGCTAGGCCGCAGCATGGAAACATGGTACTATTGCCAGCATCTCCATCACAGTGAGCTGGGAAAGTGCTTCATTATGATGTGGTTGCCTGGTTACCAGGGTTCCAAGTTCTTTTAAGATTTATGACCAGGAAGTGAGATCAGAGACTGGGGTCTCCTCTGTGAAATTCTTCCTCATACAAAAACTCCCCAAAGTCCTAATCTTAACCTAAATCTTACCTGTACCTTGACCCTAACACTAACCATACCTGTCTCTAACACTGACTCTAACTTTAAAACTCTTTCTAACCCTAACCCTAACCATAAACATATCCCTATCCCTGTGCCTGACCCTATCCCTTCCCTATTCCGAAGCCACCCTAACTCTAACACTAACCCCAGCCCTAAATTGAAACCTAAAACTAAACTCAACTCCAAACCTAACCCTAACACTGTCCCTAACCCTAACCCTAACCCTAACACTAAGCCTGTCACTAACACTAACACTATCACTCAACCTAATCTGTTTCTAACGCTAACCTTAACCCTAAATCTGCCTCTAATATTAACCTTAACCCTAACACTGTCGCTAAACCTAACTCTGACCCTTACCGTCTCTCCAACCTTACCTCTAACCCTCACCCTGTCAATAACCCTGTCCCTAAACCTAAATTTAAGCATCAGACAAAACCTAAACTTAACTATAACCCTATCACTAAACCTAACCATGTCCCAAACCCTAATCTTGTCCCTATCCCTAACCCTAACCCTAACCGTAACCCTAAACACTAACCCTAACCCTAATCCTAACCTAACCCTAAACCCTAACCCTAACCCTAACCCTAACCCTAACCGTAAACCCTAAACCTTAACCCTATCCCTAACCCTATCGCTAACCCTAACCCTAACCCTAAACCTAAACCCTAACCCTAACCATAACCCTAACCCTAACCCAAACCCTAACCTTAACCCTGACGCTAATCCTAACTCTAACACACACTGTGTCCCTAAACTATCCCTGCCCCTGTAGCTAAACCTTTTCCTAACCCAAAACCTAAACCTAAACGTATCCCTAGCCCTAACTCTAAATGGAGCCCTGACACTCTTCCAAACTCTGTCCCTAACCCTAATCCTAACACGAACCCTAACCCTAATGCTAACCCAAACCCTAACTCTGTCCTTCAACACTAAACCTAAAACTAACCCTAATTATAACCGTGTCTCTAAACCTAATCCTAGTTCTAATCCTGTCCCTTACCGTAAAGCAAACTCTGTCGTTAACCCTAACCCTAAACCTAACTTCATCCTGATTATAAACCTAACCCTAATGTCACCTTGGAGCTGCCCATTCGAATGCTCCTGTGCACTGAGCCTTTCACGTCATAAGGAAGTGTCTACGAATGCTAAGACCCGAGGGAATGATCTCAGTACAACTTCCTTATCCGGTGGTCTCGGAATGCTGAGTCCATCCGGGGGATCATACGTACATGTGAAAGCAAAACATGTGTTTGATCACAATGAGTTTTGGCGAAGCAGCTGCCAGACAAATAGAATCAACTCCCTCTGTATAGACATTCAAATTGACTTCTTGGTGGCAGTTGTAAAGAAAAGCTATGCGCCCACAGTACTAAGGCTTGGGCCTCAGAGATGAGAACACTGGCCCACAGAAACTCTATTTTTGGCTCTGGAGTTTCTTAACTCTTCGCCATCTAACTGTAGTTCCCCAGCCGATGTCACATGAGACGTGATACCCTAACACTAACCCTAACCGTGTCCTCCATTCTAACCCAACGCTTAACACTAAACGTAACCCTGAAATGGTCCCTAACATGAACCCTAACCTTAGCCATGTTCCGAACCGTAACACTGACTCTGCCCTCAACCCTAGCTATGCTCCTAACCCTAACCCTAGCATATCCTAACCTGAACCCAAACACTACCCTGATCCTACGGCCCGCCCTGACACTGTCCTGAACACTAACCTGACCCTAATCATAACCCTTTCCTTAACCCTAACTGTAACCCTAACTCTGTCCCTAAGCTTAACCCTAAACCTAACACTAACTATGTTCCTAACCCTAACTCTGCCCCGAACCCTAAAACAAACCCTAAAACAAACCCTAACCCTAAAAAGTATTCCTAACACTAACACTACCCTTAACTCTGTTTTGAACCCTAATTTAAATATAACCGTGCCTCTAATCCTAACCGTAACTCTAACCTTGTTTCTAACCCTACCCCTAAACCTAACCCTAACCTTAATGTTAACCTTAAATTGATCGCTGACCCTAACTTTAACCCTAAACCTAACACTGTCCATAAACCTAACCCTAATTTTGTCCCTAACCTTTACGGTAACCCTAAACTTAAACTTAACACTAACCCTGACAGTGTCCCTAAACTTAATCTTGTCTCTAACCCTAATGCTGTCCCTAACCTTAACCTTGTCTCTAACACTAAGATCTCCCCTATGTCAAATGAAAACCCCAATTGTATTCCTCACCCTCATGCGAACCGTAAGCCATCCGTGTGCTACCATGCATACTCTTCTTAATCCAAATCCTGTTATTGTAACCCTTTTCCTAAACCAAACTCTGAAAATAACCCTTTTTCTAAACATCACACAAACCCCAAACCTAACCATCTCCCTAAACCTAATCCTGTAGCTAACCCTAACCCTAACCCTAACAACTACACTAACCCTAACCCTGTTTTTACACTTACTCATAACCAATTTTGTAACTCTAACCCGAAACCTGTCTCTACCCCTAACACTAATCCTACCCTAACCTGTCCCTAACACTGAATCTCACCCGAACCCATACCCTAAACCAAACCGTGTCTTTATCACTAACCCTAAACCTTACACTAAGCTTAACTGTGTCCCTAATTTTAACGGAAACCATAATCCTAACCAGAATACTAGCTTGACTTTAACCATAACCCTGAATGTAAATCGAACCAGAAACCTAACCCTAGCCCTGACCCTAACTCTAACACTAACCGTTAACCTGTCCCTAAACTTAACGCTCACAGTAACCCTAAAGCTAACCATGTCGGTAAAGCTAAGTGTAACTCTAACCGTGACGCTAATTGTGTCATAAACCCTAACCCTAATAATCTATTAGCCTGTTCGTACTCTTCAACCTAACTGTGTGCCTATCCCTAATCATAACCCTAACATTGACCCTATTCCTGTCCCTAACGTTAACCCTAAACCTATCCTTAATCCTAACTGTTCCCCTAAATCTAATGCTAACCCTAAATCTAATCCTACTTCAAACCTAACCCTGACACTAACATACACCTCAACCCTAGCCTTATATTGTTCCTAACGCTAAACCTAACTGTAACCTGTCCCTAATCTTAACCTAAATGTTACCTATACCTTGACCCTAACCCTAACCATACCTGTCTCTAACCCTGACCCTAACTTTAAACCTGTTTCTAATCCCAACCCTAACCATAACCATATCCCTATCCCTGTCCCTGACCCTATCACTACCCTAAACCGAAGGCCACCCTGTCTCTAACACTAACCCTAGCCCTAAACTGAAACCTAACACTAAACTCAATTCCAAACCTAACCCTAACACTGTCCCTAACCCTAACGCTAACACTAACACTAAGCCTGTCACTAATACTAACACTATCACTCAACCTAATCTGTTTCTAACCATAACGCTAACCTTAACCTTAACGCTGACTCTAATATTAACCCTAACCCTAACACTGTCGCTAAACCTAAGTCTGACCCTTACCATCTCTCCACCCTTAACTCTAACCCTCACCCTGTCAGTAACCCTGTCCCTAAATCTAAACTTAAGCATCAGACAAACCCTAAACTTATCTATAACCCTAACACTAAACCTAACCATGTCCCAAACCCTAATCTTGTCCCTAACCCTAACCCTAACCCAACCCTAAACCCTAAACCTAACCCTATCCCTAACCCTAAACCCTAAACCTTAACCCTAACGCTAACTCTAACCCTCAACCCTTAACCCTAAACCCTAACCCTAACCTAAACTTATCTATAACCCTAACACTAAACCTAACCATGTCCCAAACCCTAATCCTGTCCCTAAACTTAATCCTAAACCTAACCCAAACCCTAACCCTAACCCTAACCCTAATCCTCACTGTAACACTCACTGTGTCCCTACCCTATCCCTGCCCCTGTAGCTAACCATTTTCCTAACCCAAAACCTATATCTAAACGTATCCCTAGACCTAACTCTAAATGGAGCCCTAACACTCTTCCCAACTCTGTACCTAACCCTAATCCTAACACGAACCCTAACCCTAACGCTAACCTTAACCCTAACTCTGCCTCTAATATTAACCCTAACACTAACACTGTCGCTAAACCTAACTCTGACCCTTACCGTCTCTCCAACCCTACTCTAAACCTCACCCTGTCACTAACCCTGTCCCTAAACCTAAACTTAAGCATCAGAGAAAACCTAAACTTAATATAACCCTAACACTAAACCTAACCATGTCCCAAACCCTAATCCTTTCCCTAACCCTAAACCTAATGCTAACCCTAACACTAACCCTAACTCTAAACCCTAAACCCTAACCTTAACCCTTACCCTAACCCTAAACCGTAACCCTAACACTAACCTTATCCCTAAAACCTAACCCTAACCCTAACCGTAACCCTAACCCTAACCCTAACCCTACCCCTAAACACTAACCCTATTCCTAACCATAACCCTAACCCTAACACAAAACCTAACCATGTCTCAAATCCTAATCCTGTACCTAACCCTAACCCTAAACCCTAAACACTAACCCTAAACCTAACCGTAATGATAACGCTAACCCTAACCCTAATCCTAAACCCTAACCCTAACCCTAAACACTAACCCTAACCCTAAGCCTAACACTGTCGCTAAACCTAACTCTGATCCTTACTGTCTCTCTAACCTTAACTCTAACCCTCACCCTGTCACTAACCCTGTCCTTAAATCTATCCTTAACCATCAGCCAAAACCTAATTTAACTATAACCTAAAACTAAACCTAAACATTTCCCAAACCCGAATCGTGTCCATAACCCTAACCTTAACCCTAACCCGAAACACGAAACCCTACCCTTAACCCTAAACCTAACACTAAGCCTGTCACTAATACTAACACTATCACTCAACCTAATCTGTTTCTAACCATAACGCTAACCTTAACCCTAAATCTGCCTCTAATATTAACCCTACCCCTAACACTGTCGCTAAACCTAACTCTGACCCTTACCGTCTCTCCACCCTTAACTCTAACCCTCACCCTGTCAATAACCCTGTCCCTAAACCTAAACTTAAGCATCAGACAAAAACTAAACTTAACCATAACCCTAACACTAAACCTAAACATGTCCCAAACCCTAATCCTCACCCTAACCCTAACCCTAACCCTAACCCTAAACCTAAACCTAACACTAACCCTAAACCCGAAACCCTAACCCTAACCCTAACCCTAACCCTAAACCCTAAACCCAAACCCTAACTCTAATGCTACCCCTAACCCTAAACCCTAAACCCTAACCCTAAAACTAACGCTAAAACTAACCCTAACCCTAAACCTGACCATGCCTCAAACCTTAATCCTGTACCTAACCTTAACCCTAATGCTAACCCTAACCCTAACCCTAACCCTAACCCTAAACCCTAACCCTAACTCTATCCGAAAACCCTAACCCTAACCCTAAACCCTAACCCTAATCCTAACCCTAACCCTGAACCTAACCTAACCCTAACCCTATCCCTAACACTGTCGCTAAACCTAACTCTGACCCTTACCGTCTCTCTAATTTTAACTCTAACCCTCACCCTGTAACTAACCCTGTCCCTAAACCTAACCTTAACCATCAGCCAAAAACTAAACTTAACCGTAACCCTAACACTAAACCTAAACATGTCTCAAACCCGAATCGTGTACCTAACCCTAACCCTAACCTTAACCCTAACCCTAAACCCGAAATCCTAACCCTAACCTTAACCCTAACCCTAAACCGTAAGCCCTAACCCTAACCCTAACCTTAAAGCCTAAACCCTAACTCTAACCCTAACCCTAACACTAACCCTAACCCTATCCCTAAAACCTAACCCTAACCCTAACCGTAACCCTAACCCTAACCCTAACCCTACCCCTAAACACTAACCCTAACCCTAACCCTAACACAAAACCTAACCATGTCTCAAACCCTAATCCTGTACCTAACCCTAATCCTAAACCCTAAACACTAACCCTAACCCTAACCCTAAACCTAACCCTAACCCTAACCCTAACCTAACCCTAACCCTAACCCTAACACTGTCGCTAAACCTAACTCTGACCCTTACCGTCTCTCTAACTTTAACTCTAACCCTCACCCTGTAACTAACCCTGTCCCTAAACCTAACCTTAACCATCAGCCAAAACCTAAACTTAACCATAACCCTAACACTAAAAAGTATTCCTAACCCTAACACTACCCTTAACTCTATTTTGAACCCTAATATAAAAAACACCGTGCCTCTAATCCTAACCGTAAGTCTAACCTTGTTTCTAACCCTACCCCTAGACCTAGCCCTAACCTTAATGTTAACCTTAACTTGAGCGCTGACCCTAACTTTAACCCTAAACCTAACACTGTCCATAACCCTAAACCTAATTTTGTCCCTAACCCTAACTGTAACCCTAAACTTAAACTTAACACTAACCCTGACAGTGTCCCTAAACTTCATCTTGTCTCTAACCCTAATCCTGTCCCTAACCTTAACCTAGTCTCTAACTCTAAGACCTCCCCTATGTCAAATGAAAACCCCAATTGTATTCCTCACCCTCATGCGAACCCTAAGCCATCCGTGTGCCTACCATGCATACGGTTCTTAATCCAAACCCTGTTATCGTAACCCTTTTCCTAAACCGAAATCTGAAAATAACCCTTTTTCTAAACTTCACACAAACTCCAAAACTAACCTTCTCCCTAAACTTAACCCTGAAGCTAACCCTAACCCTAACCCTAACAACTTCACTAACCCTAACCCTGTTTTTACACTTACTCATAACCAATTTTGTAACTCTAACCCGAAACCTGTCTCTACCCCTAACACTAATCCTACCCTAACCTGTCCCTAACACTGAATCTCAGCCAAACCCATACGCTAAACCAAACCGTGTCTTTATCACTAACCCTAAACCTTACACTAAGCTTAACTGTGTCCCTAATTTTAACGGAAACCCTAATCCTAACCAGAACCCTAGCCTGTCTTTAACCATAACCCTAAATGTAAATCGAACCGTAAACCTAACCTTAGCCCTGACTCTATCTCTAACACTAACCGTTAACCTGTCCCTAAACTTAACGCTAAGAGTAACCCTAAATCTAACCATGTCGGTAAAGCGAAGCGTATCTCTAACCGTGACCCTAATTGTGTCATAAACCCTAACCTTAATCCAATCCATAAGCCTGTTCCTACTCTTAAACCTAACTCTGTACCTATCCCTAATCAAACCCTAACACTGACCCTGTTCCTGTCCCTAACGTTAACCCTAAACATATCCTTAATCCTTAACGTTCCCCTCACTCTAATTCTAACCCTAACTCTAATCCAACTTCAGACCTAACCCTGACACTAACATACACCTCAAACCTAGCCCTAATCTTGTTCCTAACCCTAAACCTAACTGTAACCTGTCCCTAATCTTAACCTAAACCTTACGTATACCTTGACCCTAACCCTTACAATACCTGTCTCTAACCCTGACCCTAACGTTAAAACTGTCTCTAATCCCAACCCTAACCATAACCATATCCCTATCCTTGTGCCTGACCCTATCCCTACCCTAATCCGAAGGCCACCCTGTCTCTAACACTAACCCTAGCCCTAAACTGAAACCTAACACAAAACTCAACTCCAAACCTAACCTTAACACTGTCTCTAAACCTAACCTTAACCCTAACAGTAAGCCTGTCACTAATACTAACACTATCACACAACCTAATCTGTTTCTAACCATAACGCTAACCTTAACCCTAACTCTGCCTCTAATATTAACCCTAACCCTAACACTGTCGCTAAACCTAACTCTGACCCTTACTGTCTCTCTAACCTTAACTCTAACCCTCACCCTTTCACTAATCCTGTCCCTAACCCTAACCTTAAACATCAGGCAAAACCTAAACTTACCTATAACCCTAACACTGAACTTAACCATGTCCCAAACCCGAATCGTGTCCCTAACCCTAAACCTAATCCTAACCATAACCCTAACCCTAAATCCTAAACCCTAACCCTAACACTAACCCTACCTTAAACCCTAAACCTAACCCTAAACCTATCCCTAAACCCTAACTTTAACCCTAACCCTAACCCTAAACCCTAATCCTAACGCTATCTCAAAACCCTAACCCTAACCCTAAATACTAACCCTAACCCTAATCCTAACCTAACCCTAACCCTAACCCTAATACTGTCGCTAAACCTAACTCTGACCCTTACCGTCTCTCTAATTTTAACTCTAACCCTCACCCTGTAACTAACCCTGTCCCTAAACCTAACCTTAACCATCAGCCAAAACCTAAACTTAACTATAACCCTAACACTAAACATAACCATGTCTCAAACGCGAATCGTGTACCTAACCCTAACCCTAACCTTGACCCTAACCCTAAACCCGAAACTCTAACCCTAATCCTAACAGTAAACCTAAACCATAAATCAAAACCCTAACCCTAACGCTAACCCTAACCCTAAACACTAAACCCTAACCCAAACCTAACCCTAAACCTAACCTTAAACCCTAAACCTAACCCTAACCCTAACCCTAACCCTAACCCTAACCTAACCCTAAACCTAACACTAACCCTAAACCCGAAACCCTAACCCTAACCCTAACCCTAACCCTAAACCCTAAACCCAAACCCTAACCCTAATGCTACCCCTAACATAAACCCTAAACCCTAACCCTAAAACTAACGCTAAAACTAACCCTAACCCTAAACCTGACCATGCCTCAAACCTTAATCCTGTACTGAACGTTAACCCTAATGCTAACCCTAACCCTAACCCTAACCCTAACCCTAAACCCTAACCCTAACTCTATCCGAAAACCCTAACCCTAACCCTAAACCCTAACCCTAATCCTAACACCAACCCTAAACCTAACCTAACCCTAACCCTAACCCTAACACTGTCGCTAAACCTAACTCTGACCCTTACCGTCTCTCTAATTTTAACTCTAACCCTCACCCTGTAACTAACCCTGTCCCTAAACCTAACCTTAACCATCAGCCAAAAACTAAACTTAACCGTAACCCTAACACTAAACCTAAACATGTCTCAAACCCGAATCGTGTACCTAACCCTAACCCTAACCTTAACCTTAACCCTAAACCGTAAGCCCTAACCCTAACCCTAACCTTAAAGCCTAAACCCTAACTCTAACTCTAACCCTAACACTAACCCTAACCCTATCCCTAAAACCTAACCCTAACCCTAACCGTAACCCTAACCCTAACCCTAACCCTACCCCTAAACTCTAACCCTAACCCTAACCCTAACACAAAACCTAACCATGACTCAAACCCTAATCCTGTACCTAACCCTAATCCTAAACCCTAAACACTAACCCTAACCCTAACCCTAAACCTAACCCTAACCCTAACCCTAACCTAAACCTAACCCTAACCCTAACACTGTCGCTAAACCTAACTCTGACCCTTACCGTCTCTCTAACATTAACTCTAACCCTCACCCTGTAACTAACCCTGTCCCTAAACCTAACCTTAACCATCAGCCAAAAACTAAACTTATCCGTAACCCTAACACTAAACCTAAACATGTCTCAAACCCAAATCGTGTACCTAACCCTAACCCTAACCTTAACCCTAAACCTAAACCCAAACCCTAACCCTAACCCTAATCCTAACCCTAAACCGTAAGCCCTAACCCTAACCCTAACCCTAAAGCCTAAACACTAACTCTAACCCTAACCCTAACCCTAACCCTATCCCTAAAACCTAACCCTAACCCTAACCGTAACCCTAACCCTAACCCTAACCCTACCTCTAAACACTAACCCTAACCCTAACCCTAACCCTGTCCCTAAACCTAACCTTAACCATCAGCCAAAAACTAAACTTAACTATAACCCTAACACTAAACATAACCATATCTCAAACGCGAATCGTGTACCTAACCCTAACCCTAACCTTGACCCTAACCCTAAACCCGAAACTCTAACCCTAATCCTAACACTAAACCTAAACCCTAAATCAAAACCCTAACCCTAACGCTAACCCTAACCCTAAACACTAAACCCTAACCCAAACCTAACCCTAAACCTAACCTTAAACCCTAAACTTAACCCTAACCCTAACCCTAACCCTAACCCTAACCCTAAACGTAACACTAACCCTAAACCCGAAACCCTAACCCTAACCCTAACCCTAAACCCTAAACCCAAACACTAACCCTAATGCTACCCCTAACCCTAAACCCTAAACCCTAACCCTAAAACTAACGCTAAAACTAACCCTAACCCTAAACCTGACCATGCCTCAAACCTTAATCCTGTACCTAACCTTAACCCTAATGCTAACCCTAACCCTAACCCTAACCCTAACCCTAAACCCTAACCCTAACTCTATCCGAAAACCCTAACCCTAACCCTAAACCCTAACCCTAATCCTAACCCTAACCCTGAACCTAACCTAACCCTAACCCTAACCCTAACACTGTCGCTAAACCTAACTCTGACCCTTACCGTCTCTCTAATTTTAACTCTAACCCTCACCCTGTAACTAACCCTGTCCCTAAACCTAACCTTAACCATCAGCCAAAAACTAAACTTAACCGTAACCCTAACACTAAACCTAAACATGTCTCAAACCCGAATCGTGTACCTAACCCTAACCCTAAACTTAACCCTAACCCTAAACCCGAAATCCTAACGCTAACCCTAACCCTAACCCTAAACCGTAAGCCCTAACCCTAACCCTAACCTTAAAGCCTAAACCCTAACTCTAACCCTAACCCTAACACTAACTCTAACCCTATCCCTAAAACCTAACCCTAACCCTAACCGTAACCCTAACCCTAACCCTAACCCTACCCCTAAACACTAACCCTAACCCTAACCCTAACACAAAACCTAACCATGTCTCAAACCCTAATCCTGTACCTAACCCTAATCCTAAACCCTAAACACTAACCCTAACCCTAACCCTAAACCTAACCCTAACCCTAACCCTAACCTAACCCTAACCCTAACCCTAACACTGTCGCTAAACCTAACTCTGACCCTTACCGTCTCTCTAACTTTAACTCTAACGCTCACCCTGTAACTAACCCTGTCCCTAAACCTAACCTTAACCATCAGCCAAAACCTAAACTTAACCATAACCCTAACACTAAAAAGTATTCCTAACCCTAACACTACCCTTAACTCTATTTTGAACCCTAATATAAAAAACACCGTGCCTCTAATCCTAACCGTAAGTCTAACCTTGTTTCTAACCCTACCCCTAGACCTAGCCCTAACCTTAATGTTAAACTTAACTTGAGCGCTGACCCTAACTTTAACCCTAAACCTAACACTGTCCATAACCCTAAACCTAATTTTGTCCCTAACCCTAACTGTAACCCTAAACTTAAACTTAACACTAACCCTGACAGTGTCCCTAAACTTCATCTTGTCTCTAACCCTAATCCTGTCCCTAACCTTAACCTTGTCTCTAACTCTAAGACCTCCCCTATGTCAAATGAAAACCCCAATTGTATTCCTCACCCTCATGCGAACCCTAAGCCATCTGTGTGCCTACCATGCATACGGTTCTTAATCCAAACCCTGTTATCGTAACCCTTTTCCTAAACCGAAATCTGAAAATAACCCTTTTTCTAAACTTCACACAAACTCCAAAACTAACCTTCTCCCTAAACTTAACCCTGAAGCTAACCCTAACCCTAACCCTAACAACTTCACTAACCCTAACCCTGTTTTTACACTTACTCATAACCAATTTTGTAACTCTAACCCGAAACCTGTCTCTACCCCTAACACTAATCCTACCCTAACCTGTCCCTAACACTGAATCTCAGCCAAACCCATACGCTAAACCAAACCGTGTCTTTATCACTAAACCTAAACCTTACACTAAGCTTAACTGTGTCCCTAATTTTAACGGAAACCCTAATCCTAACCAGAACCCTAGCCTGTCTTTAACCATAACCCTAAATGTAAATCGAACTGTAAACCTAACCTTAGCCCTGACTCTATCTCTAACACTAACCGTTAACCTGTCCCTAAACTTAACGCTAAGAGTAACCCTAAATCTAACCATGTCGGTAAAGCGAAGCGTATCTCTAACCGTGACCCTAATTGTGTCATAAACCCTAACCTTAATCCAATCCATAAGCCTGTTCCTACTCTTAAACCTAACTCTGTACCTATCCCTAATCAAACCCTAACACTGACCCTGTTCCTGTCCCTAACGTTAACCCTAAACATATCCTTAACCCTTAACGTTCCCCTCACTCTAATTCTAACCCTAACTCTAATCCTACTTCAGACCTAACCCTGACACTAACATACACCTCAAACCTAGCCCTAATCTTGTTCCTAACCCTAAACCTAACTGTAACCTGTCCCTAATCTTAACCTAAACCTTACGTATACCTTGGCCCTAACCCTTACAATACCTGTCTCTAACCCTGACCCTAACGTTAAACCTGTCTCTAATCCCAACCCTAACCATAACCATATCCCTATCCTTGTGCCTGACCCTATCCCTACCCTAACCCGAAGGCCACCCTGTCTCTAACACTAACCCTAGTCCTAAACTGAAACCTAACACAAAACTCAACTCCAAACCTAACCTTAACACTGTCTCTAAACCTAACCTTAACCCTAACAGTAAGCCTGTCACTAATACTAACACTATCACACAACCTAATCTGTTTCTAACCATAACGCTAACCTTAACCCTAACTCTGCCTCTAATATTAACCCTAACCCTAACACTGTCGCTAAACCTAACTCTGACCCTTACTGTCTCTCTAACCTTAACTCTAACCCTCACCTTTTCACTAATCCTGTCCCTAACCCTAACCTTAACCATCAGGCAAAACCTAAACTTAACTATAACCCTAACACTGAACTTAACCATGTCCCAAACCCGAATCGTGTCCCTAACCCTAAACCTAATCCTAACCATAACCCTAACCCTAAATCCTAAACCCTAACCCTAACACTAACCCTACCTTAAACCCTAAACCTAACCCTAAACCTATCCCTAAACCCTAACTTTAACCCTAACCCTAACCCTAAACCCTAATCCTAACGCTATCTCAAAACCCTAACCCTAACCCTAAATACTAACCCTAACCCTAATCCTAACCTAACCCTAACCCTAACCCTAACACTGTCGCTAAACCTAACTCTGACCCTTACCGTCTCTCTAACTTTAACTCTAACCCTCACCCTGTAACTAACCCTGTCCCTAATCCTAACCTTAACCATCAGCCAAAACCTAAACTTAACTATAACCCTAACACTAAACATAACCATGTCTCAAACGCGAATCGTGTACCTAACCCTAACCCTAACCTTGACCCTAACCCTAAACTCGAAACTCTAACCCTAATCCTAACACTAAACCTAAACCCTAAATCAAAACCCTAACCCTAACGCTAACCCTAACCCTAAACACTAAACCCTAACCCAAACCTAACCCTAAACCTAACCTTAAACCCTAAACCTAACCCTAACCCTAACCCTAACCCTAACCCTAACCCTAACCCTAAACCTAACACTAACCCTAAACCCGAAACCCTAACCCTAACCCTAACCCTAAACCCTAAACCCAAACCCTAACCCTAATGCTACCCCTAACCCTAAACCCTAAACCCTAACCCTAAAACTAACGCTAAAACTAACCCTAACCCTAAACCTGACCATGCCTCAAACCTTAATCCTGTACCGAACCTTAACCCTAATGCTAACCCTAACCCTAACCCTAACCCTAACCCTAAACCCTAACCCTAACTCTATCCGAAAACCCTAACCCTAACCCTAAACCCTAACCCTAATCCTAACCCTAACCCTAAACCTAACCTAACCCTAACCCTAACCCTAACACTGTCGCTAAACCTAACTCTGACCCTTACCGTCTCTCTAATTTTAACTCTAACCCTCACCCTGTAACTAACCCTGTCCCTAAACCTAACCTTAACCATCAGCCAAAAACTAAACTTAACCGTAACCCTAACACTAAACCTAAACATGTCTCAAACCCGAATCGTGTACCTAACCCTAACCCTAACCTTAACCCTAACCCTAAACCCGAAATCCTAACCCTAACCCTAACCCTAACCCTAAACCGTAAGCCCTAACCCTAACCCTAACCTTAAAGCCTAAACCCTAACTCTAACCCTAACCCTAACACTAACCCTAACCCTATCACTAAAACCTAACCCTAACCCTAACCGTAACCCTAACCCTAACCCTAACCCTACCCCTAAACTCTAACCCTAACCCTAACCCTAACACAAAACCTAACCATGTCTCAAACCCTAATCCTGTACCTAACCCTAATCCTAAACCCTAAACACTAACCCTAACCCTAACCCTAAACCTAACCCTAACCCTAACCCTAACCTAACCCTAACCCTAACACTGTCGCTAAACCTAACTCTGACCCTTACCGTCTCTCTAACTTTAACTCTAACCCTCACCCTGTAACTAACCCTGTCCCTAAACCTAACCTTAACCATCAGCCAAAAACTAAACTTAACCGTAACCCTAACACTAAACCTAAACATGTCTCAAACCCGAATCGTGTACCTAACCCTAACCCTAACCTTAACCCTAACCCTAAACCGTAAGCCCTAACCCTAACCCTAACCCTAAAGCCTAAACCCTAACTCTAACCCTAACCCTAACCCTAACCCTATCCCTAAAACCTAACCCTAACCCTAACCGTAACCCTAACCCTAACCCTAACCCTACCTCTAAACACTAAACCTAACCCTAACCCTAACCCTAACACTAACACAAAACCTAACCATGTCTCAAACCCTAATCCTGTACCTAACCCTAATCCTAAACCCTAAACACTAACCCTAACCCTAAACCTAACCCTAACCCTAACCCTAACCTAACCCTAACCCTAACCCTAACACTGTCGCTAAACCTAACTCTGACCCTTACCGTCTCTCTAACTTTAACTCTAACCCTCACCCTGTAACTAACCCTGTCCCTAAACCTAACCTTAACCATCAGCCAAAACCTAAACTTAACCATAACCCTAACACTAAAAAGTATTCCTAACCCTAACACTACCCTTAACTCTATTTTGAACCCTAATATAAAAAACACCGTGCCTCTAATCCTAACCGTAAGTCTAACCTTGTTTCTAACCCTACCCCTAGACCTAGCCCTAACCTTAATGTTAACCTTAACTTGAGCGCTGACCCTAACTTTAACCCTAAACCTAACACTGTCCATAACCCTAAACCTAATTTTGTCCCTAACCCTAACTGTAACCCTAAACTTAAACTTAACACTAACCCTGACAGTGTCCCTAAACTTCATCTTGTCTCTAACCCTAATCCTGTCCCTAACCTTAACCTTGTCTCTAACTCTAAGACCTCCCCTATGTCAAATGAAAACCCCAATTGTATTCCTCACCCTCATGCGAACCCTAAGCCATCTGTGTGCCTACCATGCATACGGTTCTTAATCCAAACCCTGTTATCGTAACCCTTTTCCTAAACCGAAATCTGAAAATAACCCTTTTTCTAAACTTCACACAAACTCCAAAACTAACCTTCTCCCTAAACTTAACCCTGTAGCTAACCCTAACCCTAACCCTAACAACTTCACTAACCCTAACCCTGTTTTTACACTTACTCATAACCAATTTTGTAACTCTAACCCGAAACCTGTCTCTACCCCTAACACTAATCCTACCCTAACCTGTCCCTAACACTGAATCTCAGCCAAACCCATACGCTAAACCAAACCGTGTCTTTATCACTAACCCTAAACCTTACACTAAGCTTAACTGTGTCCCTAATTTTAACGGAAACCCTAATCCTAACCAGAACCCTAGCCTGTCTTTAACCATAACCCTAAATGTAAATCGAACCGTAAACCTAACCTTAGCCCTGACTCTATCTCTAACACTAACCGTTAACCTGTCCCTAAACTTAACGCTAAGAGTAACCCTAAATCTAACCATGTCGGTAAAGCGAAGCGTATCTCTAACCGTGACCCTAATTGTGTCATAAACCCTAACCTTAATCCAATCCATAAGCCTGTTCCTACTCTTAAACCTAACTCTGTACCTATCCCTAATCAAACCCTAACACTGACCCTGTTCCTGTCCCTAACGTTAACCCTAAACATATCCTTAATCCTTAACGTTCCCCTCACTCTAATTCTAACCCTAACTCTAATCCTACTTCAGACCTAACCCTGACACTAACATACACCTCAAACCTAGCCCTAATCTTGTTCCTAACCCTAAACCTAACTGTAACCTGTCCCTAATCTTAACCTAAACCTTACGTATACCTTGACCCTAACCCTTACAATACCTGTCTCTAACCCTGACCCTAACGTTAAACCTGTCTCTAATCCCAACCCTAACCATAACCATATCCCTATCCTTGTGCCTGACCCTATCCCTACCCTAATCCGAAGGCCACCCTGTATCTAACACTAACCCTAGCCCTAAACTGAAACCTAACACAAAACTCAACTCCAAACCTAAACTTAACACTGTCTCTAAACCTAACCTTAACCCTAACAGTAAGCCTGTCACTAATACTAACACTATCACACAACCTAATCTGTTTCTAACCATAACGCTAACCTTAACCCTAACTCTGCCTCTAATATTAACCCTAACCCTAACACTGTCGCTAAACCTAACTCTGACCCTTACTGTCTCTCTAACCTTAACTCTAACCCTCACCCTTTCACTAATCCTGTCCCTAACCCTAACCTTAACCATCAGGCAAAACCTAAACTTAACTATAACACTAACACTGAACTTAACCATGTCCCAAACCCGAATCGTGTCCCTAACCCTAAACCTAATCCTAACCATAACCCTAACCCTAAATCCTAAACCCTAACCCTAACACTAACCCTACATTAAACCCTAAACCTAACCCTAAACCTATCCCTAAACCCTAACTTTAACCCTAACCCTAACCCTAAACCCTAATCCGAATGCTATCTCAAAACCCTAACCCTAACCCTAAACACTAACCCTAACCCTAATCCTAACCTAACCCTAACCCTAACCCTAATACTGTCGCTAAACCTAACTCTGACCCTTACCGTCTCTCTAACTTTAACTCTAACCCTCACCCTGTAACTAACCCTGTCCCTAAACCTAACCTTAACCATCAGCCAAAACCTAAACTTAACTATAACCCTAACACTAAACATAACCATGTCTCAAACGCGAATCGTGTACCTAACCCTAACCCTAACCTTGACCCTAACCCTAAACCCGAAACCCTAACCCTAATCCTAACACTAAACCTAAACCCTAAATCAAAACCCTAACCCTAACGCTAACCCTAACCCTAAACACTAAACCCTAACCCAAACCTAACCCTAAACCAAACCTTAAACCCTAAACCTAACCCTCACCCTAACCCTAACCCTAACCCTAACCCTAACCCTAACCCTAACCCTAAACCTAACACTAACCCTAAATCCGAAACCCTAACCCTAACCCTAACCCTAACCCTAAACCCTAAACCCAAACCCTAACCCTAATGCTACCCCTAACCCTAAACCCTAAACCCTAACCCTAAAACTAACGCTAAAACTAACCCTAACCCTAAACCTGACCATGCCTCAAACCTTAATCCTGTACCTAACCTTAACCCTAATGCTAACCCTAACCCTAACCCTAACCCTAACCCTAAACCCTAACCCTAACTCTATCCGAAAACCCTAACCCTAACCCTAAACCCTAACCCTAATCCTAACACTAACCCTAAACCTAACCTAACCCTAACCCTAACCCTAACACTGTCGCTAAACCTAACTCTGACCCTTACCGTCTCTCTAACTTTAACTCTAACCCTCACCCTGTAACTAACCCTGTCCCTAAACCTAACCTTAACCATCAGCCAAAAACTAAACTTAACCGTAACCCTAACACTAAACCTAAACATGTCTCAAACCCGAATCGTGTACCTAACCCTAACACTAACAACCCTAACCCTAAACCCGAAATCCTAACCCTAACCCTAACCCTAACCCTAAACCGTAAGCCCTAACCCTAACCCTAACCTTAAAGCCTAAACCCTAACTCTAACCCTAACCCTAACACTAACCCTAACCCTATCCCTAAAACCTAACCCTAACCCTAACCGTAACCCTAACCCTAACCCTAACCCTACCCCTAAACACTAACCCTAACCCTAACACTAACACAAAACCTAACCATGTCTCAAACCCTAATCCTGTACCTAACCCTAATCCTAAACCCTAAACACTAACCCTAACCCTAACCCTAAACCTAACCCTAACCCTAACCCTAACCTAACCCTAACCCTAACCCTAACACTGTCGCTAAACCTAACTCTGACCCTTACCGTCTCTCTAACTTTAACTCTAACCCTCACCCTGTAACTAACCCTGTCCCTAAACCTAACCTTAACCATCAGCCAAAAACTAAACTTAACCGTAACCCTAACACTAAACCTAAACATGTCTCAAACCCGAATCGTGTACCTAACCCTAACCCTAAACTTAACCCTAACCCTAAACCCAAACCCTAACCCTAACCCTAATCCTAACCCTAAACCGTAAGCCCTAACCCTAACCCTAACCCTAAAGCCTAAACCCTAAATCTAACCCTAACCCTAACCCTACCCCTAACCCTATCCCTAAAACCTAACCCTAACCCTAACCGTAACCCTAACCCTAACCCTAACCCTACCTCTAAACACTAACCCTAACCCTAACCCTAACCCTAACACTAACACAAAACCTAACCATGTCTCAAACCCTAATCCTGTACCTAACCCTAATCCTAAACCCTAAACACTAACCCTAACCCTAACCCTAAACCTAACCCTAACCCTAACCCTAACCTAACCCTAACCCTAACCCTAACACTGTCGCTAATCCTAACTCTGACCCTTACCGTCTCTCTAACTTTAACTCTAACCCTCACCCTGTAACTAACCCTGTCCCTAAACCTAACCTTAACCATCAGCCAAAACCTAAACTTAACCATAACCCTAACACTAAAAAGTATTCCTAACCCTAACACTACCCTTAACTCTATTTTGAACCCTAATATAAAAAACACCGTGCCTCTAATCCTAACCGTAAGTCTAACCTTGTTTCTAACCCTACCCCTAGACCTAGCCCTAACCTTAATGTTAACCTTAACTTGAGCGCTGACCCTAACTTTAACCCTAAACCTAACACTGTCCATAACCCTAAACCTAATTTTGTCCCTAACCCTAACTGTAACCCTAAACTTAAACTTAACACTAACCCTGACAGTGTCCCTAAACTTCATCTTGTCTCTAACCCTAATCCTGTCCCTAACCTTAACCTTGTCTCTAACTCTAAGACCTCCCCTATGTCAAATGAAAACCCCAATTGTATTCCTCACCCTCATGCGAACCCTAAGCCATCTGTGTGCCTACTATGCATACGGTTCTTAATCCAAACCCTGTTATCGTAACCCTTTTCCTAAACCGAAATCTGAAAATAACCCTTTTTCTAAACTTCACACAAACTCCAAAACTAACCTTCTCCCTAAACTTAACCCTGAAGCTAACCCTAACCCTAACCCTAACAACTTCACTAACCCTAACCCTGTTTTTACACTTACTCATAACCAATTTTGTAACTCTAACCCGAAACCTGTCTCTACCCCTAACACTAATCCTACCCTAACCTGTCCCTAACACTGAATCTCAGCCAAACCCATACGCTAAACCAAACCGTGTCTTTATCACTAACCCTAAACCTTACACTAAGCTTAACTGTGTCCCTAATTTTAACGGAAACCCTAATCCTAACCAGAACCCTAGCCTGTCTTTAACCATAACCCTAAATGTAAATCGAACCGTAAACCTAACCTTAGCCCTGACTCTATCTCTAACACTAACCGTTAACCTGTCCCTAAACTTAACGCTAAGAGTAACCCTAAATCTAACCATGTCGGTAAAGCGAAGCGTATCTCTAATCGTGACCCTAATTGTGTCATAAACCCTAACCTTAATCCAATCCATAAGCCTGTTCCTACTCTTAAACCTAACTCTGTACCTATCCCTAATCAAACCCTAACACTGACCCTGTTCCTGTCCCTAACATTAACCCTAAACATATCCTTAATCCTTAACGTTCCCCTCACTCTAATTCTAACCCTAACTCTAATCCTACTTCAGACCTAACCCTGACACTAACATACACCTCAAACCTAGCCCTAATCTTGTTCCTAACCCTAAACCTAACTGTAACCTGTCCCTAATCTTAACCTAAACCTTACGTATACCTTGACCCTAACCCTTACAATACCTGTCTCTAACCCTGACCCTAACGTTAAACCTGTCTCTAATCCCAACCCTAACCATAACCATATCCCTATCCTTGTGCCTGACCCTATCCCTACCCTAATCCGAAGGCCACCCTGTCTCAACACTAACCCTAGCCCTAAACTGAAACCTAACACAAAACTCAACTCCAAACCTAACCTTAACACTGTCTCTAAACCTAACCTTAACCCTAACAGTAAGCCTGTCACTAATACTAACACTATCACACAACCTAATCTGTTTCTAACCATAACGCTAACCTTAACCCTAACTCTGCCTCTAATATTAACCCTAACCCTAACACTGTCGCTAAACCTAACTCTGACCCTTACTGTCTCTCTAACCTTAACTCTAACCCTCACCCTTTCACTAATCCTGTCCCTAACCCTAACCTTAACCATCAGGCAAAACCTAAACTTAACTATAACCCTAACAATGAACTTACCCATGTCCCAAACCCGAATCGTGTCCCTAACCCTAAACCTAATCCTAACCATAACCCTAACCCTAAATCCTAAACCCTAACCCTAACACTAACCCTACCTTAAACCCTAAACCTAACCCTAAACCTATCCCTAAACCCTAACTTTAACCCTAACCCTAACCCTAAACCCTAATCCTAACGCTATCTCAAAACCCTAACCCTAACCCTAAATACTAACCCTAACCCTAATCCTAACCTAACCCTAACCCTAACCCTAATACTGTCGCTAAACCTAACTCTGACCCTTACCGTCTCTCTAACTTTAACTCTAACCCTCACCCTGTAACTAACCCTGTCCCTAAACCTAACCTTAAACATCAGCCAAAACCTAAACTTAACTATAACCCTAACACTAAACATAACCATGTCTCAAACGCGAATCGTGTACCTAACCTTAACCCTAACCTTGACCCTAACCCTAAACCCGAAACTCTAACCCTAATCCTAACACTAAACCTAAACCCTAAATCAAAACCCTAACCCTAACGCTAACCCTAACCCTAAACACTAAACCCTAACCCAAACCTAACCCTAAACCTAACCTTAAACCCTAAACCTAACCCTAACCCTAACCCTAACCCTAACCCTAACCCTAACCCTAACCCTAAACCCTAAACCCTAACCTTAACCCTAACTCTAAACCTAAA
Organism: Hipposideros larvatus; assembly: GCA_031876335.1. Classification (NCBI taxonomy): domain Eukaryota; kingdom Metazoa; phylum Chordata; class Mammalia; order Chiroptera; family Hipposideridae; genus Hipposideros; species Hipposideros larvatus. The sequence goes on along the minus strand of CM063089.1, from coordinate 112,770,884 downwards.
CCGTAACCCTAACCCTAACCCTATCCCTAATACCTAACCCTAACCCTAACCCTAACCCTAACTCTAACCCTAACCCTAACCTAACCGTAACCCTAACCCTAACACTGTCGCTAAACCTAACTCTGACCCTTACCGTCTCTCTATCTTTAACTCTAACCCTCACCCTGTAACTAACCCTGTCCCTAAACCTAACCTTAACCATCAGCCAAAACCTAAACTTAACTATAACCCTAACACTAAACCTAACCATGTCTCAAACCCGAAACGTGTACCTAACCCTAACCCTAACCGTAACCCTAACACTAAACCCGAAACCCTAACACTAACCCTAACCCTAAACCTAAACCCTAAACCCAAACCCTAACCCTAACGCTAACCCTAACCATAAACACTAAACCCTAACCCTAACCCTAACCCTAACCCTAACCCTAAACCCTAAACCCTAACACTAACTCTAACCCTGAAGCCTAAACCCTAACACTAACCCTAACCCTAACCCTAAACCCTAAACCCTAACCTTAACCCTAACCCTAAACCTAAACCGTAACCCTAACCCTAACCCTATCCCTAAAACCTAACCCTAACCCTAACCCTAACCCTAACCCTAAACCCTAAACCCTAACACTAACTCTAACCCTGAAGCCTAAACCCTAACCCTAACCCTAACCCTAACCCTAAACCCTAAACCCAAACCCTAACCCTAATGCTACCCCTAACCCTAAACCCTAAACCCTAACCCTAAAACTAACGCTAAAACTAACCCTAACCCTAAACCTGACCATGCCTCAAACCTTAATCCTGTACCTAACCTTAACCCTAATGCTAACCCTAACCCTAACCCTAACCCTAAACCCTAACCCTAACTCTATCCGAAAAACCTAACCCTAACCCTAAACCCTAACCCTAATCCTAACACTAACCCTAAACCTAACCTAACCCTAACCCTAACCCTAACACTGTCGCTAAACCTAACTCTGACCCTTACCGTCTCTCTAACTTTAACTCTAACCCTCACCCTGTAACTAACCCTGTCCCTAAACCTAACCTTAACCATCAGCCAAAAACTAAACTTAACCGTAACCCTAACACTAAACCTAAACATGTCTCAAACCCGAATCGTGTACCTAACCCTAACACTAACAACCCTAACCCTAAACCCGAAATCCTAACCCTAACCCTAACCCTAACCCTAAACCGTAAGCCCTAACCCTAACCCTAACCTTAAAGCCTAAACCCTAACTCTAACCCTAACCCTAACACTAACCCTAACCCTATCCCTAAAACCTAACCCTAACCCTAACCGTAACCCTAACCCTAACCCTAACCCTACCCCTAAACACTAACCCTAACCCTAACACTAACACAAAACCTAACCATGTCTCAAACCCTAATCCTGTACCTAACCCTAATCCTAAACCCTAAACACTAACCCTAACCCTAACCCTAAACCTAACCCTAACCCTAACCCTAACCTAACCCTAACCCTAACCCTAACACTGTCGCTAAACCTAACTCTGACCCTTACCGTCTCTCTAACTTTAACTCTAACCCTCACCCTGTAACTAACCCTGTCCCTAAACCTAACCTTAACCATCAGCCAAAAACTAAACTTAACCGTAACCCTAACACTAAACCTAAACATGTCTCAAACCCGAATCGTGTACCTAACCCTAACCCTAAACTTAACCCTAACCCTAAACCCAAACCCTAACCCTAACCCTAATCCTAACCCTAAACCGTAAGCCCTAACCCTAACCCTAACCCTAAAGCCTAAACCCTAAATCTAACCCTAACCCTAACCCTACCCCTAACCCTATCCCTAAAACCTAACCCTAACCCTAACCGTAACCCTAACCCTAACCCTAACCCTACCTCTAAACACTAACCCTAACCCTAACCCTAACCCTAACACTAACACAAAACCTAACCATGTCTCAAACCCTAATCCTGTACCTAACCCTAATCCTAAACCCTAAACACTAACCCTAACCCTAACCCTAAACCTAACCCTAACCCTAACCCTAACCTAACCCTAACCCTAACCCTAACACTGTCGCTAATCCTAACTCTGACCCTTACCGTCTCTCTAACTTTAACTCTAACCCTCACCCTGTAACTAACCCTGTCCCTAAACCTAACCTTAACCATCAGCCAAAACCTAAACTTAACCATAACCCTAACACTAAAAAGTATTCCTAACCCTAACACTACCCTTAACTCTATTTTGAACCCTAATATAAAAAACACCGTGCCTCTAATCCTAACCGTAAGTCTAACCTTGTTTCTAACCCTACCCCTAGACCTAGCCCTAACCTTAATGTTAACCTTAACTTGAGCGCTGACCCTAACTTTAACCCTAAACCTAACACTGTCCATAACCCTAAACCTAATTTTGTCCCTAACCCTAACTGTAACCCTAAACTTAAACTTAACACTAACCCTGACAGTGTCCCTAAACTTCATCTTGTCTCTAACCCTAATCCTGTCCCTAACCTTAACCTTGTCTCTAACTCTAAGACCTCCCCTATGTCAAATGAAAACCCCAATTGTATTCCTCACCCTCATGCGAACCCTAAGCCATCTGTGTGCCTACTATGCATACGGTTCTTAATCCAAACCCTGTTATCGTAACCCTTTTCCTAAACCGAAATCTGAAAATAACCCTTTTTCTAAACTTCACACAAACTCCAAAACTAACCTTCTCCCTAAACTTAACCCTGAAGCTAACCCTAACCCTAACCCTAACAACTTCACTAACCCTAACCCTGTTTTTACACTTACTCATAACCAATTTTGTAACTCTAACCCGAAACCTGTCTCTACCCCTAACACTAATCCTACCCTAACCTGTCCCTAACACTGAATCTCAGCCAAACCCATACGCTAAACCAAACCGTGTCTTTATCACTAACCCTAAACCTTACACTAAGCTTAACTGTGTCCCTAATTTTAACGGAAACCCTAATCCTAACCAGAACCCTAGCCTGTCTTTAACCATAACCCTAAATGTAAATCGAACCGTAAACCTAACCTTAGCCCTGACTCTATCTCTAACACTAACCGTTAACCTGTCCCTAAACTTAACGCTAAGAGTAACCCTAAATCTAACCATGTCGGTAAAGCGAAGCGTATCTCTAATCGTGACCCTAATTGTGTCATAAACCCTAACCTTAATCCAATCCATAAGCCTGTTCCTACTCTTAAACCTAACTCTGTACCTATCCCTAATCAAACCCTAACACTGACCCTGTTCCTGTCCCTAACATTAACCCTAAACATATCCTTAATCCTTAACGTTCCCCTCACTCTAATTCTAACCCTAACTCTAATCTTACTTCAGACCTAACCCTGACACTAACATACACCTCAAACCTAGCCCTAATCTTGTTCCTAACCCTAAACCTAACTGTAACCTGTCCCTAATCTTTTTTTTTTTTTTTTTTTTTTTTTTTTTTTTTTTTTTTAAAGATTTTTATTGGGGAATTGGGGGGATGGGAACAGTGCTGGGGAATCGGGGAAAGGGGATCCTGTCCCTAATCTTAACCTAAACCTTACGTATACCTTGACCCTAACCCTTACAATACCTGTCTCTAACCCTGACCCTAACGTTAAACCTGTCTCTAATCCCAACCCTAACCATAACCATATCCCTATCCTTGTGCCTGACCCTATCCCTACCCTAATCCGAAGGCCACCCTGTCTCAACACTAACCCTAGCCCTAAACTGAAACCTAACACAAAACTCAACTCCAAACCTAACCTTAACACTGTCTCTAAACCTAACCTTAACCCTAACAGTAAGCCTGTCACTAATACTAACACTATCACACAACCTAATCTGTTTCTAACCATAACGCTAACCTTAACCCTAACTCTGCCTCTAATATTAACCCTAACCCTAACACTGTCGCTAAACCTAACTCTGACCCTTACTGTCTCTCTAACCTTAACTCTAACCCTCACCCTTTCACTAATCCTGTCCCTAACCCTAACCTTAACCATCAGGCAAAACCTAAACTTAACTATAACCCTAACAATGAACTTACCCATGTCCCAAACCCGAATCGTGTCCCTAACCCTAAACCTAATCCTAACCATAACCCTAACCCTAAATCCTAAACCCTAACCCTAACACTAACCCTACCTTAAACCCTAAACCTAACCCTAAACCTATCCCTAAACCCTAACTTTAACCCTAACCCTAACCCTAAACCCTAATCCTAACGCTATCTCAAAACCCTAACCCTAACCCTAAATACTAACCCTAACCCTAATCCTAACCTAACCCTAACCCTAACCCTAATACTGTCGCTAAACCTAACTCTGACCCTTACCGTCTCTCTAACTTTAACTCTAACCCTCACCCTGTAACTAACCCTGTCCCTAAACCTAACCTTAACCATCAGCCAAAACCTAAACTTAACTATAACCCTAACACTAAACATAACCATGTCTCAAACGCGAATCGTGTACCTAACCTTAACCCTAACCTTGACCCTAACCCTAAACCCGAAACTCTAACCCTAATCCTAACACTAAACCTAAACCCTAAATCAAAACCCTAACCCTAACGCTAACCCTAACCCTAAACACTAAACCCTAACCCAAACCTAACCCTAAACCTAACCTTAAACCCTAAACCTAACCCTAACCCTAACCCTAACCCTAACCCTAACCCTAACCCTAACCCTAAACCCTAAACCCTAACCTTAACCCTAACTCTAAACCTAAACCGTAACCCTAACCCTAACCCTATCCCTAATACCTAACCCTAACCCTAACCCTAACCCTAACTCTAACCCTAACCCTAACCTAACCGTAACCCTAACCCTAACACTGTCGCTAAACCTAACTCTGACCCTTACCGTCTCTCTATCTTTAACTCTAACCCTCACCCTGTAACTAACCCTGTCCCTAAACCTAACCTTAACCATCAGCCAAAACCTAAACTTAACTATAACCCTAACACTAAACCTAACCATGTCTCAAACCCGAAACGTGTACCTAACCCTAACCCTAACCGTAACCCTAACACTAAACCCGAAACCCTAACACTAACCCTAACCCTAAACCTAAACCCTAAACCCAAACCCTAACCCTAACGCTAACCCTAACCATAAACACTAAACCCTAACCCTAACCCTAACCCTAACCCTAACCCTAAACCCTAAACCCTAACACTAACTCTAACCCTGAAGCCTAAACCCTAACACTAACCCTAACCCTAACACTAAACCCTAAACCCTAACCTTAACCCTAACCCTAAACCTAAACCGTAACCCTAACCCTAACCCTATCCCTAAAACCTAACCCTAACCCTAACCCTAACCCTAACCCTAAACCCTAACCTAACCTGATCCCTAACCCTAACACTGTCGCTAAACCTAACTCTGACCCTTACCGTCTCTCCAACCTTAACTCTAACCCTCACCCTGTCACTAACCCTGTCCCTGAACCTAAACTTAAGCATCAGACAAAACCTAAACTTAATATAACCCTAACAGTAAACCTAACCTTGTCCCAAACCCTAATCCTGTCCCTAAACCTAAACCTAATGCTAACCCTAACCCTAACCCTAACCCTAAACACTAAACCCTAAACTTAACCCTAACCCTAAACCTAAACCGTAACCCTAACCCTAACCATACCCCTAACCCTAACCTAACCATAACCCTAACCCTAACACTGTCGCTAAACCTAACTCTGACACTTACCGTCTCTCTATCTTTAACTCTAACCCTCACCCTGTAACTAACCCTGTCCCTAAACCTAACCTTAACCATCAGCCAAAACCTAAACTTAACTATAACCCTAACACTAAACCTAACTATGTCTCAAACCCGAATCGTGTACCTAACCCTAACCATAACCATAACCCTAACACTAAACCCGAAACCCTAACACTAACCCTAACCCTAAACCTAAACCCTAAACCCAAACCCTAACCCTAACGCTAACCCTAACCTTAAACACTAAACCCTAACCCTAACCCTAACCCTAAACCCTAAACCCTAACACTATCCCTAACCCTAAAGCCTAAACCCTAACTCTAACCCTAACCCTAACCCTAAACCCTAACCCTAAAATGTAAACACTAACCCTCCCCTATTCCTAACCCTAACCCTAACCCTATCCCTAAACCCTAACCCTAAAATGTAAACACTTACTCTCCACTATTCCTAACCCTAACCCTAACCCTAACCCTAAACCCTAACCTAACCTGATCCCTAACCCTAACACTGTCGCTAAACCTAACTCTGACCCTTACCGTCTCTCCAACCTTAACTCTAACCCTCACCCTGTCACTAACCCTGTCCCTAAACCTAAACTTAAGCATCAGACAAAACCTAAACTTAATATAACCCTAACACTAAACCTAACCTTGTCTCAAACCCGAAACGTGTACGTAACCCTAACACTAACCTTAACCCTAACACTAAACCCGAAACCCTAACACTAACCCTAACCCCAAACCTAAACCCTAAACCCAAACCCTAACCCTAACGCTAACCCTAACCATAAACACTAAACCCTAACCCTAATCCTAACCCTAAACCCTAAACCCTAACACTAACCCTAACCTTAAAGCCTAAACCCTAACTCTAACCCTAACCCTAACCCTAAACCCTAAACCCTAACCCTAACCCTAACCCTAACCCTAACCCTAACCCTAAACCTAAACCTAAACTTAAGCATCAGACAAAACCTAAACTTAATATTACCCTAACAGTAAACCTAAACATGTCCCAAACCCTAATCCTGTCCCTAACCCTAACCCTAACACTAAACCCTAAACCCTAACACTATCCCTAACCCTAAAGCCTAAACCCTAACTCTAACCCTAACCCTAACCCTAACCCTAAACCCTAAACCCTAACCTTAACGCTACCCCTAAACCTAAACCGTAATACTAACCCTAACCCTATCCCTAAAACCTAACCCTAACCCTAACCCTAACCCTAACCCTAACCCTAACACTAACCCTAACCCTAAACCTAAACACTAAACCCTAACCCTAACCCTAACCCTAACCCTAACACTAAACCCTAACCCTAAAGTCTAAACCCTAACCCTAACCCTAACCCTAACACTAACCCTAATCCTGTCCCTAAACCTAAAACTAATGCTAAACCTAACCCTAACCCTAACCCTAAACCCTAAACCCTAACCTTAACCCTAACCCTAAACCTAAACCGTAACCCTAACCCTAACCCTATCCCTAAAACCTAACCCAAACCCTAACCCTAACCCTAACCCTAACCTAACCCTAACCCTAACCCTAACACTGTCGCTAAACCTAACTCTGTACCTTACCGTCTCTCTAACTTTAACTCTAACCCTCACCCTGTAACTAACCCTGTCCCTAAACCTAACCTTAACCATCAGCCAAAACCTAAACTTAACTATAACCCTAACACTAAACCTAACCATGTCTCAAATCCGAAACATGTACCTAACCCTAACCCTAACCTTAACCCTAACGCTAACGCTAACCCTAACCATAAACACTAAACCCTAAACCTAACCCTAACCCTAAACCCTAAACCCTAACACTAACCCTAACACTAAAGCCTAAACCCTAACTCTAACCCTAACCCTAACCCTAACCCTAAACACTAAACCCTAAACTTAACCCTAACCCTAAACCTATACCGTAACCTTAACCCTAACCCTATCCCTAAAACCTAACCCTAACCCTAACCCTAACCCTAACCCTAAACCCTAACCTAACCTGATCCCTAACCCTAACACTGTCGCTAAACCTAACTCTGACCCTTACCGTCTCTCCAACCTTAACTCTAACCCTCACCCTGTCACTAACCCTGTCCCTAAACCTAAACTTAAGCATCAGACAAAACCTAAACTTAATATAACCCTAACAGTAAACCTAACCATGTCCCAAACCCTAATCCTGTCCCTAACCCTAAACCTAATGCTAACCCTAACCCTAACCCTAACCCTAAACCCTAAACCCTAACCTTAACCCTAACCCTAAACCTAAACCTTAACCCTAACACTAACCCTATCCCTAAAACCTAACCCTAACCCTAACCCTACCCCTAACCCTAACCTAACCCTAACCCTAACCCTAACACTGTCGCTAAACCTAACTCTGACATTACCGTCTCTCTATCTTTAACTCTAACCCTCACCCTGTAACTAACCCTGTCCCTAAACCTAACCTTAACCATCAGCAAAAACCTAAACTTAACTATAACCCTAACACTAAACCTAACCATGTCTCAAACCCGAATCGTGTACCTAAACCTAACCATAACCTTAATCCTAACACTAAACCCGAAACCCTAACACTAACCCTAACCCTAAACCTAAACCCTAAACCCAAACCCTAACCCTAACGCTAACCCTAACGTTAAACACTAAACCCTAACCCTAACCCTAACCCTAAACCTAACCCTAAACCCTAAACCCTAACACTATCCCTAACCCTAAAGCCTAAACCCTAACTCTAACCCTAAACCTAACCCTAAACCCTAAACCCTAACCTTAACCCTAATCCTAAACCTAAACCGTAACCCTAACCCTAACCCTATCCCTAATACCTAACCCTAACCCTAACCCTAACCCTAACCCTAACTCTAACCCTAACCCTAACCTAACCGTAACCCTAACCCTAACACTGTCGCTAAACCTAACTCTGACCCTTACCGTCTCTCTATCTTTAACTCTAACCCTCACCCTGTAACTAACCCTGTCCCTAAACCTAAACTTAACCATCAGCCAAAACCTACACTTAACTATAACCCTAACACTAAACCTAACCATGTCTCAAACCCGAAACGTCTACCTAACCCTAACCCTAACTGTAACCCTAACACTAAACCCGAAACCCTAACACTAACCCTAACCCCAAACCTAAACCCTAAACCCAAACCCTAACCCTAACGCTAACCCTAACCATAAACACTAAACCCTAACCCTAACCCTAACCCTAAACCCTAAACCCTAACACTAACCCTAACCTTAAAGCCTAAACCCTAACTCTAACCCTAACCCTAACCATAAACCCTAAACCCTAACCCTAACCCTAACCCTAACCCTAACCCTAACCCTAAACCTAAACCTAAACTTAAGCATCAGACAAAACCTAAACTTAATATTACCCTAACAGTAAACCTAAACATGTCCCAAACCCTAATCCTGTCCCTAACCCTAACCCTAACACTAAACCCTAAACCCTAACACTATCCCTAACCCTAAAGCCTAAACCCTAACTCTAACCCTAACCCTAACCCTAACCCTAAACCCTAAACCCTAACCTTAACGCTACCCCTAAACCTAAACCGTAATACTAACCCTAACCCTATCCCTAAAACCTAACCCTAACCCTAACCCTAACCCTAACCCTAACCCTAACACTAACCCTAACCCTAAACCTAAACACTAAACCCTAACCCTAACCCTAACCCTAACCCTAACACTAAACCATAAACCCTAACACTAACCCTAACCCTAAAGTCTAAACCCTAACCCTAACCCTAACCCTAACACTAACCCTAATCCTGTCCCTAAACCTAAAACTAATGCTAAACCTAACCCTAACCCTAACCCTAAACCCTAAACCCTAACCTTAACCCTAACCCTAAACCTAAACCGTAACCCTAACCCTAACCCTATCCCTAAAACCTAACCCAAACCCTAACCCTAACCCTAACCCTAACCTAACCCTAACCCTAACCCTAACACTGTCGCTAAACCTAACTCTGTACCTTACCGTCTCTCTAACTTTAACTCTAACCCTCACCCTGTAACTAACCCTGTCCCTAAACCTAACCTTAACCATCAGCCAAAACCTAAACTTAACTATAACCCTAACACTAAACCTAACCATGTCTCAAATCCGAAACATGTACCTAACCCTAACCCTAACCTTAACCCTAACCCTAACGCTAACCCTAACCATAAACACTAAACCCTAAACCTAACCCTAACCCTAAACCCTAAACCCTAACACTAACCCTAACACTAAAGCCTAAACCCTAACTCTAACCCTAACCCTAACCCTAACCCTAAACACTAAACCCTAAACTTAACCCTAACCCTAAACCTATACCGTAACCCTAACCCTAACCCTATCCCTAAAACCTAACCCTAACCCTAACCCTAACCCTAACCCTAAACCCTAACCTAACCTGATCCCTAACCCTAACACTGTCGCTAAACCTAACTCTGACCCTTACCGTCTCTCCAACCTTAACTCTAACCCTCACCCTGTCACTAACCCTGTCCCTAAACCTAAACTTAAGCATCAGACAAAACCTAAACTTAATATAACCCTAACAGTAAACCTAACCATGTCCCAAACCCTAATCCTGTCCCTAACCCTAAACCTAATGCTAACCCTAACCCTAACCCTAACCCTAAACCCTAAACCCTAACCTTAACCCTAACCCTAAACCTAAACCTTAACCCTAACACTAACCCTATCCCTAAAACCTAACCCTAACCCTAACCCTACCCCTAACCCTAACCTAACCCTAACCCTAACCCTAACACTGTCGCAAAACCTAACTCTGACATTACCGTCTCTCTATCTTTAACTCTAACCCTCACCCTGTAACTAACCCTGTCCCTAAACCTAACCTTAACCATCAGCCAAAACCTAAACTTAACTATAACCCTAACACTAAACCTAACCATGTCTCAAACCCGAATCGTGTACCTAAACCTAACCATAACCTTAATCCTAACACTAAACCCGAAACCCTAACACTAACCCTAACCCTAAACCTAAACCCTAAACCCAAACCCTAACCCTAACGCTAACCCTAACGTTAAACACTAAACCCTAACCCTAACCCTAACCCTAAACCTAACCCTAAACCCTAAACCCTAACACTATCACTAACCCTAAAGCCTAAACCCTAACTCTAACCCTAAACCTAACCCTAAACCCTAAACCCTAACCTTAACCCTAATCCTAAACCTAAACCGTAACCCTAACCCTAACCCTATCCCTAATACCTAACCCTAACCCTAACCCTAACCCTAACCCTAACTCTAACCCTAACCCTAACCTAACCGTAACCCTAACCCTAACACTGTCGCTAAACCTAACTCTGACCCTTACCGTCTCTCTATCTTTAACTCTAACCCTCACCCTGTAACTAACCCTGTCCCTAAACCTAAACTTAACCATCAGCCAAAACCTACACTTAACTATAACCCTAACACTAAACCTAACCATGTCTCAAACCCGAAACGTCTACCTAACCCTAACCCTAACTGTAACCCTAACACTAAACCCGATACCCTAACACTAACCCTAACCCTAAACCTAAACCCTAAACCCAAACCCTAACCCTAACGCTAACCCTAACCATAAACACTAAACCCTAACCCTAACCCTAACCCTAAACCTAACCCTAAACCCTAAACCCTAACACTAACCCTAACACGAAAGCCTAAAACCTAACTCTAACCCTAACCCTAACCCTAAACCCTAAACCCTAACCTTAACCCTAACCCTAAACCTAAACCGTAACCCTAACCCTAACCCTATCCCTAAAACCTAAACCTAACCCTAACCCTAACCCTAACCCTAACACTCAACCTGTAACTAACCCTGTCCCTAAACCTAACCTTAACCATCAGCCAAAACCTAAACTTAACCATAACCCTAACACTAAACCTAAACGTGTCTCAAACCCGAATCGTGTACCTAACACTAACCCTAAACTTAACCTTAACCCTAAACCCGAAACCCTAACCCTAACCCTAACCCTAACCCTATCCCTAAAACCTAACCCTAACCCTAACCCTAACCCTAACCCTAACTCTAACCCTAACCCTAACCCTAACCCTAAACCTAAACCGTAACCCTTAAATGTAAACACTAACCCTCCCTATTCCTAACCCTAACCCTAACGCTAACCCTAAACCCTAACCTAACCTGATCCCTAACCCTAACACTGTAGCTAAACCTAACTCTGACCCTTACCGTCTCTCCAACCTTAACTCTAACTCTCACCCTGTCACTAACCCTGTCCCTAAACCTAAACTTAAGCATCAGACAAAACCTAAACTTAATATAACCCTAACAGTATACCTAACCATGTCCCAAACACTAATCCTGCCCCTAACCCTAACCCTAACCCTAACCATAACCCTAACCCTAAATCCTAAACCCTAACCCTAACCCTAACCCTAAACCCTAACTCTAACCCTAACCCTAACCTAACCGTAACCCTAACCCTAACACTGTCGCTAAACCTAACTCTGACCCTTACCGTCTCTCTATCTTTAAATCTATCCCTCACCTTGTAACTAACCCTGTCCCTAAACCTAACCTTAACCATCAGCCAAAACCTACACTTAACTATAACCCTAACACTAAACCTAACCATGTCTCAAACCCGAAACGTGTACCTAACCCTAACCCTAACTGTAACCCTAACACTAAACCCGAAACCCTAACACTAACCCTAACCCTAAACCTAAACCCTAAACCCAAACCCTAACCCTAACGCTAACCCTAACCATAAACACTAAACCCTAACCCTAACCCTAACCCTAACCCTAACCCTAAACCCTAAACCCTAACACTAACCCTAACCCTAAAGCCTAAACCCTAACACTAACCCTAACCCTAACCCTAAACCCTAAACCCTAACCTTAACCCTAACCCTAAACCTAAACCGTAACCCTAACCCTAACCCTATCCCTAAAACCTAACCCTAACCCTAACCCTAACCCTAACTCTAACCCTAACCCTAACCCTAACCCTATCCCTAAACCCTAACCCTAAAATGTAAACACTAACCCTCCCCTATTCCTAACCCTAACCCTAACCCTAACCCGAATCGTGTACCTAACCCTAACCCTAACCCTAACCCTAACCCTAACACTAACCCTAACCCTAAACCTAACCACTAAACCCAAACCCTAACCCTAACGCTAACCCTAACCATAAACACTAAACCCTAACACTAACCCTAACCCTAACACTAAACCCTAAACCCTAACACTAACCCTAACACTAAAGCCTAAAACCTAACTCTAACCCTAACCCTAACCCTAAACCCTAAACCCTAACCTTAACCCTAACCCTAAACCTAAACCGTAACCCTAACCCTAACCCTATCCCTAAAACCTAACCCTAACCCTAACCCTAACCCTAACCCTAACACTCAACCTGTAACTAACCCTGTCCCTAAACCTAACCTTAACCATCAGCCAAAACCTAAACTTAACCATAACCCTAACACTAAACCTAAACGTGTCTCAAACCCGAATCGTGTACCTAACACTAACCCTAAACTTAACCTTAACCCTAAACCCGAAACCCTAACCCTAACACTAACCCTAACCCTATCGCTAAAACCTAACCCTAACCCTAACCCTAACCCTAACCTAACCCTAACCCTAACCCTAACACTGTCGCTAAACCTAACTCTGTACCTTACCGTCTCTCTAACTTTAACTCTAACCCTCACCCTGTAACTAACCCTGTCCCTAAACCTAACCTTAACCATCAGCCAAAACCTAAACTTAACTATAACCCTAACACTAAACCTAACCATGTCTCAAATCCGAAACATGTACCTAACCCTAACCCTAACCTTAACCCTAACCCTAACGCTA